>SJYT01048960.1:19588-87551 GCA_006410635.1 Cephalophus harveyi
CCACCCACCCTCTAGTTTTCACATCCTGTGTCTCCTGCAGCCCTGACCCAGGAATAGCTTCTCTCAGGCTGAAAGCATTGTGACAGCCTTTCCCCTGAGAGCCCTGCCCCTCGCTGATCACGGGCCACCCCTCAGCCTGACCAGGCATCCTACACTGCAAAGCTGATCACTTTTCCCAGGTCACAAAATAATTCTTCATTACCCTCAGGACAAAATCCAAGTTTCCTCATCATCCTGAAGCTTCCAGTGGCCAGACCTCCAATGCTAAGCTCTCCATGTTTCCTTCTCACTGTACTGAAAATAGAGCTCTTCTGTGCTTCTGACTTTTGCATGTGCAGCTGTCATGCCTTAGGTGTGTGTCCCCAACTTGGCAACACCTTTCCCTCCAGAAACCAGTTTGGAGAGGATCCTGTGCGAAGCCTTCCCCATTCCTTACCCAGCTGGGGATGTGCTCAGAGGATGCACTTCCATGGGGCACTAGGGTGTCCCTCAAGGGCGACTGCCTCAGAAAATTGCAGCCCTTCATGTGTCTTTCCTCAAGAGCACAGATGTGCAGAGAAGAGCACATAGGAGCAATCAGTCTGTGTGTATTAGGTGAATAGTGATTAGGGTTTGGTGTTATCTACTTAAAAAAAAAAAACACCACACAATGTAAAAGCTGTGGGTTGAGTTTATTCCGTGTCTTACTGAGGACTATAGTCCAGGAGACACCCTTTCAGATGAGAAACTGCTCTGAAGAGCTACAGGAGGAAATTGTATACATGTAATTTGGAGAAGGGGGAACATGAACCCAAGCAGGCATCTCAGCAGAAGGCTGCTTCTGGCTGTGAGGAGCAGACAGCTTACATAATTGTTTTAGAGCATTTCTAAGTACAGGAAAACACAAGAATCCAAGCTCATAAAGTTTTCTTCTGAAAATATCTAATTATCTGAAGGCCTGTTTCTGTCAGTTTTCCCAGAGCACAGAGGGCCTCATCCTGATTTCCACCCTGAGCTTCTTAGGTCAGCGACTGCAGTGGCGAAGGACTCAACACTCTGGAGCTGGGTGGCAAGTGACAGTTTTTAGTTGGCAAGTGCTTGATGAAATCAAATACATTGTTAATTGGGTAGGGATATTTTTAGCTGAGAGTGATATAAAGCCTCAAATAACAATGGTTTGGGGAAGAAAAATGTCTCTTGTTACTGTAAAAGTCCCACCCATTGCCTGTCATTGCAGAGGGGGTTACCTGGTGGTGCTGGGGAAGGGACTGCCTCTGGAAGTTCTGACTACAGGCTGTTTTCTTTTCAACCTTCCTAAGAACTCCAATAGGAGAAGGCAATGGCACCCCACTCCAGTATTCTTGCCTGGAAAATCCCACGGACGGTGGAGCCTGGTAGGCTGCAGTCCATGGGGTCACGAAGAGTCGGACACAACTGAGCAACTTCACTTTCCCTTTTCACTTTCATGCATTGGAGAAGGAAATGGCAACCCACTCCAGTTTTCTTGCCTGGAGAATCCCAGGGACGGCAGAGCCTGCTGGGCTGCCATCTGTGGGGTTGCACAGAGTCCAAACTCGCTAGATTTCTTTCTGTCTTACTAGTTAGTATAGATTCCAGTCACCCTGCAGCTAAGGACTCTGGCAAACCTTTCACCTGAATCCCATGAAGATGTCAAGCAACAGAGGGTCTGATTTTCAGAAGTAACTGGGGAACTGATAAGATGCAGTTTCAGAAGCAGCTGAGATGCTGGAAGCTGATTCCTAGGAGGAGAACTTGTCTCTGCTTCCAGCCCTGGCACCCTCAAAGCCTTTTCTCTGTAACAAATGTTGACATTAGAAAGAATGACATTTCATAGTGAACTCCTGCTTGATGAACAGAGATTGAGTGACCCAAGTTTGCAGCTTAGAGACTCAGCTGGACTAACCCCGGGAGTTAAGCTTGTTTCTGCTGATCCATTGGCTTCCTGGGCTTCCCTGGAAGCTAAGATGGCTGAGCTTCCCAGGTGGCTAAGATGATAAAGAATGTGCTTGCAATGCAGGAGACCCAGGTTCAATCCCTCGGTCAGAAGGATCCCCTGGAGAAGGGAGTGGCTACCCACTCCAGTATTTTTGCCTGGAGAATTCCATGGACAGAGGAGCCTGGCAGGCTACAGTCCTTGGGGTTGCAAAGAGCTGGGCACGACTGAGTGACTAATACTTTCACTGCCAATCCATGTTGCAAATGCTGACTGAGCCAAGAAACCCAAAGGAACAGGAAATCCCCACGACAGAGCTAAACCTCTTCTCACTGGCCAATTCACAAATCTATGAAAACGAAATTTACCCGCTTCTCTGTGGTTGACACCCTGAGAAGGCCCTGGAGCAAATCTCCTTCACACGGGGAATGGCCAGTTGGCAACAGGCTGAGCCTGAGCTCTCAGTGAACAGGCTGGGGGCAGGTCCAGCAGCTGAAGTTGCAACCTTTGAGGGGGCCCATCACCACCAGCTGTGAGTGGCTGGGAGGCCTGTGCTTGTGGATTTTCTACCCTTTGTACCACAGCATTTCCACCTGGAAGTTTCAATGACATCTCTTCAGTTCTCTCTTTTTGCTTATTTCTGCATTTTCCCAGAGAGCTGGGGGCCTTTCTGTTCAGTTGAGTTCAGTTGCTCAGTTGCGTCCAACTCTTTGTGACCCCATGGACTGCAGCACGCCAGGCTTCCCTGTCCACCACCAACTCCCGGACCTTGCTCAAATTCATGTCTATTGAGTCAGTGATGCCATCCAACCATCTCATTCTCTGTTGTCCCCTTCTCCTCCTGCCTTCAATCTTTCCCAGCATCAGGGTCTTTTCCAGTGAGTCTGTTCTTTGCATCAGGTGGCCAAAGTATTAGAACTTCAGCTTCAGCATCAGTCTTTCCAATAAATATTCAGGACTGATTTCCTTAGGATTGACTGGTTTGATCTCCTTGCAATCCAAGGGATTCTCAAGAGTCTTCTCCAACACCACAGTTCAAAAGCATCAATTCTTTGATGCTCAGCTTTCTTTATGGTCCAACTCTCACATCCAGACATGACTACTGGAAAAACCATAGCTTTGACTATATGGACCTTTGTTGGTAAAGTAGTATCTCTGCTTTTTAATATGCTGTCTAGGTTGGTAACAGCTTTTCTTCCAAGGAGCAAGCGTCTTTTTATTTCATGGCTGCAGTCAAGATCTGCAGTGATTTTGGAGCCCCCCAAAACAGTCTCTCACTGTTTCCATTGTTTCTCCATCTATTTGCCATGAAGTGATGGGACTGGATGCCATTGTCTTCACTTTTTGAATGTTGAGTTTTAAGTCAGCTTTTCCACTCTCCTGTTTCACTTTCATCAAGAGGCTCTTTAGTTCCTCTTTGCTTTCAGCCATAAGGGTGGTGTCATCTGCATATCTGAGGTTATTGATATTTCTCCTGGCAATCTTGATGCCAGCTTGTGATTCATCCAGCCTGGCATTTTGCATGAGGTACTCTGCATAGAATTTAAATAAGCAGGGTGACAATATACAGCCTTGATGTACTCCTTTCCCAATTTGGAACCAGTCTGTTGTTTCATGCCTGGTTCTAATTGTTTCTTCTTGACCTGCATACAGATTTCTCAGGAGGCAGGTAAGGTGGTCTGGTATTCCCATCTCTTAAAGAACAAGACTCAGTTTCCCCCACAGTCAGTCTCTCCCAACAGGAAGCTTTTATAAGCCTCTTATCCTTATCCATCAGATTGCAGACAGAGTGAAAACTGTAATCATAGAAAACGAATCAAACTGATCACATGGACTGCAGCCTTGTCTAACTCAATGAAACTATGAGCCCTGCCATGTAGGGCCACCCAAGACGGGCAGGTCATATTGGAGAGTTCTGACAAAACGTGGTCCACTGAAGAAGGGAATAGCAAGCCACTTCAGTATTCTTTCCTTGAGAACCTTGTGAACAGTATGAAATGGGGGCCTTTGGAAGCTATGTTTTCTTTTTCAGGTGTCAGGGAACCTGGGGATGCTGGGATGCATTCACAGTTGAGGGGCCCGGTCATTACAGGCTGTGTGGGTAACAGCAGCTTCTTGGGGTGCCTGAGTCAAGGAAGCAGCAGCAGCTTCTGGAGCAGAGCACTGGGGCCTCCTGGGGAGAGTGTCAGGAAGAGATAAGAGGCAAAAACCACTTTGCAAGTTAATTAACCCTGGGAACCTCTGGGGCCCTCTGTTCCAGCAGGCAGCTGTGCTTCACTTTGAATCCCTCTCCCTCTGAGGACCGGCTCCTCCAGCCCAGCTGATTCTTCACCTTTGAGGCTATTCTGAAGAATCTTCATAGAGGAGCCCCTCCAGTCTCTTCCAGGCCCAGTCCTCACTCTGATCTTCCCCAGAGTCCTGAGCAAGGGGCCCTGGACTGTGAGCAGTCCTGGGCTCAGAGGGCCATGTCGAGGGTTCGGTTGACCCAGAGCTTGAAAGCAGGCAGCCTCCCTCCTCAAGCCTCAGGGCTGCTTTGCAAACCCGCACTTGATCCATGGGGCAATGGAGGAAAAATAGTTTCCCCTCCACCTTTCTGGGCTCTTGGCTGAGAGCCCCTGTAAAAAGACAGATTGTGTAAACAAACACAAGTTTAATAACATGTGACCTCCTGTATACATGGGAGAGACCCAGGGAAACCAAGAAACGTCCCTCTTCTCCCTGCTCCACAGTCCAACCACCACCTTAATTACCATCTCCAGCTAAAGACAAAAGAAGATACTGGGGGAGGGGCAGTTATGGGATGGCCAGACAGAGCCTGTTGATTGTTATGCAGATCAGAGTTGCAGATTGCCTTCTCCACCCATGAGGATTTCTAGAGATTTAGAGTCATCCCCTCCTCCTGGTCCACCAGGGTGAAACTCTGACACGTGGAGACTTCCTTTATAAATGTAAATGTCGCTGACAAAGGGTAACTTGTACTTGGATTTCAGAGCTTCTCTTAAAAATAATCAGCTGAAGATAATCTTTATGCCAAAGAGTCACATTTTGGGGGGTGTCAGATGTTTGCTCCCCTCTAGTGATTTCCACAGCAGGAAAGGAGGGTGCGAGGGGAGGTATTATAACCACTGGCAGCTTTTCCAGAACCTCACTTTGTTTTTCTCTCTAGAGAGCATTTCAACACTTGGGGAAAAGAAAGGGTGCACACTCACACACACATGCATATACACAGAGACAGACTCATGCAATACACGCACACACAAACACACAGAAATGCAGGCACACACATGTGCACACACATGCACACACGTGCACACATACACAGAAATGCAGGCACACATGTGCACACACACGCACACACATGTGCACACACATACACAGAAATGCAGGTACACACATATAAACAGACATACATACACATACACTCAGACACACATATACAGACTCACATACACAGACATATACACACACAGATACACACATACACAAGCACATACAGCACACATATATATACATACACACACAGAGATACAGAGACAGACACATACACACATACATACCTACACACACACATACAGACACACATACACACCACATACCTACACACACAGAAACACACATGTGCACACATGCATTCATACATACATATATATACTCACGCACACATACATACATACACACAGAGAAATGCATGCATATATACACATATATCCCTACATACACATACATACACACAGAGAAATGCATGCATATATACACATATATCCCTACATACACATAGACACACATGTACTCACACAGACTTACCCACAGACATATCCACTTCTGTGTGTACAGAAATACACCCATATACATGGTACATAACTACAAACACATATACCTACACACACATACTTAGACACACAAGCAGACATACATACACGAGACACACATTCACACAGATATGTATTCACATACACACATACATATACTTACAAACATACATACCTACAGACACATACCCACATAAATGCCCTCATGTACTCAGACATACACACAGGCACACAGTCATACACACACACGTACAGACAGACATATGCACATATACACACACACAGACTCCCAACATACATACATACATACACAGAGAAATATGTGCACATATACATATACCTACAGGCACACACATACTACATAGACATACATAGAAATACACACTTGCATACACACCCAAATAGACACACATGTGCACAGACATGCATGAATACACATATAGACACATATACATACACTCATATATATATACACATACACACACATACAAGCATATATACATTCATATACCCAGACATACACCTAGACACACATATGGACATGCACATACAAACACTTACAAACACACAGACACACATAAACTCACATATATACACGTACAGATACACAGACACATATTTTTTGAAGGAAAATAAAGCTCCTTGGACTGAACACACCCTCCTTTAGCTGAGAAACTCTGGATCAGATTAGTGGTTCCCAACCTCCCAGTGGTTTATAAGAATACTTCAGGCCAGACAACTTAAAATTCAGATTCCTGGTTACCTCCTCAGACCTGCTTGGTTGGAACTCCTGGGACAGGACCCAGGAATATGCATTTTAACACATCTCCTGGGGCATCTGCCCTCTTGGCAGCTTTGGGGATTCCTGGATAGGTGGCTCTCTGGGCCACCTTCAGCCCCACGTTGAGCCAAAGCATGTAGATGGCTTGGGTTTGGAGGGTGCATGGACCTCGTCTAGGTCAGCTCTTGAGAGTTTCACAGTGGACACCCTGCATCATCCTGGCTTGAGAAGATCATTTGCGAAAATCAGTTTCTGCAGCACATAGCAGGGGCCCATCTGATTGCAAAAAGACACACTGTGCTGTGGTCATGTAGGCACAGGGGTGAGGAAAGTAACAGAACAAAGCACCCACATAAAATCTACATCCCCACTGTTTGCCTGATGGGAGAAAGGAGCCTGCAGACCCTTCAAGAGGACCAGGCCCCACCTCATTGGCCAGGCTGCTCTCCTTTGAGGCAATGAACTGGGTGCCCAGCACAGCCAAAGGCCTTTCTAAACATGGAGAGTAGGTTTGTCTTCCCACCCAGCTCCTCTCTCTGAGCAAATCACTTTCATATCCCTTGAGTATGCGAGATCAGTGCTGGGACCCAGTTCTTTTCTGTGTTTGAGTTGTGGTCCAGCTTTAGAATGTTGACATGGGAGAGAAGGGTCCACTTTGAGAGCTGGCTGAAACCTCAGGGCTCTGGGCAACGAGAAAAGCCGAGGGGAGTTGGGTCATGATCTCTGCCTTACAGATGAGCCATGGACTTAAGGAGGCCACAAAGAGGGATTCCAAAAGACACGATTTTTGTTTTTTTTTAATAAACACAAAATTCACAGCTGCATCCTAGATAGTAGACCAGGTGGTAAAGAAAAAAGAAAAAGTCCAGAGATAAATTCAACAGAGAGTGAGTTTGAGTTAACAGTGAAAACAGCAGCCCCACACCAGGGCTGGCCTGGTCCTCCAGGTGTGGAGTGCAGCTAGGCCTGATGCTCTCCTGTTGAACAGAAATATCCCAGAACATCAACAGTGGACAAGACCACGTATGACCATGGCTTCTCTTCATCCCTTGAGCGAGGAGTGAAAATACCCAAAGTGTAAGTTAGAAAAACTTATCTGCCCAGAAAGACTCAAATACAATATATACTTTAAAAGTAGACGTGTATCAGTCTCTGCTAGGGAAGTACAAAGCTTCTTTAATGAATAAACACACATCAAATGACAAATGAATAATACATAAGAATAAGTTCTAGGGGAAAACAAGACCAATTGAATGAGAAAATGAGACTATTAGGGGGAAATTTAAGGCATCTGGATGATATTAGTTTCCCCCCCTTCCAAGATGTGGCCTCAGGTAGTGGACCTGCCTGTCCTGCCCGGGGAGTGAGAGCAACGAGCCTGAGGGAGCCACGCTGGAGGCAGCTGCTGAATCCGCTTCTCTGAGATAAAAAGCTGCACCATAGATGAGCAGATGGCAGGGGAGCAAGTGGGACAGCTGGGCAGAAAAGCATGAGCAGTGGAGTAGCGGGTTGGGACTCTAGCAGCGGGACATCCCCACAACCTGAAGCTGGCCACTCACGCACAGGGACTATATATATGCCAAATGAAGTTATATGCTTATACAAAGCCACACCCCCTCCATAGTGACCAGCTTCAGGATCTAGAAGCATAACTACTATTTAATATGTAAAGCAGTATATGCACAAATTATATGTATAATATATTGTGTATATATATGTATATATTATTGTATACACACATATGTAATACATATGTATATATTATTATATACACACAGAGAATACTTATATGTATACATTATTATAAATGCAAATATAATACATATATATGATATGTAGTATATACAGCATGGGGTCGCTAAGAGTCGGACATGACTGAGCGACTTCACTTTCCCTTTTCCCTTTCATGCATTGGAGAAGGAAATGGCAACCCACTCCAGTGTTCTTGCCTGGAGAATCCCAGGGATGGGGGAGCCTCATGGGCTGCCGTCTATGGGGTCGCACAGAGTCGGACACGACTGAAGCGACTTAGCAGCAGCAGCAGCAGCAGCATATAGAGCATACATATAGTCATTATATATATATAGTATATGCACAGTCACTATATATTCACTATAGTATTAAGTATTCTGAAGTCCTTTTAAGGGCTTTCCAGGTAGGGCAGTGGTAAAGGATCTACCTACTAATGCAGGAGATGCAGGTTTCATCCCTGGGTTGGGAAGTTCCCCTGGGATAGGAAATGGCAGCCCGCTCTAGTATTCTTGCCTGGAAAATTCCATGGACAGAGAGGTGTGGTAGGCTACAGTCTGCGAGATTGCAAAGAGTCAGACATGACTAAGCGACTGAGCACACACACTAGTTCTTCTAAAGAAAACCATTTCAGACCCCGGGACTAGTCCTTCAAACTTCCAGGTTTTGAGGTTATGCAAATGAAACACTGTAGGTGATCACTTGTGCCAAGCTGATCATAAGTAAAGATAAATACGAAACATCAGCAGGGCTACTGGAGTCACCAAGAAGATCCAGAATAAATTTGTTTTTGAATTCCTAGATTATTGCAATGGCACCCCACTCCAGTACTCTTGCCTGGAAAATCCCATGGATGGAGGAGCCTGGTAGGCTGCAGTCCATGGGGTCGCTAAGAGTCGGACACGACTGAGCGACTTCACTTTGACTTTTCACTTTCATGCATTGGAGGAGGAAATGGCAACCCACTCCAGTATTCTTGCCTGGAGAATCCCAGGGACGGGGGTGCCCAGTGGGCTGCTGTCTATGGGGTCGCACAGAGTCGGACATGACTGAAGCGACTTAGCAGCAGCAGCAGCAGATTATTGCAATGAAAACAAACTTGTTAAGAAATTATCTTTATCTAGTACCTACACCTGTGAAAATACACAGACACAGCCTCAGAAGTGGGGAAATGGAGAAATTTTTGGCCTAGGGCTATTCCAAATTTTAGGACAATTTGGTCTAGCAAAATTCCTCTAAGGGTGAAGAAGTTTCCTGGGTCTGTGAAACATGTTAATGACTCTTAGGTTACACAAAAATTAACCCGAGGAGAGGGTAAGGCAGACATTGCTTTGCCCACGTTCAGTTTCCTTTGTGGTAGCTAGAGACATAACGTCTGGTCCCAGGACCTGCGAACTGGGAAGGAGGACAGATTCCCTGCAATACCCCAACAGGCTGGCATCTGGGAGAGAAGACAGGGGTTCAAGTGCCTGGGAGAAGAAGTAATGAATGAAGCATGGGAAAAATGAGTCCAACACTGGGGTCTCAGGTGTTCCTAATCCCAAACCATCAGGAACAGGTAGTGCACCAGTGGCCTGCAGTTTGGCGTGTGTGCATGTTAAGTAGCTTCAGTCCGACTCTGTGCGGCCCTAGGGACTGTGGTCTGCTAGGCTCCTCTGTCCAAGGGATTCTCCAGGCAAGAATACTGGAGTGGATTGCCATGCCCTCCTCCAGGGGATCTTCCTGAGGTAGGGATCAAACCCATGTCTCTTAAGTCTCCTGCACTGCCAGGTGGGTTCTTTACCACCAGCGCCAGCTGGGAAGCCCTTGAAGAATAAAGAGGAAGAGGCTGTACCCACACTGGAGGAAGGGTTAGTAAGAGTGGCAGCTGCAGGGGATGGGGGGAAGGCTAGGATTAGGGTTTTTAGTTTTGAACTATAGAACATCTGGCGAAGCAGATGAAGAAACCAGAAATGATAATGTACCTTCTTAGATATTCTTTCAGAAGGATACCAACCCCAACTCTTACCTGAGATTTCACGTAAAAGCAGCAGTCTGAAGTGAGATGAGGGGAGGTAGTCACTTGTCAGAATCAGGAAATCCTAGGAAGGCACTGGGCACTTCCAACCCCATAGGAGCCGTGGATTGGACTATGTATTTAAGTGACCTATATGGGTGTAGTGTCATCTATTGTTGTCTGCTTATAATTTGTATTGTTTACTTGTATTTGTATTATGATTACACTTTTCATGTGAATTAGTGCCGTCTTTTCTTGAGGAGACCCTGATTCTCGAGGGTTACACTGGACAGTCTAATTAGAGTTTGAGGGCTGCATAGAAAAAATCTGAAAGAAGTTGATTAGGGCCAGATCATTGTCTAGTATTGTTTGCCATAATTTTCAAAATCCTTCTGTGTGACCCTGTCATGTGTTTATAAAAGTGGGGAGTTAACTTCATACCCCAGGAGAGGTTAGTAAGTGATCAAGAGCTTCCACTTGATAGACAGCTTTAGCAAGAGCTTCAAACATCACAGGATAAATCTGCACAGAGAGCCTGTTAGCAGATGAGATGTTAGAAATGATTTTCACTGCTGAAAAAAGTGGGCTATTTAGGACACATGGTTGCAGGAAGGTTGTGTGATGAGATGTGAAGATAGGGTACCTGGCTGCCCCCCCTGTCTGATAGAGCTTTTGGTGGGGACCTCAGCTGGGTCCCTCCTCCTTTCTGGGGAACCCGCTCCCTTCTGCTCTGAGTAAGTAGAAGGTTTAGTGGTCATACTCTCATGGCATCGCTGGCAGAGCAGACCTTGCCTGCAGGATGCTTGTCGGGGACCCTAGAAGGACAGAGAGCAGGACCTCCCCAAGGTTCCAGGGCAGGTGGAGTGGCTGCTTTTACATCTGCTGATAACAGTCTCATCTGAGTGCTGTGCTCAGGGTAACATTCACTGTTGACAAGGAGGAATGTCGATACGAGTATTTTCTGCTCACTTTGTATCCCATGGGTCATCTTGACAGGTACTTTCACAGGGTGTTCCGAATTTACACCACTGACCAAAGGGAGTCGTGGAAGATTCTGAAAGAGGATGCTACGGAGGGGTGCATGCTGTTGTGCCAAGGGCCGAGCAGCTGGCCGGGGGAGGTACAGGAGACAAGTTAAACTCAGAGCAGAGCCAGGAAGTGAGTGGATCCCTTGCCGGGGCATCTGCAAGTCTAAGCGTGAGGGATCCCCATCTCCTAAAAATGGAGGGCTGGCCCCCAGCTTCCTGAGTCCCAGAGGATGCAAAGAGAAGCCAGCTCAACCCTCCGTGATAGAGACACACTGTGATGAATCAGGAGGCCTCTGTCCCAGACACATGGATTGCATTTCCTCTCAGAGTGGGAGTGGGGGTGGATTCAGAGCAGGGCCAAGTGAATGGCAGGCTGCCTGAACCTCGCCCAAAAGACACACTCTGAAGCAGGAAGCCTGGAAGGTTCAGACCTTCCTGGAGCAGGCTCAGTGGTTCCAGATTCCTGTGAGATGAAACCAGGGTTGTGATGGCCCCTGATGGAGCCAGGGTGAAGGTCACCTTCATTGAGAAATGAAGGAACAGGGAGGCGCCCTGTATCACCGATCCGAGGGATGGCCCTCTGGGCTCAGGATTCCTTCTTGCTCCCTTTTCTGGCAGATCTGGCTTTCTCTCTCTCACTTCTTCTCTCTGAGAATTATTTCCAAAGTTTGGCATGTCCTCAGATGGAGTCTCCAGTTTCTCTGATCAAAACTTGTGAGCTGTGCAGCATCCTAGCTATTGCTCCTTGGAGTGTTTTTTTTTTTCCTCCCAAGTTGAAAGAAAACAGAGTAGAACAAACAGAGAGGCTGGGAAAGAACATGGTCTCCCCTTACCATCTCCTCCTAGTCTCTTCCCAGGCTGGGTTTACAGGATGTGGTGGGGAAACCTTTCTAAATCTGTAGCACAAGGTTTTTGTTAGTTTTCAGGAAAGTGTGAACATTTGGAAACTTAAGCTCAGACCAGATCCCACCTCTGGATGTATCTTAATTGTTGGTGCCCAGTGAGGTTTTTTTTTCCCCAAGATTTCTCTCTCTCTCTCTGCACACAGCACTGTCATGAAGAATGAAAGTTGAGTAATCAAAGCAATATGATATTGTCATAAAAAATAGACACATAGATCAGTGGGACTGAGTCCAGGGACCAGAAATAAACCCATGGGTATATGGTCAATTAATTTATAACAGAGGAGCTATACCTTGGGGAAAGAAGAGTCTGTTCAATAAATGGTGTTAAGAAACCTGGACAGTCACATGCGACAGAATGAAACTGGACCATTCTTACACTATACACAAAAATTAACTCAGTGGATTAAAGGCCTGAATGAAATAACTGAAACCACAAAACTCCCCGAAGAAAACAATGGCAGTAACCTCCTTGAGCAGTCTCAGTGATGAATTTTTGGATCTGTCTCCTCAGGCAAGGGCAACAAGAGCAAAAATAAACAAATGGGACTGCATGAAACTGAAAAGCTTTTAAACAGCAAGGCAAACTATCAAAAAATGAAAAGGCCACCTACTGAATGGGAGAAGATATGTACAAGCAATATTCTGATAAGGGGATAATCTGAAATATACAAAGTATATTTTATTATGTGAATTAATATCCAAAATACACAAAGAGCTCATATAACTCAACATCAAACAGCCAAATACAGATGCTGTCACGGGGTGTGGGTGGAGGTGCGAGGAAGTGGTGATGTCTGAAGGGGACCTGGCATCCCTGTGTGCAGGGCTGAGGGGAGCTGTGGGGGCAGGATGAGACCAGAGGTCACAGAGAGGAGGAGCTGTTGGTGGTGGGGGGCTTAAGGACTTGGGTGAACCAGATAGTACGTCTGAGCTCAGGGTCTGACTGGTCTGAGCACTGCTGCTCCAGGCCTCCTGCTCTTAGACTGGGTGCTTTCTTCTAGTTTTACATGCAAAGTTTTTGCTTTTTCTTTAAATGTAATGAGGTGAGGTGAGGTGAAGTTGCTCAGTCATGTCCGACTGTTTGCGACCTCGTGGACTGTAACCTACTAGGCTTCTCCGTCCATGGGATTCTCCAGGCAAGAATACTGGAGGTGATTGCCATTTCCTCCTCCAGGAGATCTTCCCGACCCAGGGATCGAAGCCGGGTCTCCCGCACTGGAGGCAGACGCTTTAACCTCTGAGCCATCAGGGAAGCCCTTTAAATGTAATAAATGATGCATTATCGATAAAACTGTAAAAAAAATTTTCAAATAATATTCAGGCTAAAACCCCAAATCTCAAGCTGGCTAAAGGCATGGTCCATTTTTCCAAGGTCCTTTTCATATGAAACACTGTCCATTGCTTTAAGAGCAATTATTAAATTAGACTCTGGAATTAGCAGAATTATTTTTGCTATCCCCAAAGTCCCATCTGTCTAGTTTAGGTTGGAGGAGTTCCTGTGTTGTCCTAGGAAGTTGGAAGAATCTCTAGGAGGGCCAGAGAGCAGACGTGGATGGTGTCCAGCCAGGAATAAAGCATCAGGACTGCTCGGTCAGGGGTAAGGCCACACTTTAGCTACCACGAAATGAAAGTTGCTCTGCTGCTGCTGCTAAGTCGCTTCAGTCGTGTCCGACTCTGTGCGACCCCATAGTCAGCAGCCCACCAGGCTCCCCTGTCCCTGGGATTCTCCAGGCAAGAACACTGGAGTGGGTTGCCATTTCCTTCTCCAATGCATGAAAGTGAAAAGGGAAAGTGAAGTCGCTCAGTCGTGTCCGACTCTTAGCGACCCCGTGGACTGCAGCCCACCAGGCTCCTCCGTCCGTGGGATTTTCCAGGCAAAAGTACTGAAGTGGGGTGCCATTGCCTTCTCCGGAAAGTTGCTCAGTCATGTCCAACTCTTTGCTACCACATGGACTATAGCCTACCAGGCTCCTCTGTCCATGGGATTCTCCAGGCAAAAATACCAGAGTGGGTTGCCATTTCCTTCTCCAGAGGATCTTCCCAACCCAGGGGATAAACCTGGGTCTCCTGCATTACAGGCAGATTCTTTACCATCTAAGCCACCAGGAAAGCTACTACCATGCCTCACGGGCAACTCAGCAACTATGACTCAGGACAGGATGCCAGCAACCAGCTTGTGGCTGCCCCAGAGGGACTGTCTGTTCTTACTTCCCACCGTCCCTAAAAGCCAAGTGTATCTGTGCAGCACATGAGGAGATGGCTCACAGAGAGAAGACTCAGGCCCTCACATGCTGATAGCATGTGTCACTCCAGCTCCCAGGCGGAAAGTAGGAGAGGCATGCCTTTTCTGACCTACTGCCTGAGCTGCCATCAGAATAATGAATAAAGTATAAGGGCTTAGAATGAACCTCCAATGTGCAGTGCTGAAGAGAACAAATAGCTCTTTGAATGTCAAAGATCTTTCCCGTGTAATCCAATCTGAGAAACTGCTGTCTCAGCCTCATCTGCTCATAGAAAAGACAGAAAACGTGGCTATAAAGTGAAATGAGGCTTGGAGGTGAACCATATGAAATCTCGTGGATGGAGCTGTTACAACTGAGTCTAGCAAGGGAGGGGTGTGGGGGGTGGGTGGGGAGGCTGGGAGCAATCAACAGTGCAGATTGAAAATGTGGATTTTTCTCTTGGGAAGCTCCATTCCTTGGGAAAGAAGAAACTATAACAAAATGTCAGCAGCGGAGCTTTGCCTGGAGGGAAATACTGCTCACATTAGCATGTTAAACGGATTGAAGCATCTCCTGCCTCCCCTGGGGAAGAAGGGCTATCAGAGGCAGCTCACGGCTAGAAGAGAGCCTTGTGCACTGGAGATGTTTAATAAATATTTGTACAAAATTGAGTTTGGTACAAAAAAAGCTGTTTTTTTTTTTTTTTTGTTTCTTGCCCTCAAAGACTGTGCTCAGATTTCTTGTTAGGTATATTCTGAATTCCGAATAAACTGTAGGGTGAGGTTTTGAAAAGAGGTAGCAGTTTCATCCTAAAAGCTTTACGTGCATGAGTGTCATCCTGAAGTATTCTTGGAGCCGTGGAAACAGCATTGCAATCCTAAGATCTGTGAGCTTTGCAGATCAGCCTTGGTTTGGGATGTAGGGCCTTGCAACAAGCCTGGTTCTCCCTCCCCAGCTCCCGGGAGGCTGCAATCCAGTGGACCCCTCACCCCTTGGAGAGCCCTCACATGGCTGAGAGCTGGGCTCTGTCCAGTGGCCTTCGTTTCTACTTGCTTGTGCACATGTCTGTCCTGCTATCCTGCTAGCAACCACCCGTTGCCCAAATCTCTAGGATCACATTCTTGGACTCTGGTACCTATGATGAATAAAATTCTCCCTTTCATTCACTCTACGTATAAATATTAAACAAGTGCTCTGTGCCAGGTAATGTTCTAGGTGCTGGGGATGCGGCAGGAGCAAAACAGACAAAACTCTCTGCCCTGGTGGCATTGAACTTGCATTGTAATAGGGGAGGGGCTGACAGCCAAGAAACACAATCCATAAATATCGTGTTAGAAGATAGTGTGTTTTGGATAAAAACAGCAGGATAAGGAGGATCTGGAGTTGTGGCAGAGCCATTGAGAGGGAAAAGGGCTGATCAGGAATAGAATAGAAAGAGTCTTAGATAGAAGGGAATGTCAATGGCACTTCCGGAAAGATGGCTGTGGCTGCAGGACAGTTGGGGTGGGTTATCTTTACCAAGAAGGTGAAAGGAGGGGAGGCTATTTAGGGCACCAGATGCTGGGGAAAATCAGTAATAGATTTTGGATATTATTTGTGCAAACTTTTAAAACAAATGTTACAGAGGGGGAGCGGAGTAAATGAAGAGACTGGAACAGAGGCAGTGACAGGAGGGAACCCCTCCTCGCAGATGCCAGGGGGAAAGGTGGGGGAGGGGAGAGAGGAGCAGAGGTGTGTGAGTGCCAGACCCTCCCGAGGGTTCTGTGGCTTTCCCATGGGTGGGACCTGCTGGACCCTTCATGCGTGCTCGGTAACAGGCTCTGGTCCAGAGCTGAGTGGGAACTGTACTCTAGAGAGAGGCAAGGACCCTCTCCCAGGAAGGGTCTCGGTCTTCTTTCCAAGAGAGCACAAGAGCATCCCACATTTACCACTGGAACACAAGGGGTTTGTGTCCATATGTCGGGCTTATGGGTTGTATCTCAGGTGTCTAGAAGGGCCTTGGGTCACGGTGAAAAGTCCTAAACAATTGTTAACCTGTGATGGATTCATCATAAGCTCTCACCCAGCTCTGTGGATCCCAGTCTGCTGGGCATCGCAAGCCCATAGAAGATGTGGGCATCCTTCCCCCCGCCTCCGCTGAAAACTGGTCTAAGTAACAGTATCTTCCTCCCAAAGACCAAGGTGTCAGGTGAGGCAGGGACAGGTGATGAGGAGCCAAGGGATCCTAACCTGGAGTCAGGGAATCTGCTTCCAGTCAGCCAAGGCTCACCGGCCTTGACTGAAGCAACACTTCCATGAGCGCTTTGTCTCACCTGTGATTACACAAAGGGTGGGGTCCTGCTCGTCATGCCTAAGGGGCATGAGGGTGTGAGAAAGCACTTGGGGCACAAAACCGCCATGTATCCGTACCCCCACTCTGTCATTCAGAAAAAAAATAATTAAACATGGGGGACAGGACAAAAATATTGTAACAAATCCTGAGGTACTCACCCCTGGAATAACAGATGCTAATGATCTGCTATATTTGCTTCTTATATGTCTAGAATAAAACCAGGGCATAGACAGCTCAAGGCCCCTGTTAACCTTTTAATTAATTTAATTACTTTCTTCATTAAAGACTTCTCTTCTCACTCTCTTCCCAGAGGCAACACTTGGTATGAATTTGGTGTATATCACTTTATCCTATGTTTTAAATATTACAGGAATTATATAAACAATATATTATAATGTTTGTTTTAAAAGTTTGCAAAAATAGTATTGTTCTTGCACCCTGTTCTGGTGTGTTCAGGGGTTTTCCAACCCTAGCTGGCTGTCCAACAGTTCAGTTCAGTTCTAACTCTGTCTACCTGGAGAGAGCCTCAGACCCCACAGGTGGAGGGCTCAGCCCCACAAGAGAGCACCTATCCCCTTTAGATGCTAATTGCAAACCCCAGGTTGTTACCTGGGCTTCTGACCAATGGCCTATAGAGATAGGAGCTTCCAACAAACCACCCCTTGCTAGAGCAGTTCATGGAACTCAGAGAAGCACTTTATTTTCTAGACCACTGGTTTATTATAAAAAGATATAACTCAGGGGACAACCAGGTCTGGGGAAGGGCATGGAGCTTCCTCACTCTCCTTGAATCTCCACAGGGTCCCCAGCCCAGGAGCTGTGAAGACCCATCATTTCATGGAGTCATCCTTTCATGGAGGTTTTCATGGAAGCTTCATCATGTTCAGGCAGGCATGAGTGATTAAATGATCAGGGGACTCTGAGGGGAACAGGGCATCAGGGACTGTCCTGGCACCGAATTTGGCTCTTCCTTAAATAATATCCCAGTCCAGAGCTTGACCTGGAGTTACCTTGGCTAACATGTGGTCCTTGCGGGAAATAGAGACGGACAGGTTGGATGTGTATTGGGGTTTATTTGACTCTGACAAAGGATTATACAGCTCAGGCTCAGCTCTCTAGCAAATAACAAATCCTGAGGTACTCACCCCTGGAATAACAGATGCTAATGATCTGCTATATTTGCTTCTTATATGTCTAGAATAAAACCAGGGCATAGACAGCTCAAGGCCCCTGTTAACCTTTTAATTAATTTAATTACTTTCTTCATTAAAGACTTCTCTTCTCACTCTCTTCCCAGAGGCAACACTTGGTATGAATTTGGTGTATATCACTTTATCCTATGTTTTAAATATTACAGGAATTATATAAACAATATATTATAATGTTTGTTTTAAAAGTTTGCAAAAATAGTATTGTTCTTGCACCCTGTTCTGGTGTGTTCAGGGGTTTTCCAACCCTAGCTGGCTGTCCAACAGTTCAGTTCAGTTCTAACTCTGTCTACCTGGAGAGAGCCTCAGACCCCACAGGTGGAGGGCTCAGCCCCACAAGAGAGCACCTATCCCCTTTAGATGCTAATTGCAAACCCCAGGTTGTTACCTGGGCTTCTGACCAATGGCCTATAGAGATAGGAGCTTCCAACAAACCACCCCTTGCTAGAGCAGTTCATGGAACTCAGAGAAGCACTTTATTTTCTAGACCACTGGTTTATTATAAAAAGATATAACTCAGGGGACAACCAGGTCTGGGGAAGGGCATGGAGCTTCCTCACTCTCCTTGAATCTCCACAGGGTCCCCAGCCCAGGAGCTGTGAAGACCCATCATTTCATGGAGTCATCCTTTCATGGAGGTTTTCATGGAAGCTTCATCATGTTCAGGCAGGCATGAGTGATTAAATGATCAGGGGACTCTGAGGGGAACAGGGCATCAGGGACTGTCCTGGCACCGAATTTGGCTCTTCCTTAAATAATATCCCAGTCCAGAGCTTGACCTGGAGTTACCTTGGCTAACATGTGGTCCTTGCGGGAAATAGAGACGGACAGGTTGGATGTGTATTGGGGTTTATTTGACTCTGACAAAGGATTATACAGCTCAGGCTCAGCTCTCTAGCAAAAGGAGTGTTGCCCCTCTGTCACCCCATTCCTTGACATCTGACTGGTCTTGGTAGCAAGGGTGCTGTTAGGTAGAGTGGGCCCCTGGGCTGAAGAGTTCCCAGGGCTTCTTTCTGTTCACTGAGGGCGGGTGCCCCAGTGCTGTCCAGGTGAGCAGGGCCCTGTGTGTGTGACCAGGGCTCCCAAGAGCCTAATTCCAAGATATTCCAGAGCCAGGATGTCGCCCTCCGGAAGGGATAATTATTTTGGCCTGTGACAAAAGTAAATTCAGGAATCAGGTCCAGTAATCACAAGTGCATGCCAACTCTCCATCACACTGACAAAGGCAGAAAGAAACCAGCTCAGTCTGCCCAGGAAAGCTGGCAGGCTCGCCAGACCAGTGATCCTGGAGAAAAGAACAGGAAGGAGAGGCTAGATTCTCATTTTAAATTATCAGTTTTCTCAAACAAAGGAAATGCTAGGGAAATTTAAAAAACAAATCCTAAGTGAGTTTTCCTAGTTCACTCCAGATCTTAAGAAACAGAAATGAAACACAATTGTCCACTAGAAACCTGACCGTAGCTGTAATTCTCTCCCCAGAGGCCACTGCTACCCCCGATTTATGCTTCTATTTCTCATGCTCGCCTTAACATTTTTACGACATGCATCTATCGAGCAGTCATATGTGATACTCTTTTGTGCTTTTAAACTTCCTTTAAATGATTTTCTACTGTACATATGATTCTGCACTTGGCTTTTTAAGAAACACTGTGGCCAAAAAACACAACATGCAATTTACTCTCCCAACAATTTCCAAGAGTACAATACAATATTGTCAACAGCCCACACGCTGTTGTGTAATAAATCCCCAGAATCCCTTCAAGCTGAATGACTGAAACTCTACACCCAGTGACTCCTCACCTCCTCGTCTTCCAACCCTAGGCAGCCATCTCCCTACATTCTCTGAACATATATAAATGGAACCAGAAAACAAGTGTCAGTGAGAATGAGGAGATGATTGAACAACTTGTCTCTTTGTCACTGGCTTTATTTCACTGAGCAGCATGTCCTCAAGGTTCATCCATGTTGTATGAGTAGTAGGTATCAGAATCTGCTTGCTTGTCAAGGTTGAGTAACATTCCATTGTGTGGATGGGCCACATTTTATTTATCCTTTCATCCATTGATGGACATTTAGGTTGCTTTCACATCTTGGTTATTGTAAATAATGCTGCTATGTATGCAGGTCAGGAAGCAACAGTTAGGACTGGACATGGAACAACAGACTGGTTCCAAATAGGAAAAGGAGTGCGTCAAGGCTGTATATTGTCACCCTGCTTATTTAACTTATATGCAGAGTACATCATGAGAAAGGCTGGACTGGAAGAAACACAAGCTGGAATCAAGATTGCCGGGAGAAATATCAATAACCTCAGATATGCAGATGACACCACCCTTATGGCAGAAAGTGAAGAGGAGCTAAAAGGCCTCTTGATGAAAGTGAAAGAGGAGAGTGAAAAAGTTGGCTTAAAGCTCAACATTCAGAAAACGAAGATCATGGCATCTGGTCCCATCACTTCATGGGAAATAGATGGGGAAACAGTGGAAACAGTGCCAGACTTTATTTTTTTGGGCTCCAAAATCACTGCTGATGGTGACTGCAGCCATGAAATTAGAAGACGCTTACTCCTTGGAAGAAAAGTTATGTCCAACCTAGATAGCATTTTCAAAAGCAGAGACATTACTTTGCCAGAGCAACTTCTCATGTGCTTGTTGGGCATTTGGCTGTCTTCTTTGGGAAAGCATCTATTCAAGTCATTTGTCCATTTTTTAATTGGATTATTTGTTTGCTTTATTGAATTGTAGGAATTCTTTCTATATTCTGGATGCTAAACTATTACCAGATACATGGTTTGCAAATATTTTCTATCTGTAGATTATTATTTCACTCTGTTCTTTGTTTCCTTTACTGTACAGAAAATTTTAAGTTTAATGTGGTCCCATTTGTCTTATTTTTGTTTCTTACGTTTTTGGTGTCATATCCAAGAGTCCTTGACAAATCCAAGGTCATGAAGTTTTCCCTTGTTTTCTTCCAGG
Source organism: Cephalophus harveyi (assembly GCA_006410635.1). Classification (NCBI taxonomy): domain Eukaryota; kingdom Metazoa; phylum Chordata; class Mammalia; order Artiodactyla; family Bovidae; genus Cephalophus; species Cephalophus harveyi. Next base: position 40,527 of record SJYT01048960.1, read on the forward strand.
GATTTTATAGTTTTAGATCTTAAATTTAGGTCTTTAATTCATTTTGAATTAATTTTTTTATGTGGTGCATGCAACTGGCTCTTAGAACTTAATTGTCTTTGAGATTTAGCCATGTAAATACAAGTAACTCTAGCTCACTCGCTGTCATTACTGACAAAACCCCTCACAAGTTGTTCGTCCATTTTTCAACTTGTCACACACAGTGTTGACTATTCTAACAGAAGTAGTTTTTTCAGGAAGTTCCCTGGAGGCCTAGTGGTTCGGACGGTGGGCTTTCACTACCATGGCCCATGTTCAGTCCCTGGTCAGGGAACTGAGATCCTACAAACCATGCAATGTGCCCACCCCTCCCCCTGAAAGAGGCAGTTTGTTCAAAATAATAATAGTAACAATATATTTGGTGATTCTAATTTATGGATAATTGAATGAATGACAGAAGTGTCACAGGGACAGTAGAGAGAAGTTGAGAATCCTCTATTAAAAGGTATTTGTGTTACCTGTGAGATGGTACAGTGCTATTTGAAAGTGGCCTTGGGCTAGTTATAAATGTATAACGTAAGCTCTAGGAAAATCACTAATAACGATGTAAAAGAGAACTGTAATTGATGTACTAGTCAGAGTTCTCCAAAATTAGAGTCAATAGGATATGTTTATGAGTGTAAACAAGGGATAGGCTCATGCAAGACCATGAAGTCCCAAGATCTGTAATCTGGAGACTCAGGAGGGCCATTGATAGGTTCCAGTCTGAGTCTGAAGGCCTGAGAACCAGCAAAGTCAATGGTATAATTTCCAGTCCAGGTCCAAAGGCAGAAAACCAATGTCCCATCTCAAGACCATCAAGTCGAGAGAGTGAATTGTCTTTTGCTCAATCTTTTTTCTGTTCAGGCTTTCAACAGACTGGATGAAGCCTGTTCACACTGAGGAAGGCAATCTACTTGGCCCATTTAGTGATTTTATGTTAATTTCATCCATAAACACTCTCATGAACATACCCAGAATAATCTTTCATCAAGTATTTGGGCACCCAGTGGCCTAGTCAAGTTGACACATAAAATTAAGCATCTTAATTGGTTGGTTAAGAGAGGAAAGAAAATGAAATCATATAAAATGTTCAATTAAAACTGAAGAGGACAAATAAAAATGGAAAAAAAAACAAAAAACAAAGGTAATGACTACAAAAGCATACAATAAATATGGTAGATATTAATCCAACTATATCAATAATTACTTTAAATATCATTGACTAACCATTAATTGGTCGGTTAAGAGAGGAAAGAAAATGAAATCATATAAAATGTTCAATTAAAACTGAAGAGGACAAATAAAAATGGAAAAAAACAAAAAACAAAGGTAATGACTACAAAAGCATACAATAAATATGGTAGATATTAATCCAACTATATCAATAATTACTTTAAATATCATTGACTAACCCTAACACCAATTAAAAGACAGACTGCAGAGTAGGTTAAAAAAAACAAAACCCTAAGACCCAACCATATGTTATCTACATAACTAATGGTGAGAGACTACAGGCTTTCCCAGTAAGATCAGCAAGAAGGCAAGGATGTCCTCTGATCACCCCCTATCCAATGTAGTACTGGAAGCTTAGCAATAAGACAAGAAAAGGAAATTAACACATATGGAGACGATGAAGGAAGAAATGAAACTGACTTTGTTCATAGATGACATGATTACTTATATAGAAAATCTCAAAGAGCCAACAAAAGAAGGAAAACTCTAGGAAGTAATAACCATTATAGTAAAGTTTCAGGATGCAAGGCAGGATACAAAAATCAATTGCTTTTCTGTATGCCAGTGATGAAGGGTTGGATCTTGAAAACACAATATCATTTACATAAGCACCAAACCAAAAAAAGAAATACTTGGGTATAAATCTAACACAATATGTGCAAGATCCATACGAGGAAAACTACAAAATTTTGATGAAAAATATTAAAGATCTAAATAAGTGAAAAGATAGTGCATGTATTCTGTATGCCAGTGATGAAGGGTTGGATCTTGAAAACACAATATCATTTACATAAGCACCAAACCAAAAAAAGAAATACTTGGGTATAAATCTAACACAATATGTGCAAGATCCATACGAGGAAAACTACAAAATTTTGATGAAAAATATTAAAGATCTAAATAAGTGAAAAGATAGTGCATGTATACGGATAGTGAGTGTATTAGTTTGCTAGGGCTGCCACAACAAAATACTAAAGACTGAATGGCTTATACAACAGAAATTTATCTTCTCACAGCTCTAGAGGCTGAAAGTCCGAGATCAGGTTGATTTCTTCTGGGGCCTCTCTCCATGGCTTTCAGGTGTCTGCATTCTCTCTGTGTCCTCACCTGGCCTTTCTTCTGTGTGTGTATCCCTGGTAACTCAGTCTCTGTGTCCTAATCTCTTCTTATAAGAGCACCAGTTAGATTGGATTGGGGAACATTTTAACCTAACTACCTCTTTTAAATGCCCTGTCATTAAATATAGTCACATTATGAGGTACAGGAGGTTAGGGCTTCACACATGAATTGTAGGAATGACACAATTCTGTTAATAACAAGGAAACAACATTTAACTGAAAGTCCGAGATCAAGGTTGATTTCTTCTGGGGCCTCTCTTCATGGCTTTCAGGTGTCCTCATTCTCTCTGTGTCCTCATCTGGCCTTTCTTCTCTGTGTGTATCTCTGGTAACTCAGTCCCTGTGTCCTAATCTCTTCTTATAAGAGCACCAGTTAGGTTGGATTGGGGAACATTTTAACGTAACTACCTCTTTTAAATGCCCTGTCATTAAATATAGTCACATTATGAGGTACAGGAGGTTAGGGCTTCACACATGAATTGTAGGAATGACACAATTCTGTTAATAACAAGGAAACAACATTTTCAAGATGTCAGTTCTTCTCAATTTGATCTATATAGTCAGTGATGTCTCAATTAAAATACCAGCAAGTTATTTAATGAATACTGAAAAACTGATTCTAAAGTTTGAATGGAAAGGCAAAGGATCCAGAATAGTCAACACAATACTGAAGGAGAAGAATAAAGCCAGAGGACTGACCCTCTCCAACTTTACAACTTACCACAAAGCTATAATAATCTAGACAGTGTGGTTTTGGTGAAGAAGCAGATGAGTAGATCAATGGAATGGAAAAGAAGGCCCAGAAATTGACCCACATAAATACAGTCAAATGATTTTTGACCAAAAGTCAAAGACAATTGAATGGTAGAAAGGATAGAAGATCTATATAGTCAATGATGTCTCAATTAAAATACCAGCAAGTTATTTAATGAATACTGAAAAACTCTAAAGTTTGAATGGAAAGGCAAAGGATCCAGAATAGCCAACACAATATTGAAGGAGAAGAATAAAGCCGGAGGACTGACCCTCTCCAACTTTACAACTTACCACAAAGCTATAATAATCTAGACAGTGTGGTTTTGGTGAAGAAGCAGATGAGTAGATCAATGGAATGGAAAAGAAGGCCCATAAATTGACCCACATAAATACAGTCAAATGATTTTTGACCAAAAGTCAAAGACAATTGAATGGTAGAAAGGATAGCTTTTTCAAATAATGGTGCTAAAACAACTGGTCATCTGAAAGATTCATCCAAAACATGAATCTAGACACAGACCTTTTATCTTTCACCACAACAAACTTAAAATGGTTTGTACCTAAATGTTAAAAGCAAAACCATAAAACTCCTAGAAGATGACATAGGATAGAGTCTATGTGATTTGGAGTTTAGTGTTATCTTTTTAGATATAAAATTAAAAGTATGACCCCCGAAAGGAAAAAAAAAATAAATTGGACTTTATTAAAATTAAAAACTTTGCTCTGGGACTTCCCTGGTGGTCCAGCAGTTAAGAATCTGCCTATCAATGGAGGGGACATGGGTTCTATCCCTGGTCTGGGAAGATTCCACAGGCCGCAAGGCAACTAAAAAAGCCCATATGTTGCAACAGTTGAGCCTAGCATCCCAGAGCCAGCGCTCTGCAACAAGAGAAACCACTGAAAATGAGAAGCCCATGCAACTGCAACTCGAGAGAAGCCCCAGCTCACTGCAACTAGAGAAACCCCACGCACAGCAACAAAGACCCAGCACAGCCGAAAAACAAAACAAGTGACCAAAGCCTCAAAGCAACAAAAAAAGCTTTGCTCTATGAGATATACTGTTAAGAGAATGAAAAGATATTCTCTGCTCCATTTTTCTTATATTTTACTACTGTAAAAATATTTTACTACTGTAAAATAGTAGTACTGTAAAAATCAATCTATTAATTTAAAAAATAGTAAGAAAAGAAAGAATCAAGAGTTGACTGAACAAATGCTTAAGTCAGAATGGCAAAGCGGTTGGGAGGACAAGTGACCCAAGCTCTGAAACAGACCAGAGTCTGGGGCATGGGCATGTTGATACCAAGCGATCAGTAACACATTTGACAGTGCAGGGTGTTCAGGATGGTGTTTCTCTATCTGCATTTTGCCTGATCAGAGAAAAGCCTTTTAATAGTAAACCATTGGACCACAAAACCATTAACCACAGAGATAAGAAAACTGAAGAACCTATAAAGAACTTTTTTCTTTTCATGAAATAAACCTTCACCCTGTAGTAGTATTTGCCATCCTACTTGTTTAGCAGAGAACTTTTCTTTCACGGATAACTTGAAAGTAAACTAAACCTGAGCCCCTTGAGGATTCTAAGTTAGTGGGGTCCAGCCGAGCGGTCTTCCTGTGTACATGCGTGCTAAGTTGCTTCAGTCATGTCCAACTCTTTGCGACTCTATGAACTATAGCCTGCCAGGCTCTTCTGTCCATGGGATTCTCCAGGCAAGAATACTTGAGTGGGTTGCCATGCCCTCTTTGAGGGGATCTTCCTGACCCAGGGATCGAACCCAGGTTCTCTGCATTGCAGGTGGATTCTTGACCATCTGAGCTACCAGGGAAGCCTGGTCTTCCTATATTACATTCTATTTTGAATCCCCCCTTTCTGTAGCTATCGCTATAGTAATTTCGTATTTCTGGATGTTGGAGAGAGTAGCAGAATAATAAATACAAGCTCCACTGATTCCATTCTGGGACCTGCCATTGGGCATCCATGTGGAATTTTATATGGACAAACAGATTGTTTCCCAGGATCTTGAAATACCTTTTGTCTTGTTGTGCAATATTGGTAAGAAATTGCCACGGCTGCACAGAAATCAGAAGGCAAATTGCTCAGCCCGTGTGCTGGGCCCCAGTGATCAACTTCTGTTTGCTGCTAAGATTGTATATCCATAGGGCTAAAACAGCCTTTAATGATATCTATAATGAACTTGAAGACCACCTGTGAGCTGACAACGCCTGATCCCTTTCCCCTGAACTCTGGGAACACAGCCCTGCCAATAGGACAGAGCCCCTCCTTTGAAGTCCACAGGTGCTCACACGCAGTGGGTCCAGCCCCGAATCTGGCTTTGCCTCTGGGGACCTGAAATATCCTCTGTTGAAAACCACCCTGTATCCCCCTGGTTGCCTAAGCCAGAGACACGGCCTTGCCTTTCCTTCTCCCGCCCACACCCACTTCCACATTCACAGGTCCAGTAGGCTCCTGACTTCTCTCCCCTTCTCTAACTATGCTGCCCTTCTCTCCCATTGGAGGGCAGGTTTCTTGTTAGGTATTTTCAAGAAGCCCCATTCGTTTCCAGTAGAGAACATATTTCTGTAATTACACAACCACTGCTGTGGGTAGCTGACCCTCCCACCTTACTTGCCATAACCCTCACGAGAGCCGAACTCACTCTCTCTTTTTGCCACCATCATATCTCCAGTATCTGAACAGAGCCTGGCACATTCTAGACCCTCCACAAACATTTGCCGCATGGATTATTGAAACTGCTCCTGACTGGTCCAGGCTTTGCTATGTTTCCCGACTGCAGCAAAAACATGTATTGATCCTGATGTCACTTTTCTGCTGAAAACTTTCCAACAGCTTCTCAGGGCCCTCTGACAAGATGCAACACTTGACCTGGTCTCGCCTCCCCTCAACGCATGCCACCACCCCCACCCCCCACCATTGCCCCTCTGACCTGGGAGCCATCCTCATCCCAGTTTGGTGAGAATTTCTTTTGCTCTTGCTGCTCCTAGGATGTCATCGTTCTTGGGATACTTGTTCTTCAACTTCCTTTATTTTCCCTTCAACCTCCTTTTGCTCCTTATTTCTTATTTCAGCTTAGCTGTTCCCCCCACCCCCCTGCCTCTGCTGGGACCCTCCTTGCCCTCTCCATCAAATGAGTGCTCCCCACACCAACATGTTTCCTTGGTCACTTTCCTTATGTGACCGTGTTTTACTTTCACATTTAGTCTCCTGACTTCTTTACAAGATGGAAATCATCTAAGAGTGGGGATCTTTTCTATTCATGCTTTCCCCACATCCTGACCTGGGCAGACTCAGTCAATCCTAGGTAAGTGAAGGAATAAATAAATGAAAAAACTGAAGGTCAATATGAATATTGGCTGATACTTCTAGGCTCTAAAAATGTGACGGGAGGTGGAATTCATGCCACGTTTGTTAAGTGAACATGCAGAAGACATGGTCCATGCCAGGCCCTGAGGGCCTGTCTCCCTGTCATGGAGACAGATGCAAAACCAACAAAATGAAGAGTAGAGTGGTCATGTCTGTGAACACAGGGGGATTGGGCCAGTGTTTATGGACAGATCCCACTTGACAAGGTCACTTCCAGAATTTGTCCCACACTCAAGACCTGCTGGACACTTTCTCTTGGTTGTCTGTGATGGAGAAGTAGGTAGAATCATGGGAGGCAAGGAAGCTTGAAGGTCATCTAATTGGTCTCCTATTTTCATAAAAGCCTGCTCTGGGAATTCCCTGGTTGCACAGTGGTTAGGACTTTGCACTTTCACTGTCAAGGGCCAGGGTTCAATACCTGGTCAGGGAACTAAGATCCCACAAGCTGCACAATGTGGCTAAAAGAAAGAAGAATTTTTTTTTTTTTTTTTAAAACTGCTCTTTGTTTGAAGTTCATCAGAAAAGATCTCATAGGTGCTTTAAGCAACAGCATAGAATGCAGAGACTGGGTGGCATAAAGCTTTTGCATGTAGGTGATCACAACCCTTCCCAAAGCACTTGGGACTCATTTCTTCCTTGCAGCCTGCTTATGACCCATCAGTCACTTTACATCATTCCTTTCCTCAACACAGCTTCACCTCCTGCACCCTGGCTCCCAGTGGACCCAAGAACCTCCCAGATCTAAGCTTCCTGGGGCCATCAAAGAAAGAACTAGATTTCTGTTTGCCAGCATGAATCGAACTCAACAACATAATGCTTAATGGAGAGAGTTAGAGTGAAGCATGTGGTATATTATTATTTTTTTCTAAAGAAAAATCCTTTTTATTTAATTTATTTTAAATGAAACAAAGGTGAATATTTTAATGATACAAGGTACATTCACAAAGAAGATAAACATCATAAACCATTAGACACCTAACAACAAAAAAACAAAGATACATAAAGCAAAATTAAATCAATTAAATATAAATCTATTATATTTAAATTATTAATGACATCATTCAAGATGCTCCTATTTTCATTTTTTTGCATTTGATAAAATATTTTCAGATAAATGTTAATATGTCTCACTACGGTAATATATTTTTCTTTTCCTTTATATTTCTTCTGATTTTTGCTTTGTTGTCATTCATTTGCTTAACTGTGTCTGACTTTTTGCGACCCCATGGACTACAGCATGCCAGGATTCTCTGTCCTTCAACAACTTCTGGAGCTTGCTCAAACTCATGTCCATTGAGTCAGGGATGCTATCCAAACATCTCATCTGCTGTTGTCTCCTTCTCCTCCTGCTTTCAATCTTTCCCACCATTAGGGTCTTTCCTAATGAGTCAGCTCTTAGCATCAGGTGGCCAAAGTATTGGAGCTTCTGTTTCAGCATCAGTCCTTCCAATGAATATTCAGGACTGATTTTCTTTAGGGTTGACTGGTTGGATCTCCTTGCAGTCCAAAGGACTCTCAAGAGTCTTCTCCAACACCTCAGTTCAGAAGCATCAATTCTTTGGTGCTCAGCTTTCTTTACGGTCCAACTCTCACAGCCACACATGACTACTGGAAAAGCCACAGCTTTCATTAGACAGACCTTTGTTGGCAAAGTAATGTCTCTACTCTTTAATAAGCTGTCTAGGTTTGTCACAGTTTTTCTTTCGAGGAGCAAGTGTCTTTTAATTTCATGGCTGCAGTCACCATCTGCAGTGATTTTGGAGCCCAAGAAAATAAAGTCTGTCACTGTTTCCATTGCTTCCCCATCTATTTGCCATGAAGTGATGGGACTGGATGCCATGACCTTAGTTTTTTGAATGTTGAGTTTGAAGCCAGGTTCTTCACTCTCCTCTTTTACCTCCATCAAGAGGCTCTTCAGTTCCTCCTTGCTTTCTGCCATAAGGGTTGTATCATCTGCATATCTGAGGTTATTGATATTTCTCCCTGCAATCTTGATTCCAGCTTGTGCTTCATCTAGCCTGGCATTTCACATGATGTACTCTGCATATAAATTAAATAAGCGAGGTGACAATATACAGCCTTGACATAATCCTTTCTCAATTTGGAAAAAGTTTGTTGTTCCATGTCCAGTTCTAACTGTTGCTTCTTGACCTGCATACAGATTTCTCAGGAGGCAGGTAAGATGGCCTGGTAGTCCCATCTCTTTAAGAATTTTCTACAGTTTAATGTGATCCACACAGTCAAAGGCTTTAGCGTAGTCAGTGAGGCAGAAGTAGATGTTTTATTGCAATTCTCTTGCTTTTTCTATGATCCGATGGATGTTGACAGTTTGATCTCTTGTTCCTCTGGCTTTTCTAAATCCAGCTTGAACATCTGGAAGTTCTTGGTTCATGTACTGTTGAAGCCTAGCTTGGACAATTTTGAGCATTACTTTGCTAGCATGAGATAGTACGATTGTGCAGTAGTTTGAACATTCTTTGGCATTGCCTTTCTTTGGGATTGGAATGAAAACCGACCTTTTCCAGCCCTGTGGCCACTGCTGAGCTTTCCAAATTTGCTGGCATATTGAGTGCAGCACTTTAACAGCATCATCTTTCATTTTTTAAAATATTTTTTGGCTCTGTCAGGTCTTAGTTGCTGCATGTGGGATTTTTATTACATTGTATCTTTTGTTGCAGAAAGCAGGCTCAGTAGCTCCATGGCATGGGGGATCTTAGTTCCTTGACCAGGGATTGAACTCATGTCCCCTGCATTGTAAGGTGAATTCTTAACCAGTGGACCACCAGAGAAATCCCCATGCAGGATATTATTGATGTAAATCCAATGATATACAAATAGCACTGTTTGTGGATGGAGGCACATGTGTGGGAGGAAGGTTGGGAGGAGGTTGGGATAAGGTGGGGCTGTGTGATGTGAGAGTGGGTGCAGCAGCAGGGATGAGGGCCACGAGGAAGGGATGTCTGTCTGGGTGTTTGGACAGCCTCACCAAGGTAGATGATGGTATCATGCCACTGATGGAGGGAACAGTAACCTGGATTTGTTCAAATCCAGCTCCCAGGGAAAAGCACACAACTCCAGCAGCATTATCTGAAGAGGTGGCTCTGAGGGCAACAGAGCAGAGCAACAGAGAGGAGAGGCTGGGCGGGCTGGGGGGTGGTTGGCGGGTGTGCACACCCTCCAGGGCTTGTGCTGTCCCTGCATCTGTCCACAGAGGGAAAGGGAAAAGAGAAACTCTGGGCTGTGGTGCACGGAAAGACAGTCTAATATTTTTTTCTGGGATTAGAAAAGATAATACAAATGCATTGCCTATGACAGAACAAACAAGCCTCTGAGGATCTTTAGCTCTGAACATCAGGTATGTTTACATAAACAGAGGGACATTGAATGTTAGGAATTTGTGAGACTCAGATTCAGTATTTTTAAGATAAGTGCAAAATAGATTCAGGACCATTTGATATTGGTGATAGCAGTGACAAGCCCTCAAGCTAAATGCCCTACTTACCTCCTCACTCCTCTTCCATTTTGAGCTCTCTCTTGCCTCTAGGACTGTTTGTGTTTCTTTGAACATCTCCTGAATTGTGTTGTCTTTTTAAAAGCATTTGTATGCTAATGTAACTGTTTTCTTTTGCTGTCTTAATTGGTCTGTCCTTGAATAGGGTGAGCACAAGTCCTGGAAAAGTACCACTGGTTGTCTCTGGAAGTAGGTTGTTCAGACCACAAAGCCTGAAGCCTGGCCCTGGCTTTTCCAGACCCACAGCTGAGGTTAAGAGGGCAAAGCCGCCTCTGGCTGCCCTTCAGGTGGTGGTGAACATGGCCCTCACCTTCCCCTCCACCGGCCACCAGCTTCTACCCCTGATTAATGTTGTGCTTTGTAACAGGGTGATAGATGTGCCTCTGCCAAAGTTTCCCCTGGGCGCTTCCCCTGTTCAGGTCAGTTCAGTCGCTCAGTCGTGTCTGACTCTTTGCGACCCCATGAATCGCAGCATGCCAGGCCTCCCTGTCCATCACCATCTCCCAGAGTTCACTCAGACTCACATCCATCGAGTCCGTGATGCCATCCAGCCATCTCATCCTCGGTCGTCCCCTTGTCCTCCTGCCCCAATCCCTCCCAGCATCAGAGTCTTTTCCAATGAGTCAACTCTTCGCATGAGGTGGCCAAAGTACTGGAGTTTCAGCTTTAGCATCATTCATTCCTTCCAAAGAAATCCCAGGGTTGATCTCCTTCAGAATGGACTGGTTGGATCTCCTTGCAGTCCAAGGGACTCTCAAGAGTCTTCTCCAACACCACAGTTCAAAAGCATCAATTCTTAGGTGCTCAGCCTTCTTCACAGTCCAACTCTCACATCCATACATGACCACAGGAAAAACCATAGCCTTGACTAGACGGACCTTAGTTGGCAAAGTAATGTCTCTGCTTTTGAATATGCTATCTAGGTTGGTCATAACTTTTCTTCCAAGGAGTAAGCGTCTTTTAATGTCATGGCTGCAATCACCATCTGCAGTGATTTTGGAGCCCCCCAAAATAAAGTCTGGCACTGTTTCCACTGTTTCCCCATCTATTTCCCATGAAGTGATGGGACTGGATGCTATGATCTTAGTTTTCTGAATGTTGAGCTTTAAACCAACCTTTTCACTCTCCACTTTCACTTTCATCAAGAGGCTTTTTAATTCCTCTTCACTTTCTGCCATAAGGGTGGTATCATCTGCATATCTGAGGTTATTGATATTTTTCCCAGCAATCTTGAAGAATCCGCCCACAATGTAGGAGGTGCAGGAAACTCGAGTTCAATCCCTGGGTGGGGAAGATTCCCCTGGAGGAGGAAATGGCAATCCATCCACTCCAGTATCCTTGTCTGGAGAATCCACGGACAGAGGAGCCTAGCAGTCCTTCTGAGTCAGACATAACTGACGTGATTGAGCAGGCAGGCCAGTCAGTAACGGCCAGGGCTCCTGTGCTCCCAAGACAGGCCCCAGTCCAACCAGCAAGGGCTTTTCAAACGGGGTCTCTGGACATGGTGTCTGCTCACCTGTGAAGGAGGGTGGAGAAAGCAAGGGGGTTAAGGGAGGATTCCTGCCCCGTGGGTGTCCAGCGCATCCTCCAGTCTGTGGGGAAGGAGTCGGGGCCCAGCCCCTTACCTCCAGCTTCAGAAGAGGGGCTTTAAGCGGACACACTGGGGAGCTGACACGGGATGTGCACCTGGCGCTGGCCTGAGACCCCAAGGAATGGGCTGAGCTGGCTGGAGGAGGTGAGATGGCATCTGTGGGGGTGGAGGGCAGCTGGGCAAGGACGCTCCAGCAGAGGCTCGAGTCTGCCCTGGACAGGCCTGGGGCCTCTGCCATAGTGCACCATAGTGTACCATAGTGAGAGTGTGCTGATGGAGCTCCGAACCAGGGACTGAACAGGAGTTGTCATGGCCAGCTGGGCAAGGCGTCAGCCTTCTCAAGAAAGCTGGAGGCGAGAGGTACCTGGAATCCCAGGAGAGGCTCCAGAGGACCCAAGAAGACACCACCAAGAGAAAGGTCAGTTTTCCACATGTGCTATGGCCGCCGGGCTCCAAACCTGGGCAGAGAGACTACTTTGCCTCCATTAAGCCTCCAGTCCTAGGGAGGTCAAGGCTGAGGCAGGAGCGGGGAAATGCTGGCAGGGAGATGGACTCACCAACTGTTACTGATTCAACTGAGTTCCTTACATGCCTCCACCCCATCCATACATTGAATTTTTAACCCCTGTACCTCGGAATGTGACAGCATTGGGAGCAGGGTCTTTGAAGAAGTAATTAAATTAAATATGGGGCTAGTGAAGGCATGGAGATGGTGAGCATCTGCAGGTCCAGGAGCAGCATCAGGAGAAACTCCCCCAGCCGGCACTGTCGTCCGTGATGTCCGGCCTCCAGAGCTATGAGGACATAGGCTTCTGTTGTTGAAGATGTGCGATCTCCAGCCGATGAACAACCCCCCATCTCTGTTCTGTCCGCAGGCCTCCTGCCAGCCACAGGTTGAGTGTTCACTTTGAATGAGACTCACAGGGGATGTGTTTGTACGGGAACTCCTGTCATTTATGGTCCTCACATCACCAGAAAACTTCTTGTCCCGGGGGGTGTGGGGTGAGTATTCCTCAGGTCTGGGCAGCACCATCCCCAGGGTGGGTTTGCAGGAGGGGTTGAGATGTGATTGTTCATGCAGCGTCCTGTGGACAGAATTCCTGACAGCATTGCTCCATCCCCAGCATCCCGAGAGGCCCTCCACATTTAGCTGAGGTTAAACTTTGGCTGAGGTTAAAATTTAACCACCTCTGGGTTTAAACTTTGGCTGCACTGATTCTCCTCTTGGAGAAAGTGGCAAGAGTAACTCAAGATAGTAAAGTCAATGAGGTGTGCCCTGCCCTTACCCTTTACCATGAAGCTCCTATCCCAGGCTGTGAATGAGTCTATCAAGTCTATTCTGTAAAGGATTGTCTTTGAATTCCTCGGAAAAGATGACTCTTCCCCAAGCCTCAGTGGCGTTTCAGTTACCTCTGCTTCACATTGTTGTCCCCAATCAAATCCTGTCTGATGGACTCTTTCCAATGTGGTGCCCGTTAGAGCTTGTTTCAGATTAAAACTGCTGAGCCAGGCTCCATCGCAGGAGTGACTTGCACATCCATGGAGCTGAATCCCCGAGAAAGTGAGATTGGCCCCACAGGAGAGGGACTGGTTTGACTTCCTTCTCCAGAGGACTCAGGGTTACCATCGTGGAATCCAAATGCCCATGGAGAAGCAGGATCCTATTGTGAAATGAAGCGACTTTACCGTAGGGCTGTAGTCCCGTGTCTTTAATCCACTGAACAAACTGAGTTGGATCCCATGGAAAAATAGAGATTCAATCCCATCACTTCCCCTGGGCCCAGCTCCACCCTACCACTCCCCTCCCCCATCCCACCTCCACCCTCCTCCCCCAACACCCCCATCCCCACTCCCCACCTCCTCCAACACAGCCCCTCACCTCCACACCCACAGGGGAAGGGGCCCTGGCAGAAAAGGTCAGTGCCGTGGCTAGCAGTGCCACTTGGGCATTGAGACCCTGAGTCACGGCCGCTTCATCCTGGAGTGGCCCAGCCTCTGTGGGGTCCTCGAGGGGAAGCTGAGCCCTCACCAGGCTCACTTGATAAGTTTCCTGAGACCAGCCCTAATGTCAACAAAGCCCTGATTACAGGCTTTGGGACAGGAGGAGTGAGTGTGGGGTGACCCAGCCCCCTTGTCCCAAGATGGCTAAAGGCCCAGCCTCTTCTTGCTGGAAACTTGACAGAGCCTCTGCCTCACTTGGCCCTCGGGGGTGGTGGGGACCCGGTAAGCTCACCAAGTGCCTGGGGATGAAGCAGCCCACGTGGCTGCTGCTCTGTGTTCCAGCAATAACCAGCCAGACCAAAGCCTGCTGCGGGGGAGGGCTACTGGATACACATTTGGAGGACTGAATTTGGCTTCTTCAAAAAAAAACAAATAAAGCAACCCCCCATCATCATCTGAGGAGTCTTCACAAAACTTCTCTCAGGTTCTGGGAAGGGAGCTCCTAAAATCCCAGGCTGAGATTGCTCAATGATTGTTAACCCCCTGCAGCCACACTAAACACACAGACCCGAAGTCCTTTGGGCAGCTGGTGTTCTAGGGATCCTGGGTCTGCTTTTCTGAAACTCCACCTGCTCCGGCAACACAGTTGCTCCCAGTTTCTCAGACAGGATGCGATTCCAGAGCGTGGCTCTCAGTCTCAGAAAACATGAGACTTACCCAGGGGAGCTTGTTATAAATTCAGAGTATACACACATATGGGACTTCGCAGGTGGAACTAGTGGTAAAGAACCTGCCTGCCAATGCAGGAGACTTAAGAGATGGGGGTTTGATCCCTGGATCAGAAAGTTCCCTTGGAGGAGGGCATGGCAACCCACTCCATTATTTTGCCTGGAGAATCCCATGGACAGAGGAGCCTGGCAGATCAGAGGAGCCCTGCATAGTCACAAAGAGTTAGACATGACTGACACAACTTAACAAACACGCATGCATACATGCATATGAGATGGTGAAAGTCCACACTGACAATACCAAATGCTGGTAATGATGTCAAGCAATAGGAACTTTCATTCACAACTGGTAGGAATGCAAAATGGTGCAGTCCCTTTGGCTATTTCTTCCAAAACTACATATACTTTTACCATATGCTCTAGCAATTGTGCTCCTTTGTGTTTCCCCAAAAGAGTTGGAAAAACACACAAAACCTACACACAAATGTTTATGGCAACCTTATTATAAATTGTCAAAACTTGCAAACAACTAAGGTGTCCTTTAAGATGAATGGATAAACTGGTCCACCCAGAAAATGGCATATTAGCATATTAGCTCTAAAAAAAATAAAAGAGCTATCAAGCCACAATAAGACACAAATTTAAGTTCAATGCATGTGACTACATAAAGACTCCAACCTGGAATGCCTATATATTGTATAATTCCAATTGTATGACATTCTGGAAAAGGCAAAATCATTGAGACAGTAAAAGGACCAGTGGTTGCCAGGGACTGTCAGGGAGTGAGGGATGAACAGGCAGGGCACAGAGGGTTTTTAGGGTAGGGACACTCCTCTGTATGAAACTATCATACAGTAGTATACATGGCATGGGGGCTTCCCAGGGGGTACTAGTAGTAAAGAACCCACCTGCCAATGCAGGAGACATGAGAGACATGGGTTTGATCCCTGGGTTGGGAAGATTCCCTGGAGAAGGCCAAGGTAACCCACTCCAGGATTCTTGCCTGGAGAATCCCCTTGGAGAGAAAAGCCTTGAGGGCTACAGTTCATAGGGTTGCAAAGAGTTGGACACGACTAAAGCGACTTAACACACATGCACCCATACACGTAATTCATTAGACACTTGTTCAGACCCATAGAATGTCCAACACCATGAGTGATTCTTAAGGCAGACTCTGGGTGATGACTATCTGTTGATGTAGTTTCATCCATTGTAACACATAGACCTCTGTGGTGGGGAAGGCAGTTTTGTGTTGAGGGGAGAAGGGGTTTATGGAAATTCTCTGTACTTTCCACTCAATTTTGCAGGTGAACCAAAAACTGCTCTAGAAAGATGAAGTCTATTAAGAGAAGTCCAGATCGTTGGGATCCACTCACTCTTTCGTAAGACTCTGGTTTAGCAGTGCTGGAGCTGGGTCTAGAAATCCACATTTGGAAAACTTCCCACGTGCTGTGATGTCACCCTCAGAGAGGCAAAACCTCCCCATTTCTCCCGGCAGCTGGCAGAAGCCAAGTCAAGAGAGTTGCAACTTCATGTCCCCTTTGTGTGAGATTCCCCACCCCACCCCTGGGCTGAGATGGGCCAAGCACCCTAGCCCGGGGAGCAATTCAGAGAATTTGGCTTCTCATGCCCCAGCTAAGGCCCAGCCTCTTGAATTTGCGAGGTTATCTAGCAAACTTACTAGATTTGGTGTTCGCCTACCTGGCTAAGGTTTGGTATGGTTAGAGGTTGATTCATTGCAACAAACTCCTTCCCAACTCCCCCCATCTCCAGGCTTTTTTCGTTTGGGCTCCTGTTACACAGAACCTGCCTTGCCCACCTGCCAGGAGGTCAACCCCAAATACTGCTCTCTTTCATCCCCAGATCTTTGAGGGCAACACACTCCCTCTACCTCTCTCCCACCCACTTGGGCCAGGCTGGTGTTCTTGCACTCCAACACAGGGGCTCCTCCCGGGACGCGTGTCCCCACACCCCTCTCTTCCCCATTTCCCAGGACCCTTGGCTCTCCCAGCATCGGGCTCACAGCTTCCCTCTGTGGGGAGCTTCTCTGCCTGATCCCCGGAACCCTGGAGCATGGAGCAAGGGTCCATCTCTCTGGATTTGTCTTCAGGCGTCCTTTTACCTGCCTCACCCTGCCTGCCAGCGAGGAGGCCACTACTCATTCAAAGAAAGCACAGGAGAAAGCCAGGCTTGGCTGCGTCCATGCAGCTGGGCTCCAGGGGTTATGGGACCAGGGACGAGTTACCCAGTTTCTCTGAACTTCTGTTTCTTTACCATAAATTGACACTAATGATGTTTATTTCGTAGGACTGTTGGGAGGAGGAAAAGACAGCAGTCATAAAATTGATAAAGTGGTCATGATATTCAGTCCCAACGTTAGCTGAGGTTGGGCTCAGCTGCCCGGGTCTGGCTGCAGCACTGTTCTACGGCTTTGCTGGTGCCTTGATGGCCAGTCCAGGTACAGGGCAGCCACAGGTCCAGTGAGGGGCCATCCCTGTCCTAAGGCTGAGCCTGGAGCAAGACTTAGAGAAACCCACTCAAAGCCTCGGAGTCAAGAGCAAAGGGGAAGTGTGTAGGGTTGTGGATGCACAGAAGTAGTGTTTGCAGAGCCAGCCAGTGGAGGCATTCAGGCAGCAGACCTGGCTGAGCCCAGAGACCAGGGCAAGAAAGCAGACCAGCCGCAGGAGGGCTGCAGACAGAACAGAAGTCTCTGCCTGCTTTAGGGAAGAGCTTCTGCACCCCTCTTCACCCAAGGTCTAGGGCATCATGGGATGGCTCAGGACCACGTCCCTGGAGATCCTGGAGATCAGGAGGTTCTCCACTTCTCCATTAGTGCAAATTTGGGGATACTGTTGGTGCAAGTTTGGGGAGACCGGGTTGGGTGGTGATTCAGGGCTTTGGCTTTGAAATGTTTTCGGTGCTGCAGACTGTGACATCTTGTGTGTTGTTAAATCCTCAGAGCTTTAGTTCTTTGGACACTAAAAACCATAGTGTTTTTATGTGAGGGTGGTGATGATGATAAGTCTCAGAAAGTGTTAGGATAGGGTGGGGTGTACAGCAGGCGGTCAATACAACTTCTTGTTCAGTCACTCAGTTGTGTCTGACTCTGCAACCCCATGGATGGCAACATGCCAGGCATCCCTGTCCTTCACTATCTCTGGAGTAGCTCAAAATCATATCCATTGAGTAAGTGATGCCATCCAACAATCTCATCCCCTACTGCCCCTTCTCCTCCTGCCTTCAATTTTTCCCAGCATCAGGGTCTTTTCCTATGAGTCTGCTCTTTGCATCAGGTGGCTAAAGTATTGGGGCTTCAACTTCAGTATCAACATATCTTAGCTCTAATAACTATTATTATTCTTACACAGGCCACATAGGTAATCAGTGGAAGCTGGAAGATGTGTCTTTCCCTGTACAAAACATGAGTCAGGAAAAAGCAAACAACCTGTCCTTGAGGCCAAAGCTGGGGAGAGGGCCCCTGGGTTACTGCAGTCTGAATGTGAATGTCTGTCCCTTCAAGAGGCAGGTGGGGCTTGAGCGTGTTTCCTTTCTAGGTCAGCCTCTGGAGTCCACGTGTTCATGTCCCATCCTTTTCAAAGGCTGGTTTTCCAGGGTGATCCTGAAGGCATTTGCTGCAGTCAGGCAGGTCCTATCCAATAGTTTCTTGGGAAGGGGCACCAGCTGGGCTTGGAGAGTGGAGGATTGGGGAGGTTTGATGGGGAAGGGAAGCTCAGGGCTGGAGGCTTGGCCGCATGGGGAACCCTGAGTGCTCTGTGGTCGCTTGGCCTGGACTAGGCGGGGCTGCACATAGCCCCTGGCTCTGGATGAGAACAGAGTCCAGGGGGCTTTTCTTGATCTCTGAGCAGCTACTCTGTGACTGGAGGAGAAAAATCATTGTATTGGGGAAACATGTGGCAGCCCTATAGGCTGCTGTCAGCAGTGGGAGGGAGGAAGGACCAGAGAAGCAGGGGCAGGGAGGCTGTCTCAGGCCTTCATCTAAGAGCCTCCGGACGAGTTCCGCCTCCGTTTTCACTCCTTTAGTCCCAGGCGCTAACATTGATATCCAATGTAAATTCCATCTCAAGCCACCTTTACTCATTTAGCAAAAAAGTCAAATTTGCTGAACAGGTCTCATGGTTCATTGGTTCATAGTACAAAGCCTTGGAGAGTTTTGCTGCTCAGAAGGTGCCCCTGGTGGGTTTTTTTTTCCTAGTCTGGGATGACATTTCACCTCCAACATATCTGGGAACAAGTATGAAGAGTGTGGTGACCTTGAGGGCCTCCCTGTCATCCCAGCCAGGACAGGGAATGCAGGCTGGGGCTGGGGTAAGAAGGAGGTGAAAGGGGTGGGTTAAGGGGGGTGGGGTATGTATAGGGGGCCCTGCCAGGTGGCACAGGTCTTATGATCACAGAACAGAGCCTGTTGGCTTTTCTTGGGAGAGCTGTTATTCGGGTAGCCATCTGTGTGTTCTCCTATTATATAGTTTGATGTCTTGTTAGAATAGAAAGATTTCAAAATTAGCACCAACATTTGAGAAGAAATAAAATCTCTTCCATATGCCGCTTAGCTCGGGTGGCACCAAAAAAGGCAGAACTGATTCCCAGAATGTTCCGCTTATTGCCCCCCTGCCCAGGGCTCATCCAGCACTGTTCTCAGACACGCCGCTGCCTCCAGGGAGAGCTCATTTCTACTTTCACTGCTCCCTGGCTCACTCCAGGCCACCTGCCCTCTGGCATTCACCTGGCAGGGGTGAGGTGGGTAGAGAGGGAGGGGAGAGGGGGCAGGGATGGGGGTGAAGGCTGGCCCCCTCGTCCTGGCACCTGGGCTCTTCCCTAGGGAAGAAGTGAGCAGAGCTTGAAGATCCATTGATGGGGCCACACCACGTTCTCCCAAAGGGCCTGCCACACCTCCTCTCACCCTAAGCGGAAGATAGACGTCATTAACCACCATCTCAAGGTTTCCATAGAACCTTCAACTAGGCTCCCCATGAAAGCAGGTGCACATCTGTGGACCACCCATGCCTAGCAGGATTCTGTTTCCTGATGGGTTCACTGAGATCTTTGCAACATATTCAGCACCATATTCTGGGGACATAGGTCTCCAAGTATTTTATGGTGCCCTGCTGTTGAGAAAAAATTCTGAGATATTGACCTTTTATTGGTAAATGAAACAGCCTCTTGCATCTCAACCAAATAAATGATATTTTTCTGGTTCACAAAAGCCCCTGAGGTGAGAGTGAATTCTCTTATAAAGGCGACAGCACAGAATCTTATCAGACAGGACTTTCTTTTTTCCTTCAGGAAAAAGATATAGATGATATGGGTGACCTATTCTTAAAAATCATTAACTAGTCCAAACTATCAAAATTTATTCTTAAAATACCTACATCCTTAGGTTTTAGCTTTTGAGCTGTCAGAGCATAGAACCAATGCCCAGGGTTCCAGAGCTGAGTTCTACTCTTGGAGCTTTCCTTTTCCTCTCCTTTTTCAAAAACTCCTTGAGATCAAGTAAAATAAAGTGAATTTAATATTAGCAAAACCTGATTTATATTTTTTTGATTAAGGATGGAAGTAGAAAAATATACCAGTTTCCTGTCATACACAGGAAAAATGACCACATTCCACATCACTGTGTTCTAAATAGTTATTCAGTTCAGTTCAGTCACTCAGTTGTGTCCAACTCTTTGCAACCCCATGAAGTGCAGCACGCCAGGCCTTCCTGTCCAACACCAGCTCCCGGAGTCCACCCAAACTCATGTCCGTTGACTCGGTGATGCCATCCAACCATCTCATCCTCCGTCATCCCCTTCTCCTCCTGCCCCCAATCTTTCCCAGCATCAGTGTCTTTTCAAATGAGTTAGTTCTTTGCATCAGGTGGCCAAAGTATTGGAGTTTCAGCTTCAACATCAGTCCTACCAATGAACACCCAGGACTTATCTCCTTTAGGATGGACTGGTTGGATCTCCTTGCAGTCCAAGGGACTAGATAGCATATTGAAAATTAGAGACATCACTTTGCCAACAAAGGTCCATCTAGTCAAGGCTATGGTTTTTCCACTGGTCATGTATGGATGTGAGAGTTGGACTGTGAAGAAAGCTGAGCACTGAAGAATTGATGCTTTTGAACTGTGGTGTTGGAGAAGGCTCTTGAGAGTCTCTTGGACTGCAAGGAGATCCAACCAGTCCATTCTAAAGGAGATCAGTCCTGGGTGTTCATTGCAAGGAATGATGCTAAAGCTGAAACTCCAATACTTTGGCCACCTCATGAGAAGAGTTGACTCATTGGAAAAGACCCTGATCCTGGGAGGGGTTGGGAGCGGGAGAAGGGGAGGACAGAGGATGAGATGGCTGGATGGCATCACCGACTCGATGGACATGAGTTTGAGTGAACTCTGGGAGTTGGTGATGGACAGGGAGGCCTGGCGTGCTGCAATTCACGGGGTCGTAGAGTCGGATACGACTGAGTGACTGAACTGAACTGAACTGAGGTTGGTCATAACTTTCCTTCCAAGGAGTAAGTGTCTTTTAATTTCATGGCTGCAATCACCATCTGCAGTGATTTTGGAGCCCAGAAAAATAAAGTCAATCACTGTTTCCACTGTTTTTCCCCCATCTATTTGACATGAATAGTTATTCGCAAACTTGATATAGGTAGAGCTCTGTTCTCTGGGCCCTTTGTCACTAGCATAGATTAACTAATCAAATCAGATGGTTGATACCTTGGAGCCTTTGAAGTCTGAGGCCAGGAAACCTTAGTGGAGAGGGAGGGTCCCTTCGTGGAGGGAGTGGAGAGGTGGATGGGGAGTTGGCCTTCTGGGTGAGCAGAGGCTCCTGGGCACCTTAGAGAAGGTGGGTGCTATCCAGTAAGAGTGGCACTCCTGCCTCCCTCTGCCTCCTCTCCCATCCCATCTGGAGTGTCATCATTGGAGGACACAGTGAGAAGGTGGCCATGGACAAGCTAAGGAGAGAGCTTTCAGAAGGAACCACCCCTGCCCACACCTTGATTTTGCACTTGCAGCCTCCAGTGCTGTGAGAAAATAATTGTCTCTTGTGTGAGGCTCCTGGTCATGGTACTTTTGTGCTGCAGCCCCAGCAGACCAATATATAGTGAGTAGGGATGACATGAAATGAATTCTGATTGCTTGGTTGTAAAGTCCACAGTTCCTCACCCACCATGCTTCCCTAGGAAAGCCAGGCTTCTTGGACTCAGTAGAGAAATTCAGTGGCTGGAAAAGCCTTCTGCTGTCTCTGTCTTGGAGGTGGTGCTACTCAAGAAGCTACCTGCCTCCTTGCATTCAGGAGCAGCTTGCAGGTGTGAGGGATGGCAGGGGAGTCTGGGGAGGGCTCAGCCAAGGTTGTCTACCCCTTCTCCTTGACTGGGGCTTCCCAGGTGGCTCTAAGTTGCTTCAGTCATGTCCGACTCTGTGCAACCCCATAGACAGCAGCCCACCAGGCTCCCCTGTCCCTGGGATTCTCCAGGCAAGAACACTGGAGTGGGTTGCCATTTCCTTCTCCAAAGTGATAAAGAACTCACTTGCAAATCAGGAGATGTAAGAGATGCAGGTTCGATCCCTGGGTTGGGAAGATCCCCTGAAGGAGGGCATGGCAACCCACTCCTGTATTCTTGCCTGGAGAATCCTATGGACAGAGGAGTCTGTTGGGATACAGTCCATGGGGTCACAAAGAGTTGGACATGCCTGAGCAACTTAGCACACACGCATTCTCTTTGATCATCAGACAACCTCTTGTCTTATCTGTTATGCACTTCCAGTTCTGTGTAATACTTCACTTACCCAAAAGTATCCCACTGATTGGTGGCTGAGGGTGAGGAGGAAGGACTTGAATGCCACTTATGTAGGACAAAGTCTTCCTTTTATACCTGGGAGAATGATGGACCAGAGAAGGTAAGTGGTGGATCTGGAGTCACCCAGAGTTGGAAATGCACTCAGAAACGGAGCCCAGTTCTCCTGACTCACAGTCCAGGGATCCTCCCATCCCCACAGTGCCATCTCCCTGGTGATAGAGGACAGAAGATGGCAGGTATCTCAACACCTTGGAGGGACCAAGTTCCAGGACCCTAGGGCATCAGGCTTGGAGGAGTCCAGGAGGCGTGTGGGTAGCGAGGCAGTGAAGGCTCCAGTAGAGAGCAGGCATCCCTCCTGCTTCGCCCTTCATGGAGCATCCAGATGTCATCTTCCCTCACTGTGGAGCAGGAGCCACGTGGAAGGGAGCGGGTAGAAATCAAACCTGCTTTGCACATTTGTGGTAACTGAGGTCATTCTTCTGGCAGTGATGGCCTATGACCGCTTTGTGGCCATCTGTGACCCACTGCTCTACATGGTCACCATGCCCCGAAATTTCTGCGTGGAATTGGTGTCTTGTTGCTATCTCAATGGTATTATATGTCTGTGACTCACCTGTGTTTAGCTCTTCAGATCCCATCCTACAAATCAAATGTGATCAACCACTTCTTTTGTGATCTTCCTCCTCTGTTGTCTCTTGCTCTTATGTCACCGTGAATCAATTGGTGCTGTACATTGTGGCCACTTTCAATGAGGTTATCACCATTGTGAGCATCCTCACATCCTACTTGTTTATTCTCATCATCATCCTGAGGATGCGCTCTGCAGACAAAAGGTGCAAAGCTTTTCCACCTGTGCTTCCCACCTCACTGCCATCATTGTCTTTCACAGAACAGTCCTTTTCATTTATTGTCAGCCCCACTCTGGCAACAGCATAGGCATTGACAAAGTGGTCACAGTGTTCTGCACTGTAGTGATCCCCATGCTGAACCCCCGACCTATAGTCTGAGGAACAAGGATGTGAAAGAAGCGCTCAGAAAAGTGGTGAGCTCCAAAATATTATCCTAGAGAATATTTTCCTGGCAGGACTCAGGATTAGAAATTGGAGCCTGATGAAAGCGCAATGATGCATTTCAGTGTTGGAGTGAAAAGAACAGTCAAGATGTGAATATCTATGAGTGAATCTTTTTAATTCTCTTATCTTTGTGCCTTTTCAGTTTACAAGTTTAAGATTGAGAATATTTCAAAATGTGTAGCCTACTTCTTTGCTTTGATGCTATCTAAAATGTTTTAAATTAGTGTGCTGCTAACTCACTTCAGTCGTGTCCGACTCTGTGTGACCTCATAGACGGCAGCCCACCAGGCTCCCCCGTCCCTGGAATTCTCCAGGCAAGAACACTGGAGTGGGTTGTCATTTCCTTCTCCAATGCATGAAAGTGAAAAGTGAAAGTGAAAGTGAAGTCATGTCCAACTCTTAGTGACCCCATGGACTGAAGCCTACCAGGCTCCTCTGTCCATGGGATTTCCCAGGCAAGAGTGCTGGAGTGGGGGGCCACTGGACTGTTAAAACACACAAATTTAATTTTCTCTTAGACTTTCATGAGTTTAATGGACTAAGTATCACATTTTATTTTAACATCCATTATGGGGACTATGATTCATTTCACAATTGAACACATGTTATTTTACAACAAGGAACACACCTTTGTCAGTTTTTACAGAGAATAAGATTCCANACTATCCCAAATCTTTGCTTCTTTCTCTGTAAGACAGAGGCTACATACTTAGCACAGGGCCTAGCACTTAGGAAACTTTTAATAAATTAGAAATATAACCTCATCCACACATGATGGTTATCACCGTCAAAAAACTAGAGAAAGACTTGTCTTCTCTGCCTTCAGGAAATCTTGTCTCCTCTCCTAAGCAGTGAAACCTCACCTTTTCTTAGAAATCTGAAGGAAATGAGACTGGACAGGCCTTTCCCAGAATCTCCATTGTGTTTTCAGTCTGCATCCTGGACTGGAGGCATCCTTTCCTGCACCCACGCGTCCCCTGGCCTGTCCACCTGGGTCCTAGGGGGCCTACTTCCCACTTCCCCCTCACTGCCTGGCAGGAAGGAGAGAGCAGACTGGTTTCCAGTCAGGACATGCTTGCCATCAACTCCTTTCCTGGGGCCAGGGCCATCTTTCCTGTCTTGTTTTAATTGGCATCAATTAGTGTAGTTTTCTGGAGAAAGACCAGAAAAGCAATTTCCTATCTGAAGGGCAGAGACCATGAACTCTCTGCAGACTGGCTGTCTTCAGAACTAGCTCAGACCTACAAGCTCATTTTGCCCTGCACCAGGCAGCCCCCTTACTTAGAACTATGTACAGAGGCCCTGGCTGAGATCAGAGAAAATTATTCTGGAACCTGGGAGCTCCAGGATTTCTTCAAGGTAGGGGCACGGATTCAGAAATTTGGTTGTGGGTAGGGTGATAGAATCATCAGAGCCAGCTGTGTTTGCAAAGCCATCCTGCTGGTTTTACTTAGGTGCCAAATTAAAGAGCACAGAGATGGCCAAGTCCAGCCCACCACCTGACTTTGTAAATAAAGTTTTATTGGAATATGGCCCCATGCCCACTGTTAGTAGGGGCTCATGGGAGCAGTTATGACAGAGGCTGTATGATCCATCCAAGGCTGGATATACTTACAGTCTGGCCATGGCAAGAGAAGTTTGCTGACCCCTGACAATGACAGAGTAGTTTTCTAGAGATGCCGCATTTATGACAATGTTTACAGAAAAATGAGAAAGCATCATTTGCTCATTTCAAATGATAACATTTGTATCTGGGACATCTCTGTGGGTGAGGCAGTGAGAACCATGGGAAGGGAGGAGGGTACATGATCCATCTGCCCATGTGTTCGGTGACCACAGGGCAGCTCCTCCTCGCTCCAGCTTCAGCAGGTCCTGGTTCCTGCCTGGCATTCTGCTTTTGACCTCTGCTCAGAGCTCCTTACTCTCGCTCTGAGCAGTTTCTTGGTTTTTTCAGGTCCTGGCACCCGTGGAACATGAGCTGTGCTTCCCACACCCCATCCAGACTCCCGGACTGAGCCTCTGTGCCTGAAGGCCACTGGCAGTCAGAAGCCAAGGTCCCCCAAGGGGCCTGGATCGACTTCACCTGTGGGCGGTGAGAGTTCCTGGATCTGTTTATCCAGGGGTCACGCTCAAGGATGGACCCTGCTGCCTGGCTGACAGCGTGCTCAGAGGAGGCTTGAGCTGTCTATAACCTGGCAAGCACTCCGTGTTTCTCCTACATTTCATTTAAGCCCAACTGAAGCTCTGGCTATGGCAGAGTGGTCTTCTCTCTTCCTGTTACTGAGGAAGTGGAGCCTCAGGGAAGGGAAGTGAAATGCTCAAGGTCCCACAGGCTGGCTCCCTGTTCCTGGTGGCCTGCAGATAAAGGCTGACATGGGCACCCCAGAAGCAGTCAGCAGGGGTCCACCCAGGCCCTGTGATCATCTTCCCACTGGCAGCTCAGTGCAGTGACCCCTCGGGAAGAAGGCTGGGAGCTGCCCCAGGCAGACGCAAAGTAGAGTCCATATATCTGGCCTGGGCAGCATATGCTGGGCCCTGAAACTCATCACCTGTGGGGTCTTGGACTTGGGTCCCTAAAACCTCTCTGGGTCTTTCCTGTGGGCTTCAGTTCAGTCGGTCAGTCGTGTCTGACTCTTTGCAACCCCGTGAATCACACCACGTCAGGCCTCCCTGTCCATCACCAACTCCTGGAGTTCACTCAGACTCACGTCCATCGAGTCAGTGATGCCATCCAGCCATCTCATCCTTGGTCGTCCCCTTCTCCTCCTGCTCCCAATCCCTCCCAGCATCAGAGTCTTTTCCAATGAGTCAACTCTTTGCATGAGGTGGCCAAAGTACTGGTTTCAGCTTTAGCATCATTCCTTCCAAAGAAATCCCAGGGTTGATCTCCTTCAGAATGGACCGGTTGGATCTCCTTGCAGTCCAAGGGACTCTCAAGAGTCTCCTCCAACACCACAGTTCAAAAGCATCAATTCTTTGGTGCTCAGCCTTCTTCACAGTCCAACTCTCACATCCATACATGACCACAGGAAAAACCATAGCCTTGACTAGATGGACCTAGTCAGCAAAGTAGTGTCTCTGCTTTGAGTGGGAGAGCCACAAACTCTTGCTGGGAGCCCTGATCATACCCCATCTCCACCACCACGTGTAACTAGAAATGAATACACCCCTGAACCATGTCTTTACAAAAACCCAAAGCACTCAGAAGTTTTTCTCAAGATGCATTTGTCCAAAATATTTTTAATGGAAATCATCAAAATCTTTAAAGGAAATGATCAAAAATAGGTACTGGGGTCCCAGTGTTGATGCTGCCATAAGTATGTTCTCAGCTTTTCTACCAAGGACTCAGGATGGGGTGATACGTTTGGTGAAATGGGCACTGTATATCTTCCAGGTCCCAGTGGGGAGAGCACAGAGCAGGGGAGCATCCAGCTTGGGGTTCCTTAGTTGGTCTGGGGCTATTTCTACACAAATGACTAAAAGAACTGTGCCCAAATAGCTACTTATTACCTTTCCTAATCACTCTTGAAGGTTTTGGACTTCCCAGGTATTGCATTGGTAAAGAATCTGCCTGACCCATCACTTTCATCAGATTCATAAGGGATTCTTTGACCAAAGAGGGTTAAGGGCTGCTGGTCTTAAGTTTCCATTGATTACCAGCTTATTTGGCACCCTTGCATCATCTTAGAAAGGCAGAGAGACCAGGTGGGGTCCTGGCATCACTGAGGGAAGTACTGAGAGCCCCTTGTGATGGAGGAAAAGCTAGGGGATGCCAATGGGGGCTGCCTGGGATGTGCCAAATGGGGCCAGCCACAAGCCTGTTCACCCCAAAGAGCTGCCACTTTCCCCAAACTCAGCTTCACTTTTGGGGTCACTTCATGAGAGGGCTGAAGAGCCAGGAAAGGCTGGGCTGGCTGTGGATGAACACAGCTCCACCAGGTGCTGGATCCCCAGACTGCTTCTCACTCACACACAGCTCATTCCCACTTCCAAGTTCACCTCCCAGACACTTGGTCCTGGGTTTTGTTGGCCCTCTGTGGGCTCCGTGGCTTTTGTCTTTCCTTTGAAGAGATTTGTTGCATGGCTGGCAGAATAGATTCAAGCTCTAAAGGTAATAATCAGGTCTGAAACAGCCATGGCTTTGCTGAAATCAGTTTCCCAGTGACATGGCATGTGGACTTCACAGACGGCCTGTCCCCAAGTCTCTCACGCTCATGGTCTCTAGGCAGCCTGTGCTCACAGAGCTTGGCTCCCAGGAACATTGTGAAGAGGCTGAGGAAGGGGCAGAGAGGCGCCAGAACCCTGATCCACCACTACCCTCTGTGGGAGGGGCCACTGGAGACACCTGTCTGTGCTGTGCCTGCTGAATTCAATTGGTTCTTCTGTCTGTCTGTTTGTCTTTCCTACATACAGGCACACACATGCACACACACAGAAATGCACAGACACACACACATACATACACACAAACACACCCAGACATACACAGACACACACATATATATACACAAACACACATGGGCATATGCATTTCCAGGGTCTTTTAGGGCCTGAACAGTGTCTATGGCAGACATTTCAAATCCTCAAATCAGCCTGTGTGACAGTCACACACTATGTGGAGAGACCTCATGATGGGGGCCGTGGAGCTGGGAGCAGGAACAGGGTAGGGAGAACGGGAAGGGACGAAACCAGGTTTCACCCCAGGCCCTCGGCTAGGTAGCTGCTAATACTGTGGAGGTGGGACACTCTGAACTGGGGAAAAGAGGCAACTGCAAGGGAAGAATTACGACATGGACTTGGAGGAGGATGGGAGAGATGGGTCAGGTCCTGCAGCAGGATTGACCTTGAGGGGCTTGAGGGTTGCTTTTGAGGGGCTGGCCATGGACTGAGGGAGAATTGCTCTTAAGTAGAAAAACTGCAGGGGGAAACACTGCTTATACAACATACAACAGCCTCCAGTGACCAGGAAGAAGCACATGGAAAGAGTTTCCTTTGGGGCAAACGTAGTGAGTCTCCCGTCCTGGGACAGCATCCAGGCTGGGCCTGAGTCAGGAAACCCTGCAGAGCATCACAAAAATGTAGGCATCTGGGCTCCAAGGCCAGGCCTGGAGGGATCCTGGCATCAGAATATCAAGAAGGTCTGGGGTGAATCTGGTGCCCTCCTGGGTAGAGGACCCCGGCCCAGCCCACACCTCAGACCTGACCCCCGACTTGTGGGTGGTCCCTGTCCCAGAGATGACATATCGGCTGAGGTCAACCTGTTTTGAGTCACTTTTGACAATCTTTGATCCGAATGATAGACTGGAACTCTGGATAATTACTAGTTGACCAGTTAGCATCTTATAGCACAGTTAGCGTTCCATGCAGAGGAGGGCGTGGACCCTGAAGCAGCCAAGCAGGGGCAGACCTGCATCCTCACCCCTCCTCTAGGCTTCCCTCCGCTGCCCACCCCAGCTCTGTTCCCTGTGTGCCTCTCTCTGTCCACTCTGATCCCACCATCCAGCTCCCTTGAGTGCCTGTCACATGAGATGCCCCCAGGGACCTTCTGAGGCAGGCCAGGAGCTCCGCCTTCTGGAGTGAGTCATGCGCTGAGGACGTGGATCGGGGCAGGGTCTGTCCATGGTCTGCAGCGGGTCTCTCAGGAGGCTGAGTCCCTCCTTGGTCCCTCAGTTCACCTCCCTGTAGAATGCAGGCTTCTTTCAAGGAGGGACAGCTAGAGCCTGCCTGATGCTGTGCTGGAAGCAAAAATGTAACAAAATACTCAGTATCCCCAGGAGTAACCATACCAGACAGGGACACTGGGAGGTTGGTTCAGGGAACTCAGTGTTATTTCTACAGAAGAAAACAGGGCACAAAGGATGGCTTTGTGTCCTCACTTGCATGCTCTCTTGGCTGGAGCCAGCCTCAGGGAGGGAGGGGTCAGATCAGGCTCTCAGGAGTTCAGGTTCCTCCTGGCTCACTTCTCCCCATTGCTGTGTGAGCAGGTGCAGCATTAGGAAGCTGAGGGTGAAGGGGTGGCAGAGGGGGCGACAAGTATCAGAAACTTGACTGCAGCCCACCTCTCCTTTCCCGGGTCTGGTCATGGTGAACGTGCTCCAGATGGGCGATTCTCCAAATAAGTAAATGATTTTATGAGGAGTTCTTAATAACATGAGAAATATTTATACTATGATGTTATGTGGAAAAAAAAAAACAAAAAACACCACACTCCAAAAAGAACTCCATGGGCTACCCAGGTCCTGGGTGGGAGCCTGGAGTGTGTCCAGTGATGGAACCCCACCAGTCCCAGGGTCTGATGGCTGCATGGTCAGACCAAGCACGGAGGAGGGACGATCCTGGGAGGAGGAGAGCAGCACAGCCAATTACAGGGCCTGGAGGGAGGGCTGTGGACCTTGTCTTGGCCCAGCTGCATGGACGTCACTTTGTGTCTTCCCGCAGGAAGGCTGGGAACGCGGGAGGCCTCCAGCTCCATGCTCTGGGAGCAGACAAAGTGCGGGTGTCCTGCCTCGCACTCTGCTTTGCCTAGGCTGTCTCCTGCTTCTCCTGCAGAGGCTCCAGAGAAGGGATGGGGTCCAGTGGGGCCAGCACAGCCCCGGGAAGCAGTGTCACTCTATGCAAGTGGCTCCTGTACTGAATTAACCATGTGTTTCATTTTTGTTATTTGGGGCTTTGCTGACCCTGGAAGGGCTGCCCCTCCTAGGACAGGTCAATTCACCAGGGGGAGCACTTTTCAAATGCAAAGCAAACAACCTAGAGCCCACCCCTGCCCCTCACCTCCTGTGCAGCTCTCACTTGGGGTCACTGTCCCCCTGCCCTAGTCATCCGGCCAGATACCAGGCAACCAGGGGCAGCCCCAGTGGCCCAGAGCCCAGAGATGATCCAAACCAGCCAGACTTGCCCTGCTGACCCTGCCTCGCCCGTTCCTTCCCCCAGAAACCACAGCAAAGGCTCCTGCCCGTGATTTCCCTCTCCCTGCCACCTGACCACCCTGGAGCTTTCCCTGCTGAGCCCCCGAACTCCGAAGAGTATGTTGCACCCCTTCCTCTTGGGAACAATGAGTAATAAACTATCTTTTCAATGGAGCGATCCCCTCACCCTACCTCATGTTTTCTATTAAGACTTTGTGTTTTAGGATACGTGTCCAAAGGATGCAGCTGCTACCCTGGTGAGGATGCGCCAGAAACAGAGTCCAGCCCTGGGGAAGGAGGGCAGAGGAGGGGAGGTAAGCAGGAAGGAGGACCTGAGATGCTTTGTGGGGGCAGCTGTTCTTGAGGATGCACTTCAGGGGCCCCAGAACTACAGGAAGGAGAGTCTTGTGCTATAGGAGGCAGGCAGGGAGCCAGCTCATGGGAGTGGGCTGCACACACAGAAGGCTCTGGGGAGGGAGGGATGCACTGGGAAGCTGTCTATGGGGGTATCTTCTTTGCCTTTGTATACGCAGCCTCCTGGTCCAGAGGTCAGTGGAGAGCATGCTATGCATTGGTGATAGGGGAAGGTTTGGATTTATTTGTTTGTTTACTGGTCCCAGTCTCTGGAAGAAAGACGATATGAATCAGCAGCATGCAGATGTGCTTGGTCAGGACCCTCTTTCGGCCGTGACCTTGATGAGAAGCAGGGCCCTCCGCACCCAGAAGCACGAATCTGCCCAGGGTCAGCCTCATAGCCCAGCTGTGGCCACAGAGACACTCGCTCCCGAAGTTCACTGGGAAACCACACTTCTTACCCACCTAGGTTCTCAGCCCCTGCAGAAAAGTCTGTGAGGTAGCAATGTGGAATTAGTGCACAGCTGCCAAGCAACAGGCATAGGACCCAGAGTATGAGGAGGGGGCAGGGTGATTTCCCACTGGATGCCCAGGGACAGGGATCAGGTGGGCTTCCCTTGGGGAGGTTTGGGCCTCAGTGCCAGCTTTGCACGGGAACCCTGCTACTGCCCACCTCGGGCTGGTCGTTCACTCCCTCTGGGCTGCAGTCTGCCCGTCCAAGGGGTGGGGCTCCTGGGTCTGGGTCACATTTCCAGACCCTGACTGTGCAAAGTCTTCGGTCCCTCCTCTTCCCCTCACCCCTTTCTAGCAGGAGTGGACTCTGAGGGTGGCCCTGGAAGAGAGAGGGTGGGTGGGTATAAACCCAATGTCTGTAGTAAACAGGGAGGGAGAGGGGGCCTTTCCCTCACACTGGAAATATGTCCCTGAGGAGAGAGAGGAGAAACAGAAGAAAGAGGAAGATGGAGAAGATGAAGTATGGGAGAGATTTGAGGCTTCTGAGGACACCTTCATCCTGACTGTACTAAGAAAGTCAACAAGAACCCAGGCTAAAATGGTGCCTGGGGCCTGGGGCCCAGAGGTCATGAACAGACCCTGTGCCCAGCCTTGGCCTGGAAGCCCCACCCCAAGGCTGTGTGGGTGGGCACAGGAGGCTCCTGCCATGACAGGTAGGATGTGGGTCCCCCATCCGCACTTGCTGGGCCCCCACATCCCATGCTGCCCAGCCTGGTCAGAATAGGAGAGAGAAGCGTTGAGTCAGGCATGTGTGTGTGTGAGTTCAGTCGCTCAGCTGTGTCTGGCTCTTTGTGGCCCCATAGATTATAGCCTACCAGGCTCCTCTGTCCATGGAATTTTCCAGGTAAGAATACTGGAGTGGATTCCTGATTCCTACTCCAGGGATCTTCCAGACCCAGGGATCAAATCTGCCTCTCTTGTGTCTCCAGCATTAGCAGGCAAATTCTTTACCATTAGCTTCTTCAGGAAAGGAGTGAGTCAGGTAGAATTAACTTAAAATGTTTACAATCTGGTGAAAAAAGACTCAGGTGTCTCTCTATACACATCAAACAAGAACTTTCCATCCCCTTCCACCCAGGCTCTGGTAAACTCTATTCTCCCAGCTGTCTCAATGAAGTTAACAACCCTAGGAACTTCATGTAAGTGGAATTATACAGTAATGGCCCTTTCACGACTGACTTATTTCACTCAGCATAATGTCTTCAAGGCTTCCTAGGTGGCGCTACTGGTATAGAACCTGCCTGACAGTGCAGGAGGCATAAGAAATGCGGGTTTGATTCCTGGGTTGAGAAGATCCCCTGGAGGAGGGCACGGCAACCTACTCCAGTGTTCTGGCCTGGAGAATTCCATGGACAGTGGAGCCTGCAGACTATGGTCTGTAGAGTCACACAAAGTTGGACATGACTGAAAAGACTTGGCACGCACATAATGTCTTCAAGATTCATCTATGTTAGAGCATGGGTCAGAGTTCCCTTTCTTCTTAAAGCTGGGTAAGCGTCGGCCTGCAATGCAGGAGACCCGGGTTCAATTCCTGGGTCGGGAAGATCCCCTGGAGAAGGAAATGGCAATCCACTCCAGCTCTCTTGCCTGGAAAATCCCATGGATGGAGAGCCTGATAGGCTACAGTCCATGGGGTCGCAAAGAGTTGGACACGACTGAGCGACTTCACTTCACTTAAGGCTGAACCATATTCCATTAAATGTGTGTATCACGTTTGGTTTATCCAACCCACTGTTCGGGTTGCTTTCACCTTTTGGCTGTCATGAATAACTCTGCTGTCAGCATGAGTGTGCAAACATCTCTTAGAGTCTCTGTTTTCAGTTCTTTGGGATAAACATCTAAGAGTGGAATTGCTGAATCACATGGCTAACATATTCAACTTTTGATGAACTGCCAAACCATTTCCCACAGCGATTGCATCATTTTATGTTCCTATCAGCAATGCACAAAGATTTCAATTTCTCTGCATTCTCACCAACACTTGTTATTTTCTTCTTTCTGAAGTAAAAGCCATCCTAATGAATTTGAAGCAGTATTTGTCATTTTTATTTACAATTCAGTAATGGCTAGTGAAGTTCAGCATCCTTTCACATGCTTCTTGGACATTTGAATATATTCTTTGGAGGACTGTCTATTCAAGTCCTTTACCATTTTTCATTTGGGTTGCTTATTGGTGAGTTTTAAGAGTTATTTATATATTCTGGCTATTAATCCCTAATCAAATATATGATCTACAGATATTCTGTCTCGTTCTCTCAGTTTTTGTTTTACTCTTTCTATGGTGTCCATCCTTTGATGCACCAAAGTTGGAAAATTTGATGAACTTTTGTTTTTCATTTTGATG
Organism: Cephalophus harveyi; assembly: GCA_006410635.1. NCBI lineage: Eukaryota > Metazoa > Chordata > Mammalia > Artiodactyla > Bovidae > Cephalophus > Cephalophus harveyi. The sequence continues at coordinate 73,806 of SJYT01048960.1, forward strand.
CCTTTTCTATCATTTCCAAAAAACTATTACCAAATCCAGTGTCATAAAACTTCTCATACATGTTTTCATCCTAGGAGTTTTATAGTTTTATTTTTCACACTTAGGCCTTTGACCAAATTTGAGTTAATTTTTGTATATCATGTAAGGTGGGATTCAATTGTATTTTTTATGTGTGGATATCCAGTTTTCTCAACACTATTTGTGGAAAAGACTGTCTTCCCCCCCCATTGAATGATCTTGAAACCTTTGTTGAAAATCAGTTGACCGTATATACAAGGGCTTGTTTTTGAGCCTTTATTGTACTTCATTGGCCTGTATGTCTGGCTTATGCAGTACTGTACTGTTTTGCTTTTGTTATAGTGGTGATTTAGTCATTAAATTGTGTCCAACTCTTGCGACCTCTTGCACCGTAGCCTACAAGGCTCCTCTGTCCATGGGATTCTTCAGGCAAGAACACTGAAGTGGGTTACCATTTCCTTCTCCAGGGGATCTTTCTGACCCACAAATCGAACGGGGGTCTCCCGGCTTTGGAGGTAGATTCTTTACTGACTGAGCTACAAGGGAAGCCCTCTTTTGTTGTGTATTTTGAAATTGAGAAATGTAGGACATCAAATTTGTTCTTCTTTTTCTAGATTGTTTGGCTATGTGGGGCCCCTTGAGGTTTCATATATATTTTAGGGTGGATTTTTCTATTTCTGCAAAACATTTTGAGGTTTTGGTAAGGATTCCATTAAATTTGTTGATTCCTTTGGAAAATATTGCTATCTTTACAATATGTCTTCTAATCTATGGGCTGCTGCTGCTACTGCTAAGTCACTTCAGTCGTGTCCGACTCTGTGTGACCCCATAGACGGTAGCCCACCAGGCTCCCCCGTCCCTGGGATTCTCCAGGCAAGAACACTGGAGTGGGTTGCCATTTCCTTCTCCAATGCATGAAAGTGAAAAGTGAAAGTGAAGTCGCTCAGTCGTGTCCGACTCAGCGACCCCATGGACTGCAGCCCACCAGGCTCCTCCGTCCATGGGATTTTCCAGGCAAGAGTACTGGAGTGGGGTGCCATTGCCTTCTCCGAATCTATGGGCAAAGTATGTCTTTTCACTTGTCTGTGTCTCTTCAATTACGTTCAGCCATGTTTCATAGTTTTTAGTGTACTGAGAAGGAAATAGCAACCCACTCCAGTGTTCTTGCCTGGAGAATCCCAGGCACGGCGGAGCCTGGTGGGCTGCCGTCTATGGGGTCGCACAGAGTCTGACACGACTGAAGTGACTTAGCAGCAGCAGAAGCAGCAGCAGTCTGTTGCCTCCTGGGATAATTTTATTCCTAGATAATTTATTCTTTTTGATGTATTATAAATGCAGTTTTTCTCTTAATTTCCCTCTTTGGTCATTCACTATTAGAATATAGAGATGCAACTGATTTTTGTGTGTTGATTTTTTTATCCTGTAACTTTGCTGAATGTGTGTGTGTGTAATTTTTACAGTTTTCTACATATAAGAACATATGACCTGTTAGTAGAGATAATTTTTCTTCCTTTCCAATGTTTATATCTTTTATTTCTTTCTCTTGCTTAATTGTTCTGACTAGAACTTCCATGGCTATGCTGAATGGGAAGTGCCCAAACTGAAATTTCTTGTTTTGTTCCTGCTTTTAGGGAAAAAAGCTTTAAGTTTTTCACTATTGAGTATGCTGTTAGTTGTGGATTTTCATATATGACCTTTATCATGTTGGGAAAGTTTCCTCCAATTTTTTTTAGTGCTTTTATCATGAAAAGGTATTGAATTTTGCTTTTTCCGCATTAATTCTGATGATCATGTGTTTTTCCCCCTTCTTTATATTAATGTGATATAGTAATTGAATGATTTTCATATGTGGAGCCATTCTTGCATTCCAAGAATAAGTCCCATGTGGACATGCGGTATAATCCTTTTAATATGCTGCCAAATTTGGTTTGTTGAGGGTTTTTTCCATCAATATTCATAAGGGATATTGGTCGTTTTTTCTTGTAGGTTTTTTTTTGTCTTTGGTATCAGATTAATCCTGGCTTTATGAAATAAGTTAAGAAGTATTTTCTTTTCAGTTATTTGAAAGAGTTTGAGAAGGATTGGTGTTAATTCTTTTTAAATATTTAGTAGAATTCACCAGTTAAGCCATCTGGTCCTGAGTTCTTTTTTGTTGGGAGGTCTTTGATTAGTAATTCAATCTCTTTAGTAGTTATATAGTTCTATTTAAATTTACTATTTCCTCATGAGTCAGATGTGGTAGACTTTGTGGTTTTAGGAATTTTTCAATTTCATCTAGGTTATCCAATTTGTTGGTGTACAATTGTTTGTACTAGTCTCTTATAATACTCTTATTTCTGTAAAATTGGAGGTAATTAAATGTCTACTTTCATTTCTGATCTTAGTCATTTAAATTTTCTCTCTTTTTTCTTAGTGTAGCTAAAGTTTTCTCAATTTTGTTGATTTTTTTGAAGAACCAACTTTTGGCTTTGCTAATTTTTCTCTATGGTTTTTCTATTCTTTATCTGCTCTAATCTTTTTGTTTATTTAATATCTTCCTTCTGCTAGCTTTAGGTTTAGTTTGTTCTTTTATAGTTTCTTAATGTGTAAATTTAAATTATGGATTTGATATTTTTCTTCTTCAGTGTAAACATTTAGAACTATACATTTTCTCTTAGCACTTTTTTGCTGTATCTTATGTTTTGGTACTTTTTTTCATTGTCATTTGTCTCAAAGTATTTCTAATTTCTTTCATGTTTTCTTCCTCGACCCATTGATTGTTTCAGTGGTGCTTAATTTCCACCTATCTGTGACATTTCTGGTTTTCCTTCTGTTATAAACCTCTGATTTCATTCTATTGTGACTAGAAAATCAAATTTCTGTGATTTCAATATTTGTAAATCTATTTAAAATTATTCTGTGGCCTGGAGAGGGGACAGGATCAGGGGAGTAAAACACCATGAAGCTCTCCTAACATTTTGAAGATCACTTTTTCTTGATTGGGAATTTACCTGGTTACTGTAAACCTTTGACTGTTTTCTTGAACACCCACAAAATTGGCTCATACAGTTTCTGATTTTTTGTGTGTGATATTTCTGTGGGATGAGACATTTAGAGCTTTAAAGTCTGCCATTCTGCTGACATCCATCCTCCAGTGACATCTCTAGTTGTGTGTTTTTGTTTGATTTTATTTTGGTTGCATGGGTCTTCATTGCAGCACAGGAGTTTCTCTTATCGTGACCCCAGGGCTTCTTATTGTGGAGTGTGGGCTCCAGAGTCCAGAGTGTGGGCTCAGTAGTTCAGGGCTCAGGCTCCGTAGCTGTGATGCATGGGGTCGCTAGTTGTGGTAGGCAAGTTTAGTTGTCCCACGGCATGTGGCATCTTAGTTCCCTGATCAGACATCAAATCTGTGTCCCTGCATTGGAAGATGGATTCTCAACCACTGGCCATCAGGGAAGTCCCTAGTTGTGTGTAAACATTTTATCATTGCAGCTGAAAGCCTCTTCAAATCATTGTGAGAGGCAGCAGAGAATAAACGCATAAACCCTTGGACAATCTGCTGCGCTTCCTGGGTCCCTTGGCATAGGTATGTCAGTGTGAGTTCTTAACAAGATTCCAAAATGAAGTTTTCATTGGGGAGTTTAAGGAGGGTGATTATACAGGAGCCTAAGAGAGCTTTTGGAGAAAAGCTGCTGTGAAAACATGCCTCTACTTTTTCTACAAAAAAACTTACTCAAAGTCATTTAAAATTCTCTGCAGTTAGTTCACCAATCTGGTAGAAACTTATAAATTATTATTATTTACCAATTTGTACGTGTGTATGTGCATATATGCTATGGAGAATGCAGTACTCACCTCACTGGCCTCCCATCTGTTTCCCCACCCCTTACTTCCTACTCTAAGAAACTAAAAGAACCTGGGTTCAGTATCCCTTCCAAGGACCTCAAAAGTTGGTGAACTCCTTCTAAAACCCTTCACAAACTCATGTGGAGAAGGTCTTCCTATTCTCCCCACCCCCTCGCTCCCATCCCACTCAGAAAAGAGGACCACAACTTTCTCTCTGATCAGCGTGATTTTAGTGCACAGCCTCAACCAAAGGCAGAGTGGTCCTGGGCTCCCTTCCTTCAGGATCTGAGGCTCCTCTTAAAAAGAAAGAAACCAGCAAAGCCACAGAGGTAGCCCCTGTAATGTGAAGTGAAGTGAAGTCGCTCAGTCATGCCCGACTCTTTGCGACCCCATGGACAGTAGCCTGCACCACGCTCCTCCATCCATGGGATTTTCTAGGCAAGAGTACTGGAGTTGGTTGCCGTTTCCTTCTCCAGGGAATCTCCCCTACCCAGGGTTCGAACCCAAGTCTCCTGCATTGTAGACAAATGCTTTACCATCTGAGCCACCAGGAACTACTGGCCAGTTTGGGCACTGGGCTGGTTATTTCCACAGGGTTTCTGTCCTCAGAATCTGTACACAGATGAGTGTGCTTGCAATTGTGAACTTCTTTATGTGTCATGGGAATAGTCAAAATTTAAGCTGGGGTTTTCTGCTGCTTAAGACCTATCGAGACATTTAACTTTGACCACAAACTGGCAAGTAGAAAGATCAGTTGTGAACTTCCTGTTTGCTCTTTGTCTTGAGCATTATTGGTGGTTCCTTCTTTCCTCAGAAGCACCTCCCTTTTAATTTCATCCTCAAGTAATTATGCAATTTGTAGAAACTGATAAAAAAAATAATATGATCCAGAGAATTGGGCCAGCTGTGTGGGCATGAGACCAAAGCACTTTAAATTTGATTTAATGATCTGCTGTTGATGTCTTGAAATTCTTAATAATTTTTGGACAAGGGCCTCATAATTTCATTTACCATCTTTGCAAAGTATATAGCTGTTCCCTTTACGATATGTGATTTCCAGTCTTGATTCAAACTCGTGGTGTGACTTGGGCCAGATTTTACCCTCTTTGGGCCTCTGCTTTCTCATCTGTACACAAGGCCAGTGGCTGCATGTTTATTTCTCGCTAAATTCCCAACCCCTAGCACAGTGCCTGATACACATAGGCATTCAAATAATAATTGGGGAATGAATGAATTAAAGTCAAAGAAAACATGTTGCTGAAGATTTGAGAAGGAATGCTGAATTACAGAAATCCACCCCATAAGAGTTATAAAGATGAACATTTCACATGGGCATTATGAAATCAGGATGACAAAAACAGCATTTATCATCTCTTTCTCTTAGAATTATGCCAGTAATTTACAAAGTAGTGGATAAGGACAAAAGAAAATAGACTTCAGTGGATAAACCTGGGACCAACGCCAGACATTTCACTGGATCTTATGAATTCTGCATCTTTATATAAGCCTTCATGGAAAATGGCCTTGCAAGCTATAAAGTCAGCTTTGGATATTGCATTTCAGGCCAAGGTCTAGTTCAAATGCAATCTGGAAAACATACCATTTGGAAAAGCCAAATGGAAAAGCCGTTTGCCTGCAGCATTTTATTTCTCATTAATATTTGGTCTCACTCAAGACACAGGCAGAACTAAAGGCCAGGCCTGGGAAGGGAGAGGATTTTGCGTAAGGACATCTCTAGGCTGCAGTGTGGGCCTGAACTGGATAAAAATGAAACAGCAGCCCTGGCAGAACTGGGAAGCATTTACTCAAAGTCTGGGATGGCCACTGCTGCCTTTAGACTTCTGGGTTATCTTTCCAACCCTGACCCTTTCCCTGACCCCAGGAACATCTTGGAGGCCATGTCCAGGGTGGGCTTTACCTCTGAGCCACAGAGGGCATTGGGCACAGATGAGCTCTTCAGACTCAAGGCCAAGGTTGAAGACAGCTCCCAGACCGCAGTGCTCCTGCCTGTGGCTGCCTGCCACATGTCAAGTAACCATGTGCTTCATGTGTTTTAGGTTTAATCCTTAAAACTCTTAAAAGTAGCTATTTCACCCATTTTGAAAGTGAGTGAATAGTAGGAGGATTGGTTCAAGATGGCTGAGTAGAAGCACGTGCTCTCTTCTCCTTCTGTGAGAGCACTGAAATCACAACTAGCTATTGAGAAACCATCCGCAGGAGAACACTGGGAGCCACCAAAAATGATACCCCACATCCACAGATAAAGGAGAAGCCACAATGAAACAGTAGGAGGGGCACAATCATGATAAAATCAAACCCCATACCCACTAAGTGGGTGATCTGCAATCTGGAGAACAGTAATACCGAATAAATTCTCCCACTGTTATGAAGGCTTGGACCCCACATCAGGCTTCCCATCCTGGGGGTATGCCAACAGGACTAGGAATCCCTAGGGAATCTGACTTTGAAAGCCAGTAGGATTTGATTAAAGTTTTCCACAGAACTGAGGGAAACAGAGACTTCACTTTTGTAGTGCTAGCCACTCAGTCATGATCAACTCTTTGTGTCCCCTGCCTGCCAGGTTCCTCTGTCCATGGAATTCTCCAGGTAAGAATACTGGAGTAGGTAGTCAATCTCTTCTCCTGGGGATCTTCCCAACCCAGGAATTTAATCTGGGTCTCTTGCAGGCAGATTCTTTACTGACTGAGCCACCAGGGAAGCCCTCTACTCTTGTAGGGCAAAAACAAATTCTTGTCTACACAAGGACCCAAGAGAAAGGAGCAGTGAGCCCACAGGATACTGAACTAGACCTACCTACTAGTGTTGAAGGGTCTCCTCTGGAGGAGTGGGTTGGCAGTGGCTCATCATAGGACATGGGTATTGGTAACAGCAGTACTGGGAGGAACTCCTTGGCATGAGCCCTCTTGGAGGTCACTATTAACTCTACCATAGAGCCTGTGAACTCCAGGGCTGGGTCACCTCAAGCCAAATAACTAACAGGGAGGAAGTGTAGCCTCACCCATCAGCAGACAAGCATTAAAGTTTTACTGAGTATAGCCCTGCCAATCAGAGAAAGACCCACCCAGCTTTTTCCTCCCATCGGGAAGCTTACCCAGGCCTCTTAGGCTCATCCACCTGAGGTCAGACCGAAGAAGTAAGAAGAACTATAATCATGTAGCAATGGAACAAAAATTACATCACAGAAAATTAATCAGAATGAAAAGGTAGAAGATTATGTTCCAAATGAAGGGACAAGATAAAACTTCAGAAAAACAACTAAATGAAGTGAAGACAGGCAATATTCCAGAAAAAAAATTCAGAATAATGATAGTGAAGATGATCCAGAATCTTGGAAACAGAATGGAGAACATGAAAAAAATGTGTACCAAAGTCCCAGAAGAACTAAAGAACAAACAGAGATGAACAATACACTAGAAGGAATAACTGAGGCAGGAAAATGGATAAGTGAGCCTTGATGACAGTGAGAGTGGATAAGTGACCTGGAAGACAGAATGGTGGAAATCACTTCCCAAACAGAATATAGATTAAAAAAAAAAAAAAAATGAAGACAGCCTAAGAGACCTCTGGGACAATGTTAAACATACCAACATTTACATTATAAGAGTCCCAGAAGGAGAAGAGAGAGAAAGGAGCCAAGAAAATATTTGACGAGATAATAGCTGAAAACTTCCCCAACATGGGATAGGAAATAGTCAACCAAGTCCTGGAAGTGCAGAGAGTTCCAAGCAGGATAAATCAAAGGAGGAACACACTGAGACACATAGTAATCAAACTGACAAAAATTAGAGACGAAGACAAAATATTAAAAGCAACAAGGGTAAAATGATAGATACCATAAAAGGAACTCCCATAAGGTTATTAGCTGATTTCTCAACAGAAACTCTACAAGCCAAAAGGGAATGGCATAATGTATTTAAAGTGATGAAAGGGAAGAACGTACAACCAAGAATACCCTACCCAGCAAGACTCTCATTCAGATTTGATGTGGACATCAGAAGCTTTCAAGGTAAGCAAAAGTTAAGGGAATTCAGTACCACTAAACCAGCTTTTCAACAAATGCTAAAGGAACTTCTTTAGGCAAGAAACACAAGAGAAGGAAAAGACCTACACAAAATAAACCCAAACCAATTCAGAAAATGGTAATAGGGTCATACATATTGATAATTACCTTAGATGTAAATGGATTAAATGCACCAACCAAAAGAGACAGACTGTTGGGCAGATGAAAACATGAGCATGCATGCATTTCCACTTACCACATCACTCTACTTAACCCCCCAAATTGTATATAATTATTTTATATTGTTAGGTTAATCATAATTCCATTATGACTTACAACTGTAATTATCTTTTATTTTTTTGTCTGGCTATTGGTTGTGAAAACTGATAAACATCTTTTACTACTGTGAATATGTAACTATTATTCATTTTAATACCATTGTATACATTACTTTGCCAACAAAGGTCCATCTAGTCAAGGCTATGGTTTTTCCAGTAGTCATGTATGGATGTGAGAGTTGGACTGTGAAGAAAGCCGAAAAATTGATGCTTTTGAACTGTGGTGTTGGAGAAGACTGTTGAGAGTCCCTTGGACTGCAAGGAGATCCAACCAGTCCATTCTAAAGGAGATCAGTCCTGGGTGTTCTTTGGAAGGAATGATGCTAAAGCTGAAACTCCAGTACTTTGGCCACCTCATGCAAAGAGTTGACTCATTGGAAAAGACTCTGATGCTGGGAGGGATTGGGGACAGGAGGAGAAGGGGACAACAGAAGATGAAATAGCTGTATGGCATCACTGACTTGATGGACGTGAGTTTGAGTGAACTGCAGGAGTTGGTGATGGACAGGGAGGCCTGGCGTGCTGCAATTCATGGGGGTGCAAGGAGTCGGACATGACTGAGTGACTGAACTGAACTGATCATGATTGATCAACAGAAAATAATAGTATTCTATATCACTAAAACTACCATTTAATAGAAGAACCTGTAATCACTTTTAAAAATCCAGATGCACATTAGAATTATCTTGAAATTTTTTGAAAAATACAAATATCTAGGTATTGCTTTTTCCTCCAGAGCTCCAGATATGATTGTAATGAGTGGCCATGCTTAGAAACAACCAGGCTACATGACGATCTTTTACTTTATCCAGTTTGTTTTTCCATCTCATATTCAGGGCTACCATGTCATTTACTTTATGATACCCGATTTCACCATGTCTTTTTTTGTTGCTCTTTCTCAAGGCTTTATTGAGTGCAGCAGAAAAGCTTTTGCACACACACACACACACACACACACACACACACACAGTATGAATAATATTAATATAACATATATATTTGAGAAAACATGAATTTTTGCTTAGCTAAAACATTTATAACATTTTGGTTTCACTTGTTTGACTAAGTATGAATAGAATGCTAGATTTCTAATTTATATTCACTGAAAACTTTGATATACTTCCATCTATTCTGGCATCCAGTATTACTGCTAAAAGTCTAGGAAACATTATTTTAGTGATTTTTTAAGAAAAATTTCTTATGAGGCTTGAAACTTCTAATACAATTATGAGAATATGAAGAAATACTATGTCATAAAAAAAAAAAACCAGGAAGTTAACACGTGATACAGTATTATTGGAGAAGGAAATGGCAGCCCACTCCAGTATTCTTGCCTGGAAAATCCCATGGACAGAGGAGCCTGGCAGGCTACAGTCCACGGGGTCGCAAAGAGTCGGACACGACTAAGCTACTTCACTTCACTTCACAGTATTATTAACTGAGATTTTATTCAAATTTCACAAAATTTTATGCTAGTGTCTATTATTTGTTTTCATACCTTATTTAATATTCCACATTATATTTAGATGCATTCAGCAGTTTCAGCTGCATGCAACAATTTCTGATGAATTCTCTTTTCATTTTTACTCTGTAACAAATATTTTCTAATTTTCCTTATTATGGCTTCTTAGATACACCCATCATTTAAAAGTGAACATTTAATTTCCAAATACATGGATTTTTAAAGTAACTTTGATATTAATTTCTCATTTAAATTCTTTCTTCTCTGTAATCACCCTCTCTGTTTTTCAGTCTTTTAACTTTATTGAGGTGTTCAGTGGCTAAGTCAAAGATCTCTCTTGGTAAAAGTCACATTGCACTTGAAAATATGTGGGTTATTTTCATATATCTTTTGATATTGATTTCTAACATAATTCCATAATGATGAGACTAGATTCTGTATGATTTCAATACCTTTAGACCATGAAATCTTTGCACCTTGTTTTATGTCCCCAGATATGTTCCAGTGACTCTTGGTGTATAGTCTATGGGAATTTAATTATAATTTGTATCCTGCAGTTTTGTGAAAATTGTATAAATCTTAATTATGTTGAATTGGTTCATAGTGCTTTTCAGGTCTACTATATCTTTCTACTTTTTGGTCTATTCATTCTATTAATTTTTGAGAGTTTGATATTGGGAAACTCCAACTAAAATCTTAATTTATATACTGTAAAAGTTGTAATATATAGTAGAACTATATGTAATTTTGATCTGTACTTTCCAAGTTTCCTATAAAAAGGTGTTATGCTTTCATAATTTAAAAAATAAAAAATAAGAAAAAAAGTGAATGAATTTTTTGAGTGAGTTCATATATTCCTTGATGCTACAATCAAGATTTCAACCTGAATACCCTGAGCTCTGAAGCTCATGCTTATGCTCTTTCTTTTGTTTATCTGCTTCTTGCCTGTTGATTTTGGGCTAGACCACAACTTGAGTAGTGGTTGGCCATGAGCAAGCCTACCTGAGGTGACCACTGTTCCTCAGGCTCAGTCCCAAAATGGGCCATGCAGGATAGACTGGAGCCTGAGTCACCTGCTGTGGGGCTGCCACACGCATGCCTGCAGCTCTAGCTGACTAGCACTTGCCTAACTTCCTCCCTGGAATATATGTTTATTAATCCAATCAACAGTTATCAAGTCCTCACTGTGCAGGCCTTGGGTTTGGTTCTGGAGATTCAGCAGTTAATGAGGCAGACCTCACAGTTTTGTCAGTGTTGTTGGCTGTCTCGTCTTTCCCTCTCCAGCTTTTAAGTATAAACATGAAGGCCATACACGTTTCCCTTTTCTGTCTCTTGGTCCAGTCTCTGGACTGTGCAGCCGAACAAATGTCGACTTTCGACTTCACTTTGCACCCGGCCTTCTCTGATGCCCTCAGGCTGCACATTTCCTAGACTAAACGTCTCCCCACCTCTGAGCCTCTTCCTTCTGGGCTCCATTCCACACTGCCTGGCACCTTAGGCCTGCCTCTGAAGGGGTCACTGGGATGGCTAGTTCCAGACCAGGGTGGGAGGTTGCCCACCACCCCCTTAAGAGCATACCTGTGTGGGGACTGTCCACCACCCCCTGCACAGCCAGGCCTACACCCTCTCAGAGCTTCTGAGGCCTGGCTTCTATGGGCCACTCAGGCCTCATTCCTCTGACTGGGCCCCAACACCCTTCCCCGGAGGGAAACAGGAACATGGACATGAACCTGCAGAAGCCGTTGCCGTGAAAGCACACGAGGGTGCTGGTGCCCCAGCCTGGTCTGTGGCTCCTACGAGCTGCCCTCCTCCACCCTTCTTTCTCCAGGGTATCCTCCCTGCATCCCAAACTGTCCTGTGCAACAGAGACAGAAAAATAGAGCACCTGGAATAAGCAGAAGGGAATGAGCTGTGTTCCACCCTTGGGGTCAGAGTTCACAGCAGTGCCTGGTGCTGGTTTGTTACTTTCCTTTTTCAAGTCTGGATGTCCTGCAGTCTCTTACTTCCTCATCCTTTTCTGGAACCCCACCCCACCACATTTTACTTCTTTCCCAAAGGGCCCATTTAAATGTTGGCTTTGCCATGAGTGGTGTTTGGATCTGAACAGCTCTAAGATAAAATGAAATGGTTCAAGTTAACATTCTTTTGTTTCAAGATTTCATGCCTATTTTTTTCCTGTTGAGACCTCAGGCCAAAGTCCACATTTCTGACAGATAGAACATCTGAACGCTCAGGCAGTGAGCTAACGCGCCTTGTTTGTCTTGGCTCAGCTGCCTCGGGGTGGGCCATTGATGACAGCAACAGGGTCGGCCTGGTTGAGAGCACCCCCATCCCGGGACCATGGTACCTCATGGCTGGACCCCTGAGGGCTCTTCTTTGGACCTCTGTGGCCTTTGATCTTAGCCTGTGGTCTCTACTCAGCAGAGACTGGACTCATCAAAGACAATGGTGGCAGCTGGTTAGGGATGTTCTGAGCCGATGGAGAGGCAGACCAGGGGGTGGATGAGTCTAAGTCTCTCTGAGTAGAGGTCTCCCTGAGCCCAGAGTCTGGCTCCAGAATCTATCCACGCAGAATTTCTCATCTGCCGAGTACAGCTCTCAGGTATGGCCTGACACACACAAAGGCGTCCCTGACCCATGAACCTGAATGGTGAGAGCTGCCCTGTCCCCATGTGTCAGATTCTCCCTTCCCATCCCCGCTGAATCTTCCTTCACATCCCCACACTTATCTAGAACTTTCTCTGATGGTGCTTTGAAGTCCCCAAATGTCCCCCACCAGGTCCCTCCCTGACATTTTGCATCAAATCCTCCCCATCTAAACATCCCCTCTCAGCAGTGGCCCAGTCTCCTCTCCAGCCCATCTTCTCAGGGAACCAGTCTCCACAAACTTGGCCTCAAAGGGGCTGGGGGCTTAGGGAACAAGGACCCCTGTCAGCTGAGCCTCTGGGGGCACAGGGGTCCAACGGTGAGCAGCTCCTGGTACTGCAGGCAGGAGGGATAGTGGTGTCTGGGCTGGGCATATAACACCATTGGACTATGTTTTAGATTTTGTGGGCAGTTGTGAACCTTAACTGCTACTAATGATGCCTCTTCTGTGAGGATGTGCTGCGGAAACCACCTGACCCACCTCAAGCCTGGGTTGCATTGGAGGCAACATTGGAGCCTTGGATCTGGGTCAGGCAAAGTTCAAGCCCCACTGTGACTGGCTGCACAGTGTTGTGTGGGTTGTATAGCTGATCCTCAGTCTCTACTTGTATGACATGAACATGGCCAAACTGTCGAATCGCTGTGAGGATGGAAGAAGCGACGGTGAAATTCACTGCTAGAGCCTCTTGTACAGCTTTCTGTGCAAGCTTTTTTCTTCATGACCCAGATAATCATGATGATGTGATCACTAATATAGAGCCAGACATCTTCGAATGTGAAGTCAAGTGGGCCTTAGAAAGCATCACTATGAACAAAGCTAGTGGAGGTGATGGAATTCCAGTGGAGCTGTTTCAAATCCTGAAAGGTGATGCTGTGAAAATGCTGCACTCAATCTGCCAGCAAATTTGGAAAACTCAGCAGTGGCCACAGGACTGGAAAAGGTCAGTTTTCATTCCAATTCCAAAGAAAGGCAATGCAAAAGAATGCTCCAACTACTGCACAATTGCACTCATCTCACATGCTAGTAAAGTAATGCTCAAAATCCTCCAAGCCAGGCTTCAGCAATACGTGAACCGTGAACTCCCTGATGTTCAAGCTGGCTTTAGAAAAGGCAGAGGAACCAGAGATCAAATTGCCAACATCCGCTGGATCATGGAAAAAGCAAGAGAGTTCCAGAAAAACATCTACTTCTGCTTTATTGACTATGCCAAAGCCTTTGACTGTGTGGATCACAATAAACTGTGGAAGATTCTGAAAGAGATGGGAATACCAGACCACCTAACCTGCCTCTTGAGAAATCTGTATGCAGGTCAGGAAGCAACAGTTAGGACTGGACATGGAACAACAGACTGGTTCCAAATAGGAAAAGGAGTGCGTCAAGGCTGTATATTGTCACCCTGCTTATTTAACTTATATGCAGAGTACATCATGAGAAA
>SJYT01048970.1:0-79777 GCA_006410635.1 Cephalophus harveyi
GATTGGGGGCAGGAGGAGAAGGGGACGACAGAGGATGAGATGGCTGGATGGCATCACGGACTCAATGGACGTGAGTCTGAGTGAACTCCGGGAGTTGGTGATGGACAGGGAGGCCTGGCGTGCTGCGATTTACGGGGTCGCAAAGAGTTGGACACGACTGAGCGACTTAACTGAACTGAACTGAAACTTCTGTTGTCTCAGTCATTCTATGAGCTTCCCTGGTGGCCCAGTGGTAAAGAATCTGCCTGCAAGGCAGGAGTCTTGGGTTCGACCCCTGGTTTGGGAAGATCCCCTGGAGAAGGAAATGGCCCCCCACTCCAGTATTCTTGCTGGAGAATTCCACAGACAGTGAAGCCTGGTGGGCTACAGTCAATGGGGTTGCAAAGAGTTGGACACAACTGAGTGACTAATCAGCAACAACCACGCCATTCTATTGCAGGAGGATGGGACAGGAAAGAATGGTCACATTCCAGGTCTAATCCTTGTCCCAGGCCAATCCCTGGGACAGGCCACCAAGCGGGGGTTCTTGGCTTCATGCAGGAATGAATTCAAGAGTGAGCCACAGTAAAGGGAAGGTGAGCTTATCTAAATCCACATCATATAGCAAAATGTAGTCTGCGTCAGATGCTGAAGATGAAGCTCTGATATTTTGGCCACCTGGCGTGAGGAACCGACTCATTGGAAAAGACCCTGATGCTGGGAAAGACTGGAGAAGGGGGTGACAGGGAATGATATGGTTGGACGGCATCTCTGACTCAGTGGACATGAGTTTGAGCAAACTCAGGGAGAAAGAGAAGGACAGGGAAGCCTGGCATGCTGGAGTCCACAGGGCGGCAAAGACTTGGACATGACTTGGGGACTGGACAACAACAACTGGCTGTTTCAGAGGTGAGAGTGGCCTCGGGGTATGGGGTCATTTAGTTTTTATGGGCTGGGTAATTTTATATGCTGACTAAAAGAGGACTATCTGTTATGCTATTTTGTTATGCTAACTATTTTGTTATGCTAATAGTTATGCTAACTATTTTGAAGAAAGGGCGGGAATCTCCAAGAATGGGGCCACCACCCATTTATGGTCAGCCTGGGAACTGTCATTTAGCATATGCTAATATTACAATGAGAGTACAGTGAAGTTCAAGGCCTACTGGAAGTGGAATCTTCTGCCATCTTGGGCCTAATTGGTTGTAAGCAGTTCCCCCCAACCCCTTAATAAAAATATGGAATGCTTCATGAATACTCATTCATCCTTGCTCAGGGACCATACGAATCTTCTCTGTATCATTCCAGTTTTAGTAAGTGTGCTGCCAAAGTGAGCATTTTTTTTTTCCTTTGAGGTAATCATATGATTTTTATTATTTGATTTATTAACAGTGGCAGATTACACTAATAGTTTTCTAATACTGGCCCATCTTTGTATTCTTTTTTCCTCTTTTCACTTTTCTTTTATGTTGGAGTGTACTGCTAAGTCACTTCAGTCGTGTCTGACTCTGTGCAACTCCATAGATGGCAGCCCACCAGGCTCCCTGGTCCCTGGGATTCTCCAGGCAAGAACACTGGAGTGGGTTGCCATTTCCTTCTCTAATGCATGAAAGTGAAAAGTGAAAGTGGAGTCGCTCAGTCAACCCCATGGACTGCAGCCCACCAGGCTCCTCTGCCCATGGAATTTTCCAGGCAAGAGTACTGGAGTGGGGTGCCATTTCCTTCTCCATGTTGGAGTGATTAATAATGCTGCCATAGTCTCAGGTGCACAGCAAAGCGGCTCAGCCATACATATACACATGTATTATCCATTCTCCCCCACTCTCTTCCCATTCAGTCACTACATAATATTGAGCAGAGTTCCCTGTGGTGAGCACATTTTGTAACTAGCTTTGTGGTATCCTCAAAGGCTATTCTTTTAAAGGTTCTGCCCTTGGGACTTGCCTCATAGTCCATTGGTTAAGACACTGTGCTTCCAATGGGGGCATGGGTTCAATCCCTAGTTGGGGAAGTTCTGCATGCAGTGCTTAGTCAGATAAATAAATGCATAATGGGGGACTTCCTTGGTGGTCCAGTGGTTAAGACTCCACCCCTCCAGTGCAGGGGCCATGAGTTTGATCCGTGGTTGGGGAACAAAGATTCCACATGTCTGGTGGCACAACAACAAAAAGTTGTCCCCTCCCCCTTGCCTCTTATCTAAATTCAATCTGTTGTACTCTGTTATTACAGCCTGAACAAAGTAATATACCATAATTATTTTGGTTTTTCCTGTGTGAAAACTGAAAAGCAAAGGGATTAAGTAACTTCTCCAAATAATAACTGAAAGAGTCAGGACTTGAACTTTGGTAGACTGATTCCTAAACTTTTCCTTCTACCCACTATGCTATGCTCTGTGTGTAGATAAATTGATAGAGGTTAACTGGATAGATAAAGTGAAAAAAATTCCTTCTTACTCCACCTGGATCATATGCAACTAAGGCATTGGAAAGCATTTTCCAAGCACATAATCCATGTAAGGTCTTGATGTTTTCCTCTGTAGAAGCTGGCAGAGGTTGGGGGCAAGTCAGACGTCCCCAGGTCAGTGGCTGATGGCTGGGGGAGGTGGGCTGAGTTCTGCAGGATGTTTATAGAACGAAGACAGAGCTAGACTCTAGCTGCATTGATTGTTCTACAGTCCTGCCCTTCCTGGTAGTTTTTGCAGAAGTATCTCCTTTTTGCCTCTCTTGACAGCTGCACATAAATTAATACTACAAGAAAAAAGAAAAAAAAAGAAGAAGAAGACTTCCCTGCTGGTACAGTGGGTAGGAATCCCCCTGCCAGTGCAGGGGACATGGGTTCAATCCCTGGTCCCAGAAGATTCCACATGCCACAGAGCAGCTCAGCCCTGGAGCCGCTACTATTGAGCCTGTGTGCCACATCAACTGAAGCCCAAGCTCCTAGGTCTTGTTCTGCCCCACTAAAGAAACCACTGCAAGGAGAAACCCATGCACCATAGCTGGAGAGTAGCCCTTGCTCTCTGAAACTAGAGAAAGCCTGCGTGCAGCAACTAAGATCCAGCACAACCAAGAATAAAACAAATAAATTATTTTAAAAACCCAAAGCAAAAATAAAAAAGCTCATATGTGAAGAAACACACCTAAAAACAAATGTAGGTAACCTAAACGTTGGACCTGCATTACAGCACAAGTGCCAAGTAGGGAATGTATTCTGTGAACTGTGAGATTTCTCCTGCATCCTCTGCTATCTGAGGTCATGAAAAGCACCATCTCTAGAGACTGAATTATTTTGCAGGGGAAAGGAAGGTCTATTTCTCAGTGTACACTGCAGGGTAACATGGGGCAAGTTTGTCTACTGAAAGGAATCCCTCAGGAAGTTTGTTTAAAGTACAGATTCCCAAACTCCACCCCATTGCAGCTTGGGACTCTGGGAACCTGTATTTTTAATGAACGTCACAGATTCTTATGAGGCAAGTGTGAGGAACATTTCAGTAGGGGAAAGGCTAGAGCCACAGGGCTATTTCAACAAGGCTGTTATTCCTAGTCTGAGATCTCATCATCTCTTGCCTGAATTATACCAGCAGCCTCTTAATTACATGGGTCCCTTCCAGTGCCTCTTCCTCAGAGCAGCCAAAGAGACACATTTAGCATGAGGGCTGCATCATTCCACATCCCTGCAAATACTTCATGATTTCACATTCATCTTCAGAACACAATCCACAGTCCCAAGCAAGGGCTGCTAGCCCCGTGTCCCATAGCCTCGCTTCTTGCTTGTTCCCTCTTTCAGCTCACCTCCAGGCGCACTGGCCCTGCTTGGAGCTGCTCTCGTGACGCGCACCCTACCCTCATCTCTGCACACTCCACTCAGACCCCAGCTTCAACTGTGCTTGATGCTGATGTCTTCAACCTCTATCACCCTCGCTGCTCCCCACTTAGGAAGCCAACGCGGCTGCGAGTCAGCCTATCTTTTTCCAGTATTTTCACAGCATCTCATCCTTTCCCTTTGTAGCACTTGTCATGATTGTAATTAATAAATTAGGTGTGTTTAAAGCCAAATTTTTCCTCTCAGGAATTAAAGGTCCATGGGCCAGAGACAGGATCTGACCTTTCCCCACTGCATCCCTCGTGTTTTGTCCAGAGCCTGGCATATAGTAGGTACTCAAAAATATTCTAAGAGTAAATGTAAATTTAGGGACTCCCCTGGGAAGGGAACCCATTGGCATGCCCATGTGCCCATGAACCACAGTGAAGAGTAACCCCTGCTTGTCACAATTAGAGAAAGCCCACATGCAACAACAAAGACCCAGTGCCTCCAAAAAAAAAAAAGTACACAGGGGAGATGGGAGTGCCAGGGACCCAGGCCAGCCACCAGCAAGCAGCTTCCCAGAAACTGGCAGGCCTGAGGAGCCGAGTGGCTGCCAAAGACTTGGTCAACGAGATTCCTTTCTTCTCCCCTTGCTGCTGGGATTGAGGGATGTGGAGATGCAGGCTGGAGCAGCCAAGGTTATGAAATATATATGTTTTATTTTTTTTAAATGGCAGTAAATTCGTGTCTAGTTTGAAACTATAAACTTCAAAAAATATATATGCTGAGGTTTTCTTGACGTTCAGCTTTGGTTGCCTTGAAATTCCTCCCCAGTCCAGGCTGACTTGATGGGTAGACTCGTGATGGCTTTTGTAGCGGGGGCAGCTGCTGCTGATAGCCAGAATCATGCCTTCTCTGGAATGGGGAACTACTGTGGAGAGGAAAACGCCTCGAGGAGGTTTCTGGACCTGAGACTGTAGGCGTCAGGGAGGGTCTTGGGTCAGAGGGGTCATGAGGCTGAATGGCGCTGCCTGGGAAGGTAGAGGGATTCTTGTTCCAGAGATTTGGGGTTCAAGGTGAAGAGAGCAGGGGGAAGGAGAGAGAGAGGAGGGTCATCAGCAGAAGCTGGAGTTCGGGTGTAGGAGAAAAAAAGTCAAGGAAACAGTTTTTAAAGAGCAGGGTTGTCTGGTACGCACACCTGGGGACTGCTGTGGAGATGAAGGGACTGGGGTTGAATTCTACCATGGGGTCCACGGTGGAGAGTGGGAACCAAGACTCAGCACAGGTGGAAACCGGAAGCCGAGCTGGCCAGGAGAAAACACTTCGACCCCTTCTGGGACTTCTCCTAACATGTACAAAAGTTTATAGCCACTGTTTCCTAGATTTCAAGGGGGCAGGGGAGACCCCAGCTGACATCTGGTTTGCGTCTGCGGAGAGTTCCTTTCCCAGACCTGTCGCTCACCTTCATCTTTGGCATCTCTTTTCCTTTTAGGGAAACCATGGTAGAAGGAATGGGAGTTTTGGAGACAGACTGACCTGAATTTGAGCTCTGTTTCAACTGCTTAACCCATTTGAGCCATGATTTTGTGAGCTGTAAAAAGCATCTCCCAGGACAGGATTATGAGTAGGCTTAAATTAAGTGACATATCATACATACATGGGTTAAGAGTTTAGGTCTTGGAGTCAGATTGCTTGATACAAATCCTGGCTCTGCTGTTTGCTGGCTGTCTAATTTTGGGGTAAGTGATTTAATTTCCTTTTATGAAAAATAAGGCAAAAATTAGGTTGTTGGGAAGATCAAACGAGATAAAACAGTAAAGCACTTAGTACTATGCTTGGCATTACAGCTAGTGTTTAATCAGTGTTAGCCATTACTGCTGTTGTTACTGTTATTATATATGTAAGATGTCTGGTTTTGATAGGACATTAATTAATGACTTCTGCTCTTTAATTTGTAGGAATGGAAGACCTGAGAATTCCCATGTTACAGACATCTCATTTTCCTGGAGGAATTAACTAAAAGAGAATCAACTGATCACATACATACATCAATTATGAAGGTTTGTAGAAGCTTTAATCATTCCTTTCTTCACTTTATCCTTCATAAAGATCTGTTTCTAAGGGGTTTAAGAGGCTGTTGATACATAAGTATTTTTATTTGGAAAAAAACAATGCTGTCAGTTTTAAGAAATATACGCTATGTTTTTCTTTGCTCTTCAACAAATCTCCTTGTAATTTAAATCACCAGGCCTCATGCTCTCCTTGTGGAGGGTCTTCTCTGCCTTTGATGCTCTTTGACTTTCTTACATTTAAATTCCGACTTTTGGGATTTCCCTGGTGATCCATTGGTTATGGATCTGCCTTGCAATGCAGGAGATATGGTTCAATCCCTGATCAGGGAACTAAGGTCACCCGTGTTGCAGAGTAACTAAGCCCATAGGGTGCAATTACTGAGCTTGTGTGTTCTGGGGCCCACATGCCACACCTAGAGTGTCTGTATACCCCAACGAAAGATCCTGCCTAATGCTAAGATCCCGAGTGCCACGACGAAGATCTGACTAAGCTAAAAAAATAAATATTTTAAAAAGTAGATTTCTATTATTGCTTTAGGTTGATTGTTATCAGATTCCTTTTTTAAGTATAATTTTATTTATTTATGGCTGTGCTGGGTCTTCCCTGGTGCTCAAGGGCTTTCTCTAGTTGCAGAGAGTGAGGGCTACTCTCCGTCGCAGACTCTAGAGCATGCGGATTTCAGTAGTTGTGGCACAAGGGCTTGGTTGTTCCACAGCACGTGGAATCTTCCTGGACCAGCGACTGAATACATGTTCTCTGCATTGGCAGGCAGATTCTTATCCGCTGCACCACTTGGGAAGTCCAGTTGTTACCAAAACTGCAACATTCACATGCCAAAGTTGTGAAAGCCATTCTAAAACTTTAGTTATTTATTTCTGGGCGTGCTGGGCCTTGGTTGCTGTGTGGGCTTTTCTCTGGTTGCGGTGAGCAGGGCTACTTTTCCGTGCAGTGGGAGGGCTTCTCGTTGCGGTGGCTTCTCTTGTGGAGCACGGGCTCTAGGGCTTTTGGGCTTCTGTGACTGAGATGTGTGGGCTTCGTCTTTGGGGTTCCTGGGCTTAGTTGCTTCACGGTATGTAGGATCTTCCTGGACCAGGGATTGAACCCATGGCTCCTGCACTGGCAGGCAGACTCTTAACACTGAGCCCTGTGAAAGCCTTCTAAATAAAGGGTTTTTACAAGCAAGCTTTCTAGGCCCTGTCACTGTGGAGCGGCACTCTTTAGTGCCCTGGCTGTGGTGGTCCCTCCTGGGCTAAGCATAACTAGGTGGGCAGAGGGCCTGAGTTCAGGGCCTGGCTCTGAGCTTAGGTGTGTGATCTTGGTCAAACTGTGATCTTACATTTTCTCTTCTTCAGTTTTCTCAGGTAAAGTAAGATAGCTGATGCTGGAAGGGAGGGAGAGGAAATAGATATCTGTATAGTCCTGAGATGTGGTTAATGCTCTGCAAGTGCTGGGTCTTGTGGTTAATGGCTAGGATACTTTAGTAAATTATTTCAGGCCTCAAACCAGACTCTTTCCCACCCCTGGCTCAGGAAGTCATGAAATCTAGTAGTGCTGGAATGCCAGGAAAGGCTCAGAGTGGAAGTTAGTCTTATTCCCCAGCCCTGAAAAGGTACCGTCCTACTCTATGTCACTGTCTTCATTTTGTATAAAATGGGTCTGAGCCTCCCTCCTCATTACCTGCAGTCCAGAGATCTTCTCAGACCTGTGTACTTTCTCCTGCCTGGGGCGGGATTCAGTCCCCTCTCCTGTGGGGGACTTACAGCCAGGCCATTTCACTTTCCCCAACTAGTTCTTATAGATTCTATAAGATTCTGATGATAAAATCAATGTGAAATGATTTTTAAATTGGGAAATGTTAGAAAAATACATTATCTTCTAATAAGTTGGTAATAATGCTTATAGTAATAAATGCCCAGGCTTATCTGGAGCTTATTTTTGCTTGTAGTCATAATGCTGGTGCTCTTAGGCATCCAATTGCCTTCCTTTTGCAATGGTGGTCACACTGAGCAAGGTTCTATATCCAGGAAAGTTTGTGAAATACGTGTTAGTTGATTTTTGCTGATTATTAGCCACAGTATATGATTTGAAGCAGGAAGATAGAGATTTGGGGGGGGGGCGGGGCGGGGATAATTATGTGGTATTAAACTATCCATGTGTTTTATTTTATTTTTTTTTTAATTTTATTTTTACTTTATTTAAACTATCCATGTGTTTTAAATTTGGATAACCTTGAAGAGTGTAAAAGGGGTTTATTTTCAGGCATTATGTTATAGATAGTTGATTTCAAGCTCCAAAATGAGTGAAAATTTCTTTATTTCCAAACGTCTGTTCTTTTTTGGAACCCTCGATCTGCTTTCTCATTTGCACCTCAGGAAGCACAGCTGGTCATCAGTGGAGGTTTTGGGAGAAAGTGCATGCCGTTCTCCTCAATCTAACTGCACTCTTTACTGGAATGTTTGTAAGTCTGAGCAGGACTACCAGCCTCCATGTTTGGTGGGAAACCCCATTTCAAATTCCTCTAACCTTGAGGGTCACCACTGCCCAAAGTCACCCCTTGTTTCAGGGACAAGCCCCAGGACTCTGGTCTTCTCCAGGACAGGCTTCTGTTCTGCCTGTACAGTGTCCATCAGTAATGTGAGTTTGTCTACACTTCCTTATATGAAAGATTTTTATATAAAAGGTCCATACACGGACACAAACTCATTTGCAAGTGGACCAGAGCCTCTGTTCCTCTCCAGTCAGAATGTCTTCATGTGCTAAGAAAAATCTGATTGAGGGCTTGAAAATCATGACCATAAAGATTGAAGGCAGGAGGAGAAGGGGATGACAGAGGATGAGATGGTTGGATGGCATCACCACCTCAATGGACGTGAGTTTGAGCAAACTCCGGGAGATGGTGAAGGATAGGGAAGCCTGGTGTGCTGCAGTCCATGGGGTCGCAAAGAGCTGGACACACCTGAACTGAACTGAACTGAATATGAAAGCACCTTTCTTGAACCATGAGTTCAAGAGCTATTTAATATTTCTCTTGATTTCCCCCACAACATTTTTTTTGTGTTACCATTATTCAATTTATCGTATGCGCCCAGGGCTTTCCAGTGGTTGATAGTGTCTGTATAGATTGCACATACCTTGAGGACAGGAATTTCCTTTGCTCATCATATCTGGGAGCTTTATATGTGTTGTGTGCTAAAGTGTTTTTGACGGGAATAAAGTGTGGGGTTGGGGAAGGTAGCTTGAGAAATATTGAAAGACAGCTACTAGACAATTTTCACTTTTTGAGCAATCAAATGGTTTTATATTAATTACAATTTTAGAAATGGCTATCAAATCAGTCATGATAATTTTATAAAAGACAAGGTTATTGGTTATTTTATTTATTTATTTATTTATTATTTTTATTATTTTTTATTGACATGAATCCACCACAGGTGTACATGAGTTCCCAATCCTGAACCCCCCTCCCACCACCCTCCCCATATCATCTCTCTGGGTCATCCCAGTGCACCAGCGCCAAGCATCCTGTATCCTGTATCAAACCTAGACTGGCAATTTGTTTCTTGCAAGATAGTATACATGTTTCAATGCCATTCTCCCAAATCATCCCACCCTCTCCCTCTCCCACAGAGTCCAAAAGTCTGTTCTATACATCTGTGTCTCTTTTGCTGTCTCACATACAGGGTTATCATTAACATCTTTCTAAATTCCATATATATGTGTTAGTATACTGTATTGGTGTCTTTCTTTCTGGCTTACTTCACTCTGTATAATCAGCTCCAGTTTCATCCACCTCATTAGAACTGATTCAAATGAATTCTTTTTAATGGCTGAGTAATACTCCATTGTGTATATGTGCCACAGCTTTCTTATCCATTTGTCTGCTGATGGACATCTAGGTTGCTTCCATGTCCTGGCTATTATAAACAGTGCTGCGATGAACATTGGGGTACACGTGCCTCTTTCAATTCTGGTTTCCTTGGTGTGTATGCCCAGCAGTGGGATTGCTGGGTCATAAGGCAGTTCTATTTGCAATTTTTTAAGGAATCTTCACACTGTTCTCCATAGTGGCTGTACTAGTTTGCATTCCCACCAATAGTGTAAGAGGGTTCCCTTTTCTCCACACCCTCTCCAGCATTTATTGCTTGTAGACTTTTGGATCGCAGACATTCTGACTGGTGTGAAATGGTACCTCATTGTGGTTTTGATTTGCATTTCTCTGATAATGAGTGATGTTGAGCATCTTTTCATGTGTTTGTTAGCCATCTGTATGTCTTCTTTGGAGAAATGTCTGTTTAGTTCTTTGGCCCATTTTTTGATTGGGTCGTTTATTTTTCTGGAATTGAGCTGCATGAGTTGCTTGTATATTTTTGAGATTAGTTGTTTGTCAGTTGCTTCATTTGCTATTGTTTTCTCCCATTCAGAAGGCTGTCTTTTTACCTTGCTTATAGTTTCCTTTGTTGTGCAGAAGCTTTTAATTTTAATTAGATCCCATTTGTTTATTTTTGCTTTTATTTCCAGTATTCTGGGAGGTGGATCATAGAGGATCCTGCTGTGATTTATGTCGGAAAGTGTTTTGCCTATGTTCTCCTCTAGGAGTTTTATAGTTTCTGGTCTTACGTTTAGATCTTTAATCCATTTTGAGTTTATTTTTGTGTGTGGTGTTAGAAAGTGATCTAGTTTCATTCTTCTACAAGTGGTTGACCAGTTTTCCCAGCACCACTTGTTAAAGAGATTGTCTTTACTCCATTGTATATTCTTGCCTCCTTTGTCGAAGATAAGGTGTCCATAGGTGTGTGGATTTATCTCTGGGCTTTCTATTTTGTTCCATTGATCTATATTTCTGTCTTTGTGCCAGTACCATACTGTCTTGATGACTGTGGCTTTGTAGTAGAGCCTGAAGTCAGGCAGGTTGATTCCTCCAGTTCCATTCTTCTTTCTCAAGATTGCTTTGGCTATTCGAGGTTTTTTGTATTTCCATACAAATCTTGAAATTATTTGTTCTAGTTCTGTGAAAAATACCGCTGGTAGCTTGATAGGGATTGCATTGAATCTGTAGATTGCTTTGGGTAGTATACTCATTTTCACTATATTGATTCTTCCGATCCATGAACACGGTATATTTCTCCATCTATTAGTGTCCTCTTTGATTTCTTTCATCAGTGTTTTATAGTTTTCCATATATAGGTCTTTAGTTTCTTTAGGTAGATATATTCCTAAGTATTTTATTCTTTTCGTTGCAATGGTGAATGGAATTGTTTCCTTAATTTCTTTTTCTACTTTCTCATTATTAGTGTATAGGAATGCAAGGGATTTCTGTGTGTTGATTTTATATCCTGCAACTTTACTATATTCATTGATTAGCTCTAGTAATTTTCTGGTGGAGTCTTTAGGATTTTCTATGTAGAGGATCATGTCATCTGCAAACAGTGAGAGTTTTACTTCTTCTTTTCCAATTTGGATTCCTTTTATTTCTTTTTCTGCCCTGATTGCTGTGGCCAAAACTTCCAGAACTATGTTGAATAGTAGCGGTGAAAGTGGGCACCCTTGTCTTGTTCCTGACTTTAGGGGAAATGCTTTCAGTTTTTCACCATTGAGGATAATGTTTGCTGTGGGTTTGTCATATATAGCTTTTATTATGTTGAGGTATGTTCCTTCTATTCCTACTTTCTGGAGAGTTTTTATCATAAATGGATGTTGAATTTTGTCAAAGGCCTTCTCTGCATCTATTGAGATAATCATATGGCTTTTATTTTTCAATTTGTTAATGTGGTGAATTACATTGATTGATTTGCGGATATTGAAGAATCCTTGCATCCCTGGGATAAAGCCCACTTGGTCATGGTGTATGATCTTTTTAATGTGTTGTTGGATTCTGATTGCTAGAATTTTGTTAAGGATTTTTGCATCTATGTTCATCAGTGATATTGGCCTGTAGTTTTCTTTTTTGGTGACATCTTTGTCAGGTTTTGGTATTAGGGTGATGGTGGCCTCATAGAATGAGTTTGGAAGTTTACCTTCCTCTGCAATTTTCTGGAAGAGTCTCAGTAGGATAGGTGTTAGCTCTTCTCGAAATTTTTGGTAGAATTCAGCTGTGAAGCCGTCTGGACCTGGGCTTTTGTTTGCTGGAAGATTTCTGATTACAGTTTCAATTTCCGTGCTTGTGATGGGTCTGTTAAGATTTTCTATTTCTTCCTGGTTCAGTTTTGGAAGTTTGTATTTTTCTAAAAATTTGTCCATTTCTTCCACGTTGTCCAATTTATTGGCATATAATTGCTGATAGTAGTCTCTTATGATCCTTTGTATTTCTGTGTTGTCTGTTGTAATCTCTCCATTTTCATTTCTAATTTTATTGATTTGATTTTTCTCTCTTTGTTTCTTGATGAGTCTGGCTAATGGTTTGTCAATTTTATTTATTTTTTCAAAGAACCAGCTTTTGGCTTTGTTGATTTTTGCTATAGTCTCTTTTGTTTCTTTTGCATTTATTTCTGCCCTAATTTTTAAGATTTCTTTCCTTCTATTAGCTCTGGGGTTCTCCATTTCTTCCTTTTCTAGTTGCTTTAGGTGTAGAGTTAGGTTATTTATTTGACTTTTTTCTTGCTTCTTGAGGTGTGCCTGTATTGCTATGAACTTTCCTCTTAGCACTGCTTTTATAGTGTCCCATAGGTTTTGGGTTGTTGTGTTTTCATTTTCATTCGTTTCTATACATATTTTGATTTCTTTTTTGATTTCTTCTGTGATTTGTTGGTTATTTAGAAGTGTGTTGTTCAGCCTCCATATGTTGGAATTTTTAATAGTTTTTCTCTTGTAATTGAGATCTAATCTTAATGCATTATGGTCAGAAAAGATGCTTGGAATGATTTCGATTTTTTTGAATTTATCAAGGTTAGATTTATGGCCCAGGATGTGATCTATCCTGGAGAAGGTTCCGTGAGCACTTGAGAAAAAGGTGAAATTCATTGTTTTGGGGTGAAATGTCCTATAGATATCAATTAGGTCTAATTGTTCTATTGTATTATTTAAAGTTTGGGTTTCTTTGTTAATTTTCTGTTTAGTTGATCTGTCCATAGATGTAAGTGGGGTATTAAAGTCTCCCACTATTATTGTGTTATTGTTAATATCTCCTTTCATACTTGTTAGCATTTGTCTTACATATTGCGGTGCTCCTATGTTGGGTGCATATATATTTATAATTGTTATGTCTTCTTCTTGGATTGATCCTTTGATCATTATGTAGTGGCCTTCTTTGTCTCTTTTCACAGCCTTTGTTTTAAAGTCTATTTTATCGGATATGAGTATGGCTACTCCTGCTTTCTTTTGGTCTCTATTTGCATGGAATATCTTTTTCCAGCCCTTCACTTTCAGTCTGTATGTGTCCCTTGTTTTGAGGTGGGTCTCTTGTAGGCAGCATATATAGGGGTCTTGTTTTTGTATCCATTCAGCCAGTCTTTGCCTTTTGGTTGGGGCATTCAACCCATTTACGTTTAAGGTAGTTATTGATAAGTATGATCCCGTTGCCATTCACTTTATTGTTTTGGGTTCGGGTTTATACGCCCTTTTTGTGTTTCCTGTCTAAAGAATATCCTTTAGCATTTGTTGGAGAGCTGGTTTGGTGGTGCTGAATTCTCTCAGTTTTTGCTTTTCTGTAAAGGTTTTTATTTCTCCTTCATATTTGAATGAGATCCTTGCTGGGTACAGTAATCTGGGCTGTAGGTTATTTTCTTTCATCACTTTAAGTATGTCTTGCCATTCCCTCCTGGCCTGAAGAGTTTCTGTTGAAAGATCTGCGGTTATCCTTATGGGAATCCCCTTGTGTGTTATTTGTTGTTTTTCCCTTGCTGCTTTTAATATTTGTTCTTTGTGTTTGGTCTTTGTTAATTTGATTAATATATGTCTTGGGGTGTTTCGCCTTGGGTTTATCCTGTTTGGAACTCTCTGGGTTTCTTGGACTTGGGTGATTATTTCCTTCCCCATTTTAGGGAAGTTTTCAACTATTATCTCCTCTAGTATTTTCTCATGGTCTTTCTTTTTGTCTTCCTCTTCTGGGATTCCTATTATTCGAATGTTGGAGCGTTTCATATTGTCCTGGAGGTCTCTGAGATTGTCCTCATTTCTTTTAATTCGTTTTTCTTTTTTCCTCTCTGATTCATTTATTTCTACTATTCTATCTTCTATTTCACTAATCCTATCTTCTGCCTCCATTATTCTACTATTTGTTACCTTCAGAGTGTTTCTGATTTCATTTATTGCATTATATACTGACTCTTTTTTATTTCTTCTGAAGTGAAGTGAAGTCACTCAGTTGTGTCCGACTCTTTGCGACCCCATGGACTGTAGCCCGCCAGGCTCCTCCATCCATGGGATTCTTCAGGCAAGAATACTGGAGTGGGTTACCATTTCCTTCTCCAGGGGATCTTCCTGACCCAGGGATCGAACCCAGGTCTCCCACATTGGAGGCAGACCCTTTAACCTCTGAGCCATCAGGGTGGCAGGAACAATTTGGAAAGAACGTAGAAGAGTTAGGAACAGAGGTCGCTATTTATCTGTGATTCCATTTTGATTTCAAGATTTTGGATCATTTTCACTATCAATATTCGGAATTCTTTCTCAGGTAGATTCCCTATCTCTTCCTCTTTTGTTTGGTTTGGTGGGTTTTTCTCCTGTTCCTTAACCTGCTGGGTATTCCTCTGTCTCTTCATCTTGGTTATATTGCTGCGTTTGGGATGGTCTTTCTATATTCTAGGAGTTTGTGGAGTTCTCTTTATTATGGAGTTTCCTCGCTGTGGGTGGGGTTGTATCAGTGGCTTGTCAAAGTTTCTTGGTTAGGGAGGCTTGTGGTGGAGTTCTGGTGAGTGGAGCTGGATTTCTTCTCTCTGGAGTGCTATGAAGTGTCCAGTAATGGGTTATGAGATGTCAATGCTTTGGAGTAACTTTGAGCTGCCTGTATATTGAAGTTCAGGGGTGTGTTCCTGTGTTGCTGGAGAATTTGCGTGGTATGTCTTGCTCTGGAACTTGTTGGCCCTTGGGTGGTGCTTGGTTTCCGTGTAGGTATGGAGGAGTTTGATGAGCTCCTATCGATTAATGTTCCCTGGATTTAGGAGTTCTTTGATGCTCTCAGGATTTGGACTTAAGTCTCCTGCTTCTGGTTTTCAGTTTTATTTTTACAATAGCCTCGAGGCTTCTCCAGTTATACAGCACCAATGATAAAACATGGTATACCATTAGCTGGAAAATGCAAAACACACTCTTAAGTCTGGAGTTTGTGCCATCCGCTGGGATGCCTGTATCTTCACAACACGGCTCATCCTCCGTAAGTCTGACCAGTTTCCTCACAAGATGAACTCAGCTTAGCATTCCTAGAAACTGCAGGATTAGGTTCCCTAGCACATTCATTTGTGAAATTCATTGCTGGTCAAGTTTGGTAATACCAGATAGTGGTTAACAAAATGACTTTGGGGTTGGCAGACTTGGGTTTTAGGTTCAGCCTCACTTCTTGTGAGCTGATGGATCTTGAACAAGTTACTTAACTTCTTCAGGGTTTTATTTTTTCCTTGTTCTTTTGGAATTCTGGGTATTTTGTTCTTGTTTTCTTTCTCTTGGGTGTTTTTCCTTAGACAGCTGCAGTGCAGTGTCCAGGAATGACAGGTGACTGATCTTCCAATCTGAAGCCAGGTGTTTGTCAAACTTTTGCTAGTTTGCGTTTTCCTGGTTTTCCTGGAGCGGGGAACAGGAGGTGCTGCCTGCTCGCTGGTCCCTACAGCTTCCCGGGGCCGACCGGTGCACACGACTCCTTTCGCTGCCTCTGCTCTTGGAGGGGCAGCCTGCAACACAAAAAGGGGGGTGTGGGTGTGGGTGTGTGGGAGGTTTTCCAGGGCCACCAGCTGGTCCCAGCTGGCCGCCCTCACCCTACACACACCCCTCCGGGGCACCAAGCCCCGCTCTCCGGGGAGCACCACCCTGGGGGCTTGCCCCGGTGCAGTCTCAAGTTGCCGCTGCCCAGATAGTTGATTCTTAATGATCCAGAATCTCTACACTGTAGCAGCTTCCATCATGATTACTATCAGAGTAAGTACAGCTAATATTATCCAAGCAAATATAATATAAATGCAATATTTAATAAATATTATATTTATTGAAATAATGAATCCATGGCAAGAAACACTCTGAAGGGAAAGCTTATTCAATTAATAATTTCAGTGTTAAAGATGTAAAGAAAATCTCTCAGAGCATGAAACCATAAAGGGGCCTTTATAGTTCTAAAAGTGCTAATTATCCGACATGGTCAAACATTAGTATGAGATCTGATTGCACTGTTTCTCAACCAAGTAAGGATGACAAATAAGATAGACCTGTCTCCATTAATTTTTATACCTAATCGATCAGTTCTGAAGAGGGCCCTGGGCCTCTACTAGGCTCAAAGAATTTAAATGAGTCTACACTATGAATATTTCCCTGGGGGCTCAAACGTAAAGAATTTGCCTGCTAATACAGGAGACTCAGGTTCTCTCCCTGGGTCCAGAAGATTCCCTGGAAAAGGGAATGGCTACCCACTCCAGTATTCTTGCCTGGAGAATTCCGTGGACAAAGGAGCCTGGTGGGCTACAGTCCCTGGGATTGCAAAGAGTCTGACACAACTGATCGACTAACACTTTGCAACACTATGAACGTTTTGTAGATTAAAAAAACTAATGCACAGAAATCCTTACTCAGTGGTCTGGAATCACACACAGAGAAAGGCCTCATTCCCTAGTTGAGACCTATGAGTCCTAAATCACAACTTGAATTATTACTAAGTCCTGTTCCAGGCAGTTTCCTGTTTTCTTGTTACCATTCTTTATTTTAGATTGGGTTTGAAATACTTCTCAGATTCCTTTCAGTGATTTATTTTCTTTTACAATCAGATACAGTGATTAAAACCTTTTACATTTTTGTATTCTCTGTGCACATGGATAACATCTAGACTGACTCCCGCTTCCCACACTCTATCCTT
Source organism: Cephalophus harveyi (assembly GCA_006410635.1). NCBI lineage: Eukaryota > Metazoa > Chordata > Mammalia > Artiodactyla > Bovidae > Cephalophus > Cephalophus harveyi. The sequence goes on from SJYT01048970.1 coordinate 16,841, forward strand.
TAAGACAATAGGATAACATGGTCACAAAGAATTATATTTTTTTTCCTCAAGGTTAAGCTGATGAAGAGTGAAAATAATATACCAGAAAGGAACAAATGCTTTTTCTGGTGGGTTTTTTTTTTTTTTTTCTGTTTTTCCCTTTCTTCAGTAAGCAAACAGTCCTTTAGTAACATAAAAAAATGTCTTATTGGAAAAGTAGAGTTTAGTGTTATCAGTGTTCTCACATATATTCCATGACAGAGAACAGAACAATAATCATTTTGCCAAGCAAAAGCCATAAATTGTAAGTACACTTCCAATTCTTTCCTATTTTCAAAGGTCTATAAATTTCACGTATTGGGATATGAAGGAATAGAAAGTTACTAAACAAAAAGGTTGCCTGACTCTTCTACTTTAGAAAACCTTTGTCTAATATAATAAAGAATATTGCATCTTAAAACTTTTAAAAGTGTATCTTAAAACTGTGCTCTTAGGGCCCACAAGTTTCTATACAATGTAATTGTATAGAATAATGAGTGAATGCAATTTAAAATAAATTGTGAAGCCTCTTGATGAAAATGAAAGAGGAGAGCGAAAAAGTTGGCTTAAAACTCAACATTCAGAAAACAAAGATCATGGCATCTGGTCCCATCACTTCATGGGAGATGGATGGAGAAACAGTGGAAACCATGTCAGACTTTATTTTTTGGGCTCCAAAATCACTGCAGATGGTGACTGCAGCCATGAAATTAGAAGACGCTTACTCCTTGGAAGAAAAGTTATGTCTAACCTAGATAATATTTTCAAAAGCAGAGACATTACTTTGCCGACTAAGGTCCGTCTAGTCAAGGCGATGCTTTTTCCTGTGGTCATGTATGGATGTGAGAGTTGGACTGTGAAGAAGGCTGAGTGCCGAACAACTGATGCTTTTGAACTGTGGTGTTGGAGAAGACTCTTGAGAGTCCCTTGGACTGCAAGGAGATCCAACCAGTCCATTCTGAAGGAGATCAACCCTGGGATTTCTTTGGAAGGAATGATGCTAAAGCTGAAACTCCAGTACTTTGGCCACCTCATACGAAGAGTTGACTCATTGGAAAAGACTGTGATGCTGGGAGGGATTGGGGGCAGGAGGAGAAGGGGACGACCGAGGATGAGATGGCTGGATGGCATCACGGACTCGATGGACGTGAGTCTGAGTGAACTCCGAGAGATGGTAATGAACAGGGAGGCCTGGCGTGCTGCGATTCATGGGGTCGCAAAGAGTCAGACATGACTGAGCGACTGAACTGAACTGAACTGAACTGTGACATCATTTTACATATGCACACCTATTTCTGCAACTCAGCAAATAAATTAGATTAGCCTGTGACTATAATTAACAAAATTAAATTGTCTGAAAATTACAAGTATTAAATATCCACTTTATATAAGACAAACTGCTTTGAGCTAGTTTTATACAATTAAATGTAAGTGATACAATGATACAGAACTCATTTTAAATCTTGAAATGTATTCAGAGTTTTTCAAAAGAAAGAGAGAAAGAATAACTCCTGCATTTGAACACGATTTAATGTACAGTCATTTAAAAGTTTTTCCTAATTACGTAGAACACTTCCTAATGCCATACACAAAGATAAACCCAAAAATTAAAGATCTAAATGTAAGACCAGAAACTATAAAACTCTTATAGGAAAACATAGGCAGAACACTCAATGGCATAAATCAAAGTAAGATCCTCTATGACCCACTTCCTAGGGTAATGGAAATAAAAACAAAAATAAACAAGTGGGACCTAATTAAACTTAAAAGCTTTTGCACAGCAAGGGAAACTACAAGCAAGGTAAAAAGACAACCCTCAGAATGGGAGAAAATAATATCAAAGGAAACAACTGACAAATAATTAATTTCCAAAATATACAAGCAGGTCATACAACTCAATACTAGAAAAACAAACAACCTAATCAAAAAGGGGGAAAAGACCTAAACAGCTATTTCTCCAAAGACGTACATATGGCTAACAAACACATGAAAACAGGCTCAACATTGCTCATTACTAGAGAAATGCAAGTTAAAACTACAATGAGCTACCACTTCACACCAGTCAGAATGATCACCATCAAAAAGTCTACAAACAATGAATGCTGGAGAGGATGTGGAGAAAAGGGAACCCTCTTGCATTGCTGGTGAAAATGATACAGCCACTATGGAAGACAGTATGGAGATTCCTTAGAAAACTAGGACTAAAACCACCATATGACCCAGAAATCCCACTACTAGGCATATACCCTGAGGAAACCAAAATTGAAAAAGACACATGTACCCCAATGTTCATTGAAGCACTATTTACAATAGTTAGAACATGGAAGCAACCTAGATGTCCATCAACAGATGAATGGATAAAGAAGCAGTGGTACATATATACAATGGAATATTACTCAGCCATAAAAAGGAATGCATTTGAATCCATTCCAATGAGGTGGAAGAACCTAGAGCCTATTATACAGAGTGAAGTAAGTCAGAAAGAGAAAGATAAATATCATAGAGTGATGCATATATATGGAATCTAGAAAGATGGTGCTGATGAATTTATTTTCAGGGCAGCAATGGAGAAACAGACATAGAGAACAGACCTATGGACATAGGGGAGAGGAGGAGGGAGAGGGGGAGATGTATGGAGAGAGTAACATGGAAATTTTCAATACCATGTGTAAAGCAGATAGCCAATGGGAATTTGCAGTATGACTCAGGGAACTCAAACAGGGTCTCTATGACAATAAAGAAGGGTGGGATGGGAGGGAGATGGAAGAGAGGTTCAGGAGGGAAGGGGCAAGGGTGTACCTATGGCTGATTCTTGTTTATGTATGATAGAAAACCACAAAATTCTATAAAGCAAATATCCTTCAATTAAAAAAGTTAAGTGCAAAAAAAAGTTTTTCCTAATTACATAAGCATAACTGAGATACACTTTGGCATATTTTTTAAAAAGCCAAACTTGGAACAGAGCATTTGTCATTTTTACCATTCTCAGTTTCATTATTAGACTGCTGTTCAAAAAAAAGTGTAATGCCACAGCAACTGGATCCTGTGAGTAAGGGTAGCAATTTATACCCAGTTCTAATATTCCAAGAACATAGATCTCTTTCTTCTTGTTCTATCTTCTCCTTTATTCCTATTTGCTTATTTATCTATTGATTACTACTCTTTCTGTTTAATTTTCAAGGTGTATCAATGATCAAGTTTGCAATGATTATAAAAGTTATCTTTTGATTCAAAAACAAAGCAAATTAATTTTGTTTGAGGACACCTCTATGACTTCCAAACTTTCCCCTCAGTCCTGAAACTCCTAATGAGCTTCATTAGAAAAAGAAACCACAGGCTAGCAATTTTGCTTGCCAGAGTTATTTGTACTAAATGTGTGTGACTGCTTTAAACAGACCACTATGGAGAAGAGTTTAACTCTCAGTCTTTATCTTGAGTTCAAATGCATGTCATTTAAAGTAACACATGAGCTTTGGTGACAATGATCAAAGATATGAAATTATCTATGTAACCAAGAACCAAATTACAGGTATAGGCAATTAAAATTACATAGATGTGGAGCCAGGCCTTGGGATCTCCTGACTCCGATCTACTGCCAACATTGTTCTTATTTTATCAGAGTATGGTAGCCAATAATATTGTATTTCATATATATATAAAATATATAATATATACATGTATATATACATATACATGTATATATAACTCCTTGGAGTTTTATGTTTCCTAAATATAATATAAAAATATAAGCATAAAATATTATATAAAACATTACAGTTTTATATTTCCTAAAATGTACTACCTCTCTGCTTCACCATAAAGCTCACAAAAATTTAGTCTCTTATTCTACACTCTATTTCCCAAGATACTTTCATAAAAGTAGCTTTTGGATTCACAAATAAAGAGGGGAGTTTAGGGACAGTTTGGCTGGAACGTTCACATAAAAAGTCAGAGGGGAAGCATTCAAAAAGAAATTAATTGACTTTATCTTTCATCTCATTAGTCAAGTCACTCAGAACTATCAAACTAGTTTGTACCAACTTTCAACTCTGAATCAGAAGTTTGAAAAGAAAAAAACAAAATCTAAAACTTAGAAAAATTTTTCCTTATTCCTCAGGCACACAAAGACTGAATATAAGTGATAATTGCAAACTCTTCTAGAAAGAAACAAGAAGAGGAAAATCAGCTTCTATCATCCTCAAAAATGTCCCTGGGAATGAAAATAATCGCTAAAGTCAAATGAGCCGGCTGTTTCTCCCATACTTGGTTCTGTGCTAGTTGGCTGGCTGACTGCTGGTGGGAACTGATTGGTGGATGTGGTACACCAACCAGTAGGACTCTTTGTGAAAAAAATTAATGGAATGAAAACATGGTAATTAACCTTAAGCCTCTAGTAATTAATCATAAATAGACCAGTTTGTTTGATTTTTTTCAAATTTTAGGAAAAAGAAGCCACAGACTGCAGTGTGTTTAGTACATCAATGGGTCTACCCACAAAACATTTTTTCTTTTGAAAAAAAATTATTTGGCTAGGGCCTTGAAAAAGTGTTTGACCAAAGTATTTGAGTCAATGGCTTCCTGTAGACAGCCTCTATGTAGGGGTGTGATACAGTAGCCAACTGTGGAGCAATTTGCAAAAGATTTCAGCTGGCTGAACTCTATCCGGTAGTTTGGGTGCAGTATTTGAATTAAGTGTTCGTCTTGAAAATGTTTACCTTAAAACAAGAATTGCCTTCCTGTTTTATTTTGAAATATGCTTTTCAGCTGTTAGAATGTCATTACAGTCAATGTTTGCTTACCTAATTCATTTTATAAAGCAAGTATTGTCCAGATGTTGCTTTAATGCTCTGAGCACTTCACAAAGTACTCGATATAAAAGACCAGCTCCTTTGTACTGCAAATGTCATGCCTTTATTTCCGTGTGTAATGCTCATATTATTTTAATATTAATGTACATTATCAAAGAGATGACTGTTACAGCATATCCTCAAGTTATTGTAGGTTCTCATAAACTTAAACGTGGAGGTGAACAATTATCCAATTCCTGTGATTTTCTCCAGGTAGTATGTAGACCTGAAAATTTCATTACAAAAGAAAAACCTTATTTGGAATCTGAAAAAAACAAAAACAAAAAAAAAACCAGCAAAAATGAACCTATTTACAAAGTAGAAATAAAGCCACAGATACAGAAAACAAACTTATGGTTACCAAGAAGAAAAAACAGGGGATAGATAAATTGGAAGATTGGGATTGTCATATATGCACTACTGTATATAAGATCCTCCTAGGTGGAACTACTGGTGAAGGACCTAACTGCCAATGAAGGCAACTTAAGAGACACAGGTTTGATTCCCGGATAAGAAGATCCCTTGGAGGAGGTCTTGGCAACCCATTGCAGTATTCTTGCCTGGAGAATCCCATGGACAGAGGAGCTTGGCAGGCTAGAGTCCACAGGGTCACAAAGAGTTAGACATGACTGAAGCAACTTAACACACACATATATAAGATAGATAACTAATAACCTACTTTATAGCATAGGGAACTCTATTTAATACTCTGTAATGACCCATATGGGAAAAGAAGCTTAAAAATGGTGCATATATGTATATGTATAACTGACTCACTTTGCTGTACAGCAGAAACTAACACAACATTGCAATCAACTATTCTCCTATAAAAATTAATTTTAAATAGACTCCTCCTTTGCCTGAAATATTATCTGATCTCAGCTACATGTGACTTTACATTTACCTTAAGATTCTGGTATTTCCACCTAATTTCATTTAAATTTGTCAAGTACTGGCTGTATCCTTCTCAAAATTAACTATGTCCCTATATCTTTCTTCCCATTCTGAACATCATTTCTAGTTGGAATTTTTATCATGTCCTTAAATATTTTCAAAACCTTTTGAAATTGTTATACAGCCTATAGTTCCATTCTATAAGTCTTCCTCTTAAAAACCTTCCATCCAGTCTCCACTTCGCCAAACAGACAGAATACAGCTCCATAAATTACTGCTCACCTATCCATGTATCTTAATTTCAGATATGCAAATGATACCACTCCAATGGCAGAAAGTGAAAAGGAACTAAAGAGCCTCTGGATGATAGTGAAAGAGGAGAGTGTAAGAGCTGACTTAAAACTCAACATTAAAAAAAATTAAGATCATGGCATCTAGTCCCATTACCTCATGGCAAATATTAATAGAAGGGGAAAAAGTGGAAGCAGTGATAGATATTGTTTTCTTGGGCTCCAGAGTCACTGTGGACAGTGACTGCAGCCATGAAATTAAAAGACACGTGCTCCTTGAAAGGAAAGCTATGACATAGACTGCATATTAAAAAGCAGAGGCAACACTTTGCCAACAAAGGCTTACACGGTCAAAGCTACGGTTTTTCCACTAGTCATGTACAGATGTGAAAGTCTGACCCAAAAGAAGACTGAGTGCTGAAGAATTGATGTTTTCGAACTGTGACACTGGAGAAGACTCTTGAGAGTGCCTTGGACAGCAAGGAGATCAAACCAGTCAATCCTAAAGGAAATCAACCCTAAATATTCATTGGAAGTACTTATGCTGAAGCTCCAATAATTTGGCCACCTGATGCAAAGAGCTGACTCACTGGAAAAGCCCCTGATGCTAGGAAAAATTGAAGGCAAAAGGAGAAGGGGGTGGTAGAGGATGAGATGGTTAGATAGCATCACCAACTCAATGGACATGAGTCTGAGCAAGCTCCCGGAGACAGTGGAAGACAGGGACACCTGGCATGCTGCAGTCCGTGGAGTTGCAAAGAGTTGATTATGACTTGGCAACTAAAAAACAGCAACAATATGTGTATCTTATGCTCCAGATAAAATGGATAATAAGCTATATCCTCTCAAAGGATATATTCCATTCTCCTACTTGTTTGGCTTCTACTATTTCTTTCCACCAAGAAGGCTTACTATTCTTTTACTCATTTTTCTTTACCCAATGTATTTGTCACAGGATACCTTAGCTGGTTCTTCTCTCACACTTCTCTAATCTCAGAGTATTTCATCTATTGTATTTACTTTATTAAGTTATGTCTTGCCTAGTAAAATCCTTTACAATGTATCCTTTTTTAAAGATTTCTTTTTAATGTGGACCATTTTAAAAGTCTTTATTGAATTTGTTACAATATTGTTTCTGTTTTATGTGTTTGTTTTTTTTTAATTATGAGACATGTGGGATCCTAGGTCCCCAACCAGGGATTGAATTCACATACCCTGTACTGGAAGGTAGAGTCCTACTATTGGACGGCCAGGGAAGTACCTGCAATGTATTCTGATCCTGTAATCACCACAAGTCCCTGGCAATTTTTTTGAATGTGCCATGTTCTTTCAAATCCTAAGATTCTATGAAGGGTTTTGGTACTCTTCAAAAAAGTAGTTCTGCTTAGAAGACAATAAAATTTGAAAACCCCTGGATATAATATTACTCAGCTCTTAAATCTATACTTAAGAGCTAGGGAGAAAAGGAAATTTTTCATTTTAATGTGCCTCCAAACTGCCTTGTACGTGATAGGGATCAACAAATATTTAAATACCAATTAAGGCTTTACCTCTTGTGAGTTACTGAAAACGTGAAAATCCTAAAGGAAAACATAAATACTTAATTTAAAAAGTACTTCTATATCTCAAATGAGAGTAGATCATGAAAAGGTTAAACATAAGTCCCTGACCTGTTAAGGAAGATTTAGTTACAGGAATGTCATGTCATCTATGTGCTGTGCTCAGTGATGTCCGACTCTTTGGACAGCGGCTGTAGCTCTTCAGGCTCTGTCTGTGGGATTCTCCAGGCAAGAATACTAGAGTGGACTGTCATTTCCTTCTCCAGATCTTCCTGACCCAGGGATCACTGAGTCTCCCATATCTCCTGCATTGGCAGGTAGATTCTTTATCACTGAGTCACCAGGGAAACCCAGATCATGGAAAGGTTGAACATAAGTCCTTGACCTGTTAAGGAAGAAGATTTACTTACAGAAATGTCATGTCATCTACATTTCTACCTAATGGGAGAAGCATTTGTAGCCTGGAATCCAGGAGGAAGGATTTTTCTCACCAAAAGACAATTTAACTTTCCCTAACCATAAACAGCTAGTGGTAAAGAACCCTCCTGCCAGTGAAGGAGACAAAGAGATGAGGGTTCCATCCCTGGGTTCTGTCCATGGGGTCACAAAGAGTTGGACAGGACTGAAGTGACTGAACACACACTCAGCTCAGTTCAGTTCAGTTGCTCAGTGGTGTCTGACTCTTTGCAACCTCATGGACTGCAGCACGCCAGGCCTCCCTGATCATCACCAATTCCTGGAGCTTACTCAAACTTATGTCCACTGAGCCGTTGATGCCATCCAACCATTTCATCCTCGGTCGTCCTCTTCTCTTCTCTCCTTCAATCTTTCCCAGCATCAGGTTCTTTTCAAATGAGTCTGCTCTTCACATCGGGTGGCCAAAGTATTGGAGCTGTCACCATGAAGAACAATTCTGTGGTTAGAGAGTTGGAATTTTGATCCAACTGAACCTCAGGAAAATTGAGATGGGCTGGAAATTGAGTTCAATCATATGGCCAATGGTTTACCAGTCAATCAGGTCTAAGTAATGACACCCCAATACAAACTCTGGACAATAAGGCTCATTGGAGTTTCCTGGTTGATGAACATCTTCAAGGGCTGGGAGAGGAATGTATCCAGATTCCAGGAGAAGCGAGCATAAGAGCTCTATATTTCACCCCACCACCTGACCTTGCCCAATTTCTCTATTTGGTGGTTATAACCTTTATAACAAAACTGAAATCATAAGAACAGAATTCTAACAAATTATCCAATCTGAAGATGGTCAGAAGTAGGGTCTACCTTGTGAAGAAACTACATTTAACATGGATCAGTACTAAATCAAGGTACTTACCATTGGAATTGAATTCTAATTCAATTTCAGTGGGTGGAGGAACACCCAGATGATATCAGAGAATTGGTTTCAAACTGCAGTACTGCAGTTAGTCAGGAGGTAGTTGTTCCTAAGGCATATATAAAGCACAGAAATGAGAGACAGTGATGTGTAGAGCCTAGCAAAGAAGGAGAGGCACCCCAGGACCATACACAATTAACAAGAGAAACTTTGCCAAGAGTTAAGGCAAAAAAAAAAAAAGTCAGTGACTCTTGAGGCAAATTGAGAGTCTTAAGGTAGACTGGGGCTTCCCAGGTAGCAGCAGTGGTGAACAATCTGCCTGTCCATGCAGGAGACACAGGTTCAATCCCTGGGTCAGGAATACCCCCTGGAGTAGCAAACGGCAACCAACTCCAGTATTCTTGCCTGGGAAATCCCATAGACAGCAGGAGGTCTGATGGGCTATAGTTCATGGGGTTGCAAAGAGTTGGACATGACTGACCACACGTGAAAAAATAAATAAACAGGTATATATTAAATATCTACAAGGTCTATTTCATTATCCACAAATCATTGCTTGATTTAAACAAAACAAAGCAAAACCTAAGGTGGACTGAGAAGCAGAACTTGACTCTATCATCCTAATCCAGAATAAGATACCATTGTACTTAGAAATGACAATGTAAGGATGAGGTGTATATGGGGATTTCCCTGGTGGTCCAGTGGTTCAGAATCTGCCTAGCAATGCAGAGGACATTGGTTCAGTCCCTGGTCTGGGAAAAATCCATATGCCGCAACTAAGCCCATGTACCACAACGATTGAAGCCCACGTGCCTAGAGCCCATGTTCCACAACAGGAGACGCCACCACAAGGAAAAGTCTAAGCACAGCAATGAAGACCCAGCATAGCGATCAATAAGTAATTTCTTAAAAAAAAAAAATTGAGGTGCATATGGGTGTGGAGGAGTACAGAGTGCCTCTGGATGAGAATAAAGATAGTTCTCTTAGCCACACATGTTAAGGAAGTTTCACCCATGTTAAAATGAAGACAGAAGGGGAAATCAATAAGAAAACTCTCCCCTGTTGTGCATTATTCTGTTTAAGTTAACACTGCAAAGAAATAAATGTCATGTTCAGTGGATGGCGTATATTCAGTCACTTTCACCTAACATTTTCACTGTCTTTCTAAAGTAGGAATTGAAAGCTCTCTCCAAGTATTCATGGAAATAGCTCCCAGAACTAGCAAACTGTGTAGTCAAAATTCTGGTACACCTCATAGACAAGAGCAAATGTACGTTAACCACCTTATTTCACTTTAACCAGGCTTGTGTCTAAATGCTTTACATATTCCACTTCTCTTTAATAAGAGTTGAAACTGAACAGACATGTTTAAAGAAAACAATAATAAATAAATAAAAATCTAAGACCTGGGACTGGTTCCAGATTGTAAATGGCCAAATTGTTTTGGTTCCGGAATTCTGAAAGGAAATATATTGAGAACGGCAATTATTGACTCAGAAGGCAAATTTCCCTGCTGAAATATGCAGGAAGTGGGAGTGATGTGAATGAGTGTGTGAAGGGGCATTATGTCCTGACTTGATGAATGAATAAGCTTAGTTGGCCATTATCAAAATATCATGGGAACCATAAAGCTTACCTTCTCCCTTTCTTACAATCTGATAATCCTTAGAAAACATAAAATATTTCTTCCTGCTCATTCAATATATTTAGCATTTTCTGCTTGAGGAAAAAAAATATTAAACTGAACAATTTCTGCTTTAAAACACATTCTAAATTTTACTTTTATAAGATCCCAGTTTCTCTTAACAATCTCAAAAGGTCACCTAAAAATATTTTCAAAAAATGTGTATAACAATTATAATTTTAATGTCATAAAATCTGACATAAAATTTCCAAAAGTAGGCAAATCACTGGATCATAAAAATAACCACAAATTCAGAAAATGTGATTTGCCATAGCACAATACTTTAAAATATGTGGTGGTTAATTTTATGTGTCACTTTAGCTGAGCCACAGTTCCCAGATATTTAGACAAACACTGTTCTAGATGCTTCTGTAAGGCTGTTTTTGACTGAGATTAACATTTAAGTTGATAAACTTTGAGCAAAGCAGATTGCCCTTCATAATGTGGTGGGACCCATCCAATCAGCTGAAGGCTGAATAGAACATTCAACTGATCTCTCCCCAGGACAAGAAACAATTCATTAGCAGATAGTCTTTGGACATGAACTGCAGCATCGGCTCCTCCCTGGGTCCCCAGCATGCTGCACCAGATTTGGGAACCAGCCTCCATGTTTGAGCCAGTTCCTTAAACTTATTTCTATATATTATACACATTCTACTGGTTATGCTTCCCTGGAAAACTCTAATATACAATAGAAACAATAAACATAAGTCAATGGGCAAAAGTAGTTTTCAACCTAAAAAGAATAACCTTGAACTAAAGGAGTATTTATGTAATGAATTATATATGTTATAATTAAAAATTCCATAATCACAATTATCTGTTCACTCTTGCCACTCATCACAGAATATTATCAATGATCAAAGTACATTGCCTTTGATAATAGTATTAAATAGTATTTTTAATATATACTGACAAAGGTATTTTCCTTTTCTGCCCAGTTTTCCTCCTTCTGTTAAAAGTACTTGACTTTTCTGTGGGTAATTAACTACCTGTTTGAGGTTGACCTCATGCACTGGACCAGAGGTAGGCCTGCCTGCATGTGGAAAGTCCCTATATAGGCTAAATGGAAAATTTACAGGCCCTCCAAAGTAGTTACAGGTAAAGGGAGGTTGTGTAGCCTTGGCACAGGCACCAAAGAAGAGAGGTGGTCTAAGTAAACTGCAGTAAGAACTTCAGGACCCAGAACCACATTAGGCCAGCAGTCATGGTTCACTGAGGTTTCCTTGACTTAGACTCTAGTAAAAGTATTTTTTGAACTCTGTTATCATCACCTCACAGGCAAAAAGGTAAGAGACTTGGACATCTCTTTGTCCGACGGGTCTCCTCACCTGGCAGATTCCTCATTCCACATAAACTACTAACTGCCAGCCCCAGCTTAAACTGATCAGGACAAGAGAACTCGGCTCATTTAGATATATCTCAGAACCAGTGAAATACTCCAGGATGGGTATGTGACTCGAGTCAGGACACAAGAGCCACCATCTCTGGACAACTTCTGGGAATGCCAGCAAAGAAAAGTTCTTCCTTGGGTATGGTGATGCTGTGATGAGTGGAGGCAAGCTCTCCTTTTTCTCACTTGTTGAAAGATCTTTCTGAGAGTATATCATACAGAAAAAAGCAAAGTCAAGACAGGGAGAAAAGGGATACTGTCAGTGAATATCTGTTTGGATCAGCCATACATAAAGTCATATCCACCTCCTGGAACTTTTGATTACAGGGGCCCCAAAAAAACTCACATTTAGCTCAAGAATGAGTTCAAATTCTGTTGCTTGCAAACCACAAAAGCCCTAATTTACTTAGATAGCTTTCCAAGAATTATACCTAAAAGTTACAACAAATAAAAGCTACCTTTAGACCTATATCAGGTACTTGACTTTTATGACATAATGTGTTTTAAGACCTTTTGGCAAAGAAACAAACGCTTCAATGCAATTGCTCATAAAACTGGAAACTGAATTGAGCAAAGGCTTTTCTCAGTACACTGACCTCATTTTCAATCTGTTCCTTACTTTCCATTAGCCCTTCCTATAACTTATTCAAGGTGGGTGAGGAAGATACTGAGCACAGGAAGCAGAAGACACAGGAAAAAGTGATTGAAACCATACCTTCTCTCCCTAAACAGCCACCGCTATTTTCACATTTGTTAAGTGTGTTGTTAAAGCAATTTTATTCTCAAATTTAGGAACTGTATTTTGGAATGGAAAACTCCCTCCTTTTCTCTGTATGCTCTTAGTCTATCTACATTTGAGCATCTTTTTTTGTTGTTCTCTTCCACTAAACAATTTGAAGTCTTCTAAAATGAGAGAGTCTTGGGCAGGGAACCAACCAAATGATGTCAGGGTTGTACTTCTGTCCTTAGGAAAGGTGTGTGAGGCGTTCCTTTCCCCAGGCTAGCAAGCGCCTCCACTATGGGGGTCACAGCACACCAAGGAGCACAAAATCCAGGGAGGTGTCCCTTTAATTCCAGGGACAGGAACAACGCAAAGTAAAATCTCTATTGCCTACACACTCATAGGTATAAAAGAGCTGCTTCTGAGGACACACCAGGAGGCCACCTAAGTGGACATTAAATGTTTTTGTAAAGAGAGGAGTAACTGTCAATGCAAGTCATATCCTTTTACCATAAATGCAGTGTCAGATTTTTTTTGTTCAATCATTATTGTTAACTTATTTATCTTTATTGAAGTATAGAAAGTGAAAGTGAAATCAGTTGTGTCTCTTTGTGACCCCATGGCTATAGCCTGCCAGACTCTTCTGTCCACAGGATTCTCCAGGCAAGAGTACTGGAGTGGGTTGCCATTTTGGTTGACTTATAATGTTGTGTTGGCTTCAGGTGTACAGCAAAGTGATTCAATTATTTTGTGCATAGGTTCCTGTGCTGTATAGTAGGTCCTTATTGGTTATCCATTTTATATATAGTAGTGTGTATATGTAAATCCCAAAGTCCTAATTTATCTCTCCCCCCAACTTTTCCCCTTTAGTAACCATAAGTTTATTTCCTATGTCTTCAAGTCTATTTCTGTTCTGTATATAGATTCATTTGTAACATTTTCTTTTTTAGATTCCACATATAAGCAATATTATATATTTGCCTTTGGCTTACTTCACTTAGTATGACCATCTCTAGGTTCATCCATGTTGCTACACATGGCATTATTTCATTCTTTTATATGACTAATATTCCATTGTGTGTGTGTATACACATATACACAAATATACATATACATATACATATATATATGGCCTTCCCTGGTGGCTCAGAGGTTAAAGCGTCTGCCTCCAATGCAGGAAACCCTGGTTCAATCTCTGGGTCGGGAAGATCCCCTGGAGAAGGAAATGGCAACCCATTCCAGTATTCTTGCCTGGAGAATCCTATGGATGGAGGAGCTTAGTAGGCTACAGTCCAAAGGGTCACAAAGAGTCGGACATGACTGAGTGACTTCACTTTCACTTTCCCTAGTGGTAAAGAACCCACCTGCCAGTGCAAGACCTAAGAGATGAAGGTTCAACCCCTGGGTCAGGAAGACCCCCTGGAGGAGGAAATAATACACTCCAGTGTTCTTGCCTGGAGAATCCCACTGACATAGGCAGAGGAGACATAGGCAGAGGAGACAGTCCCTGGGGTCGCAAAGAGATGGACATGACTGAAGGGACTCAGCACATGTGCACACACACATTATAATCAGGCGCATCCATGCTCAGTTGCTTAGTCGTGTCTGGCTCTTTGTGACCTCATAGACTCCAGCCTGCCAGGCTCCTCTGTCCATGGGATTTTCCAGGTAAGAATACTGGAGTGGGTTGCCATTTCTTCCTCTAGGGCATCTTCCCAACCCAGAGATCAAACATATATACATGTTTGATATATATCTACTCTACTCTAAGTAGTGTTGGTACAAACACTGGGGTGCATGTATCTCTTCAAATTATGGTTTTCTCTGGATATATGTCCAGGACTGAGATTGCAGGATCACATGGTGGTTCTATTTTCAGTTTTTTAAGGGACCTCCATGCTGTTCTCCATAGTGGCTGTACCAATTTTCATTTCCACCAACACTGTACAATTTTTTTAAAATGCCAGGTTATCTGAGACTCTCTAGTCAGTGACAGTATGTAACTACATAGAAGGGAGAAACACAATCCCTTTTAGCCACAGCAGGGTAAAGTCAAATAAGTGCAAGTTGCAGCTTCAGAATTTAGATAAAGTGGTAAAACAGAGAATGGATAGATTACAATTTGTAGATTCTAGACACATGAACGTGTTCAAGGAAGTTGTAAAAATCTTTTTTCTAGGGGATGGTTCATAATGAAAATACCGTCTACCATATGCTTGCCTTTGGGCAGGGAATGGATCAGATATATATTTTTAAGCCAGTCTTAGCTCCAAGTCCCAGTCATACGAACATGAAGAAAAAGAGCTGCTGTTGATGGAACCAGCGTGTTTTTCTCTGACTCATTCACATTATGCAGAATTGGCTCAAAAAAGAGAACAGATGTGGGTCATCAGGGTGCAATGCCGACTTTTTGGCTCTACTAAGTAAGAAAATCTGCTATATTCCACACTCACAGATGCATGGTATCAGCTAACATTTAACACTTCAAAACAACAGGAGAATGGTTGTAAAAAGGAGAGAAAAAAATTAATCCTTTTTTTCATCACTTGGAGTACAAAACATGTCCAGTAAAAGTCAATCCCTGATACTACTGTATCCAGTGCCATTTTGCAATAAGAAAGCAATAAATTGAATAATCTGTTTCTTCTCCCCCAAAAGGCTGATTCTCTAGTGTTTGCATTTCTCAGCCATGAATTGCTAACTCCTGTTATTTTTGTTTTCCAAGAGAGAATTAATCTGAAAGTATAATTTTTTTTTTTCCTGGAGATATTCTGCTCATTTTCCAGCTATCTGTGGATAAGCTGCCTATCTGAATTGATAAAAACCAGATTGTTCACTTCCGATGAAATGTTGATAGAACCACAAGCTGCTTTATGAATAAAATTTGATTCGAATTCTTAACAACATGCAGACTTTTGGCTACTTGCATTCGTTGGGGTCAGGTGTGCAGTCACACACTGCCTTAAGATGCATGGATCAAAGCACAGCGAGATCAAAGCACAGTGGATCAAAACATACTTAAAGGAGTACAGACTCCAGGTTTTCCTGATGGAAGATCAGACTTGGTCCTTAACATATTTGCATAATTCCCATTTGAAATTAATAGGGGTTGCAAAAATACATATTTGGGGGGAAATGTTAACTTAATCCAGCTCAGAGATTGTTCTTTAATAGCTGGTTGTTCAGAAAACTTTATCTGGCATGGCCAAGCATGTCCACTAGTCCTCTGCTCTCAGCTTAGGAAGTCAAGAAGAAAGTCCGCATGAGTGGAGCGAACGTGTGCACAGCGTTTCAGAAGAGGGTTTGGTGACCCTGATGCTCCGCTGTGTTGTTGATGCTACTACTGCTGTAATTTATCAAACACTAATCATAACAACCTTATAAGGTAGATATTTGTGTTTTATTTTTACAAATGAAGACAATGAATGTTTGAGAGGTTAAGTCAATTTTTCCTAAAGTATTACAGGAAGTAGCTGTCAGAATCAGGATTTGTACTGATCAAGCCAATATAACTTCCAGAACTCATGCTCTTTTGATACCCAGATAAGCAAGCTCCTTGTCACAAGGTCCAGAGGAATGAAGACAATGAATGTTTGAGAGGTTAAGTCAATTTTTCCTAAAGTATTACAGGAAGTAGCTGTCAGAATCAGGATTTGTACTGATCAAGCCAATATAACTTCCAGAACTCATGCTCTTTTGATACCCAGATAAGCAAGCTCCTTGTCACAAGGTCCAGAGGCTTGAACCCAGGAGATACGGAATACCTGAGGATATGTTCAAAAGGTGGACCCTCTAACCAGCTTCGTCCCCAACACTACCCCTGTAGCTATGCACCCAGAGGTAAAAAGAAAGTAAAACCTAGTGGGATAAAAAGTGAGAAAGGAATATCATATAAGAAATGAATCCCCAGTCTATGTTCGATGCAGGATACAGGATGCTTGGGGTTGGTGCACTGGGATGACCCAGAGAGATGGTACGGGGAGTGGGGTGGAAGGGGGGTTCAGGATTGGGAACACGTGTACACCCGTGGCAGATTCATGTTGATGTATGGCAAAACCAATACAGTATTGCAAAGTAAAATAAAGAAAAAAAAAAAAAAAAAAGCACACATACAGCTCATCACCAAAAAAAGGGAAAAAAAAAAGTGAGAAAGATTGATATTTAAAATGGATAGCCATCAAAATCCTACTATATAGCACAGGAAATTCTGCTCAATATTATGTGGCAGCCTGGATGGGAAGGGAGTTTGAGGGAGATTGGATACACATGCATATGTATGACTGAGCCCCTTTCCTGTCCACCTGAAGCTATCACAACATTGTTAACTGCTATATTCTAATATAAAATAAAAAGTATTTTTTTTAAAGTGAGAGAGGTTGAATAGAGATGTCTTTAGATCAATCAACCCCCTAACTAACTGTAATCAGAGGTCCAAATAAATTTCTTCATTCTCAATCCTTTGTGAAAAAAATAGAAATCAGTCCTAATTGATATTATCTGGCCCATTTTACTCTTTTGCTATATCACCTAATTATTATGTACTCAGTCTAGGATTTTTTAAATTATTCTTTCATTCTCCTTTGTGATAATTCTTTTTTGTCTCTGAAAAGTGTTGGTTGTGTTACAAGAAACCACCATATTCTTAATTATAAATGAGAAAATTGAAGGTTTATTCAAAAGCACCAGGTTACAAATCTGGGCCAAGAATTTATAAGGTGTCGACTTTTTTGGACACCTGACAGCTTGAATTTCTCTGACATTTTTGACACAAAAGTATCAAGAGATTAGTTTTCTGGCTGTTCTATATGACTTTGCCAAACCCACAATATGTAGACATCTATCAATGTAATAAATAATATGAAAAACAAATCCTGGGAAAGGGATTAATTTTGGTGGAGACTTCCTTCAAATAGCCAAATTCATCTTTCTCAAAAGAAGCAGAGGAAGCTGCTAATGTTGCCATGGAAAATCCGAAAGTGAAATATGTTCACTTCTCTTTACTTATCCAAATATCTCAACTTAGTTCAAGCCATGGACTCAAAACATCCTGTGATTGAAAGGACAGATTTTTTTCTTTTTTCAGTTACTTTCCCTAACTGATTAAAAACAGAAAATTTATAGTGTAAGTAATAAATAGAAGTGATATAAAATGCGCCCCAATGTACAAATAAATGCAAAAAGACACACAAGGGAAATGGTAAGAAAAATTTAGGTCACAAAAAAAGTGGCTTTCAACAAAACAAAATGTCAAGATGTTAAAGAATTAATCAGAAGCTATGATTTTTTTTCCTTAAATAATGCAGTAATTACAAGCACAGACTCAGCCACTTTATAGCGGTATCATCTTAGGCAAATTACTTCACATCTCCCCATCTTATTTCACCCACCATAATATAACGACTTCAAATGTTGTTGTAAAGATTAAATAATTTGATACTTGAAAAGCTCTGAAAATGTTGCCTGATACCTAAGAATGTGTTCCTATATAACTGCCAAACAAATGTCACTCCTTTATTAAAATCTAAAACTTGAATTTGAAAGGAAGCCACTACTTTTAGAAGGTTGCTTAATGTGTTTAATTCTATGTATTCTACTCTTTGCATGTCACCATGGTCACATGGTTGCTCCCCTCTTTTAATAGGGAGAAAGGACATATACTTCAAACCTGGGCTTGTCTTTTATCTTCCAGCAATTTTTTGCCTTGATTCATGGACCTGACATTCCAGGTTCTTATGCAATATTGCTCTTTACAGCATTGGACCTTGCTTCTATCACCAGTCACATCCACAACTGGGTATTGTTTTTGCTTTGGCTCCATCCCTTCATTCTTTCTGGAGTTATTTCTCGACTGATCTCCAGTAGCATATTGGGGACCTAATGACCTGGGGAGTTCCATTTTGGTATCCTATCATTTTGCCTTTTCATACTGTTCATGGGGTTCTCAAAGCAGGAATACTGAAGTGGCTTGCCATTCCCTTCTCCAGTGGACCACATTCTGTCAGACCTCTCCACCATGATCTGCCCGTCTTGGGTTGCCCCTCAGGCATGGCTTGGTTTCATTGAGTTAGACAAGGCTGTGGTCCTAGTGTGATTGGATTGACTAGCATATTCAAAAGCAGAGACATTACTTTGCCAAGTAAGGTCCATCTAGTCAAGGCTATGGTTTTTCCTCTGGTCATGTATGGATGTGAGAGTTGGACTATGAAGAAGGCTGAGCACTGAAGAATTGATGTTTTTGAACTGTGGTGTTGGAGAAGACTCTTGAGAGTCTCTTGTACTGCAAAGAGATCCAACCAGTCCATTCTGAAGGAGATCAGCCCTGGGATTTCTTTGGACGGAATGATGCTAAAGCTGAAACTCCAGTACTTTGGCCACCTCACGCGAAGAGTTGACTCATTGGAAAAGACTCTGATGGTGGGAAGGATTGGGGGCAGGAGGAGAAGGGGACGACAGAGGATGAGATGACTGGATGGCATCACGGACTCGATGAACGTGAGTCTGAGTGAACTCCAGGAGATGGTGATGGACAGGGAGGCCTGGCGTGCTGCGATTTATGGGGTCGCAAAGAGTTGGACACGACTGAGTGACTGAACTGAACTGACATGAATCTGCCATGCATGTACATGTGTTCCCCATCCTGAACCCCCTTCCCACCTCCCTCCCCATCCCATCCCTCTCGGTCATCCCAGTGCACCAACCCTGAGCACCCTGTATTATGCATCGAACATTGCTTTGGGTAAGGACTGGGCCTGAATGCCCCGAGGGCAATCTGACATTTATTTTAAAAGACTGCTCACCTTCAGAGTGATAAGACTAATGAGCAGCAAGGTAATGGACTCTATCTCTCATGGGTATCAATTCTTTTATCTCACTGAAACGTATTCAATATTCTTAGGTAAAGAACTCACCGCCAACTGAAAAGACATAAGAGGTGTGGATTCAGTCCCTGGGTCAGGAAGATCCTTTGGAGGAGTGCACGACAACCCACTCCAGGATTCTTGCCTGGAGAATCCCATAGACAGAGGAGCCTGCTGGCTTACAGCCCAAGGGGTCACAAAGAGTTGTACGTGACTGAAGTGACTTAGCAAACAAAGTAAACTTTTATGTTAGGAGTAACAGTGAAGTCTTTGTTAAGGTGTATGTGCCAAAAATATAGTATAGAGGGGAAGGAAACAGCTAATTTATCAAACACTAGAATTAGTCTTATCTACATGTCCATTGCTTTAAGTTTGAAGTTTGGTCTAGAATAAGCTTATTCCCTGGTGGCTCAGAGGTTAAAGCGGCTGCCTGCAATGCAGGAGATGGGGGTTCAGTCCCTGGGTCAGGAAGATCCCCTGGAGAAGGAAATGGCAACCCACTCCAGTATTCTTGCCTGGAGAATCCCATGGACGGAGGAGCCTGGTGGACTACAGTCCACAGGGTCGCAAAGATCCGACACGACTGAGCAACTTCACTTCACTTCAGAATTAGTCTTATCTACCTGTCTATTGCTTTCAGTTTGAAGTTTGGTCTAGAACAATGACTCTCACATTTCAGCATGTGTTAGAATCACTGGGGGGCTTCCTAGGTGGCTCAGTACTTAAGAACCTGCCTGCCAATGCAGGAAAAGGGGGTTCAATCCCAGGGTCAGGAAGATCCGTTACCTACTCCAGCATTGTTGCCTGTAAAATCCCATGGACAGAGGAGCCTGGCAGGCTGTAGTCCATTGGGTTGCAAAGAGTCGGACAAGGCTGAGTGACTGAGAAAACACAGACAGCATAGAATCACTAGGAGGCCTCTAATTCTGTTTCCAGTCCCCAGAATTCCTGACTAAGTAGGACTGGGGTGGGTCCCAAAAGCTCTCTTTCAAACATGTTCTCAGATGAACTCATCTACAGAGATCACACTTTGAGAATCTCTACGCTAAGTCTACTTAATAAACCCACTGGGAATTTTTTTTTTTTTTTTAATTACCAACGCTTGATAGATCAGAATCTCTAGGTGTAGGTCTGGGCAACTGCATTTTTTCCTAAAATCCTCCCCAGCTGACTCTCTGGTAGAGTCAAGATTGAGAACTCCTGGTCAAGAGAAAGGGCTGTCAAGTAAGACGGTGTTGGACCAGATTTTTTTTTTTTTTTTTTTTGGCTGTGCTGGGTCTTCGTTGCTGTGTGTGCTTTTCTCTAGTTGTGGTGAGCAGGGGCTACTCTCTCTAGTTGCAGTAGCAGGTTTCTTGCTGCGATTGCTTCTCCATTACTGAGCCATGAGCTCTAGGGCTCATGAGCTTCAGTAGTTGAGGTTCCTAGGCTGCAGAGCACAGAGTCAGTAGCTTAGTTGCCCCATGGCATGCGGAATCTGCCTGGACCAGGAACTGAATCTGTGTCTCTTGCATTGGCAGGCAGATTCCTTACCACAGAGCCACCAGAGAAGCCCTGAACCAGATTTATACCTGGGAAGCTTTCCCAAATCATCCTTACCCCACCCTCAAGGTTAGATTGTACCCTGGGAAGGCAGCGGAAATACAATTTTTTAGTGTTTCTCGAAATTAGTGTTGGGATCATTTCAGTCAAAATTGACATATTCGTTAAGAACAAAGATCCCTTGCCTCATTTGGGATCAACAAATTCTCCAATGAGTTTACACACCCAACTGAAGTTTCAGAACTACTGCTCTAGTGATCAGAAGACGCAGGTTCTAATTCTTCGTTGCAGATTACAAGTTGCACTGGAACCTTACAATTAATATGGTAAATGATAAGTTTACCAGCCTTAGGGGGAGGAAAGGAGAGTTTATAATAAAGGAGGAAGACAGGAAGAACAGGGGCAGATGGACTGGGATAGAAAAAGGAGCGCTGATAGAGGCTCCTTTCTCCTTACCAAAGGGGCTTCCCTGGTGGCCCAGTGGTAAGGAATCTATCTACCAAGCAGGAGACGTGGGTTCAATCCCTGGGTCAGGAAGATCCCCTGGAGACAGAAATGACAACCCACTCCAGTATTCTTGCCTGGGAAATCCCATGGACAGAGGAGCCTGGCAGGCTATAGTCCATGGGGACTCAAAAGATTCAGGAATGACTTAGTGACTAAATAACTACAACAACTCCTTACCGAAACCAGTAACCAATCAGGTGGCCTCTCCTCTCTGTAATTCACTTTGGCACACAAGGACAGGTCTTCTGCTGATCCACACTTCTAAAGCACCAAGCAGCCTCTGCTGACAGCTGGGTTGATTGGTTGATTGCCATCTTGACACAGAGAAAACAAGACAGTAGAAGAATTTTGCAGAGAGACATTTTCATTTTCCCTTTAAACAAGGAAAGAAAAGCCATATGTGAGGAAAGATGGGATGCAAACATGATTATATAGCTTGGTGAAAATAAGAGACTAATGTAAAGTGAAATGTTTAGGAAAGTGACTACTGAGAAGAGACTGTCCTTGATGATGCTGTTTTACTGAACTTCTGTTCTTCAAAATCCAACACCAGATTACAGGCATTATCATCATGTATTGATATGATTTCAAAATTGACTTTTGGAGGCATTTCCAAAAAAGACAAAGTTGAATGAAAAGTCATGTCACTTTGGAAAGATCAAAACTGCCTGTGCTGTTGTCAGCCCTCATCATTCTCTATACATCTTTCCAGAGTTTGCGATTTTGCTCCAAGAACTAATGTGCTCCTGATGCCTTCATGCCAAAAAGAAACCCCAAGCTCTGTTAGATAGATTCTAGGTGAATTTCTTGGCTTATGGCATTTTCTGTGAGCCGACATCTTGGTTGTGCATTGACAGCTTTAGGCTGCATATTGTTGGCATCAGCCAAAGAAACGAAAGGCAATCAGTTCTGCTTAATCAAATCTACCAAGAGAGTTTTATATCCCAGCATAGGGTTTCTAACAAGATTTTCAAATCCCAGGGATGAGGGAGCCTGGTGGGCTGCAGTCTATGGGGTCGCACAGAGTCAGACACGACTGAAGTGACTTAGCATCAAAGACTTTCTGAGATAAAAATATTGTATCAACTATTAGGGTTACATACACCTTTTTCTTCATTATCCCATATGCACTCTAACTCCTTAACAGTGATTCAAAATTTTAGGATGAAACTCTGCAAACTTCTGAAAATCACCTAAGTATATAAAGTATGGCATCCAGTCCCATCACTCAATGGCAAATAGATGGGGAAACAATGGAAACAGTGCCAGACTTTATTTTGGGGGCCTCCAAAATCATTGCAGATGGTGACTGCAGCCATGAAATTAAAATACACTTGTCCCTTGGAAGAAAAGCTATGACCAACCTAGACAGCATATTAAAAAAAAAAAAGCAGAGACATTACTTTGCTGACAAAGGTCCATCATGTCAAAGCTATGGTTTTTCCAATAGTCATGTATGAATGTGAGAGTTGGGCTATAAAGAAAGCTGAGCACCAAAGAATTGATGTTTTTAAACTGCGGTGTTGGAAAAGACTCTTGAGAGTCCCTTGGACTGCAAGAAGACCCAACCAGTCCATCCTAAAGGAAATCAGTCCTGAATATTCATTGGAAGGACTGATGCTGAAGCTGAAACTCCAATACTTTGGCCAACTGATGCAAAGAACTGACTCATTGGGAAAGACCCTGATGCTGGGAAAGATTGAAGGCAGGAGGAGAAGGGGACATCAGAGGATGAGCTGTTTGGATGGCATCACCGATTCGATGGACATGAGTTTGAGCAAGCTCCAGGAGTTGGTGATGGACAGGGAAGCTTGGTATGCTGCAGTCCTTGGGGTCGCAAAGAGTCAGACATGGCTGAGCAACTGAACTGAACTGATATAAAGTTACAAAGTCAAAGGATTCCCCTGGGACCTTTCCTGGAAATGAGAGGAAATTGAAAGAGCTTGTTTTCCTTCTGTTCTATGGGAAGTAACCAGAGGGTTCTATTTTTGTTAACTTATCAGATTTACTAAGATTTACTATTTCTTAACTTATCAGACTTACTAAGGTTTACTAAGTTCTCATGTAAAATAAAACTGACTCTGGGAAGACTGCCTTCTCCTATGTCATGCTACTGCTCAGCACTGTAGTAATTAGCGCTCTCGTCCCAGGGTTTCTCACCTTTTCAGTAGTCCAGTTCATTGTTCATCACTATTATTCTGAGGAAAAAAAAATGTGTGGAAACTTCTGGAAAGTGTGAACAGATTGGATTTATATGTGTGTAGGGGGATGAGAATAAAGAAAGGAAGACAGTGAGCTGGCCCATTTCCCTTGAAAAACATAAGATTTAGGATAGTAGTTCAAATCTATGTCAAGAAAGGATGACCTGCAAATTCAAAATAGCAGCTCCATTTTTTTTACTACATCTTGTAAAGAGAATTTATTTCTCTCTTGGAGAAAGACCATAAATTTTGACTGAACTTGTCAGAATGAGAAAACATCACTTGAGTTTCCTACCAAGCATAAATATAATGAAGGGAAATCTGTTCTATCTTGTTTAGAGTCAACAGCACCACCATTTACTGACATGAACTCATGATTTTAATAAGATGAGAAAAACCTTAGTAATGACAAAATATTGCAAGTGGAGTAGCTAGATGATTAAGGGGAAAACATGATGAGAATAAATTTATGTAAAGGAAAAAGAAAAAAGTGTTTCAATTTTCAAAGCAAAGTACACACATATAATATGTGACAGAAGAAAAATACCATCTTTCCAGCATTGTTTCTTTCCTTATGACAAACCCACACAAGTGCATAAGGTGTTTTCTCCTATGCTATTTTGATCATCTACTGCCATTTAAGCCATAAATATGATATTAAATGTCACTATTATTAAAAACAAATAATTTCAAATGGGTTAAACTAGCTATTTGAAATAAAGTGTATATGTGTTTTTAAACCAATGATATGAATTCATAATTTATCTTTAAAGGGTTTCTAAGTAGTGGATGGAATCAACATATGCTTTAGGGAGGCAGTCTTTAAAGTGTGTTCCACAGACCTGAGGGTCACTGAAAATTTTCCAGGGGTTCATGAGATCAAAACTCTTTTTTATTATTATTATGCTGCTGCTGCTGCTGCTAAGTCGCTTCAGTCGTGTCCAGCTCTGTGCGACCCCGTAGACGGCAGCCCACCAGGCTCCCCGTCCCTGGGGTTCTCCAGGCAAGAACACTGGAGTGGGTTGCCATTTCCTTCTCCAATGCATGAAAGTGAAGTCGTTCAGTCATGTCCGACTCTTAGCGACCCCATGGACTGTAGCTTATCAGGCTCCTCCATCCATGGGATTTTCCAGGCAAGAGTACAGGAGTGGGTTGCCATTGCCTTCTCCTTTTAGTATTATGCTGCTGCTGCTGCTAAGTCGCTTCAGTCGTGTCCGACTCTGTGCGACCCCATAGACAGGAGCCCAACAGGCTCCCCTGTCCCTGGGATTCTCCAGGCAAGAACACTGGAGTGGGTTGCCATTTCCTTCTCCATTGTGTGAAAGCGAAAAGTGAAAGTGAAGTCGCTCAGTCGCTCAGTCGCATCCGACTTCTAGCGACCCCATGGACTGCAGCCTACCAGGCTCCTCCATCCATGGGATTTTCTAGGCAAGAGTCCTGGAGTGGCTTGCTATTGCCTTCTCCGTTTAGTATTATACTAAGATTTTATTTGCCTCTTTAACTGTTACATTTGTGCTGATGGTGCAAATGCAAAGATGGACAAACCTGCCAATGCCTGAGCATGAAGCAAGGCCACTGCACCCAGCATCATAACTACACACTTGCAATTAAAAAAAAAAAATCGTTTCAATTAATTTCCTTTATTTCCCTGATGGTCCAATGGTTACGACTCCATACTTCCCCTGCAAGGGGCACATGTTCAATCCCTGGTTGGGAACAAATACTGATATGGGCACACCTAGAGCTAGTTTTGTGGGCTTCCCTGGTGGCTCAGACAGTAAAGAATCTGTCTACAATGCAGGAGACCCAGGTTCGATTCCAAGGTTGGGAAGATCCCCTAGCAAAGGGAATGGCTACCCACTCCAGTATTCTTCCCTGGAGAATCCCCATGGACAGAGGAGTCTGGTGGACTACAGTCCATGGGTTCACAAAGAATCAGACCCAACTGAGTGACTAACACACTTCAGAGGTAGTTTTGTAAGGGCAATTAGTCAGAAAAACATTATGGAGTTAAGATCATTCAGAGACTTAGAAGTCCATACCCTGTGAAGAGGTACAGTAATCTGAGGATTGTAGCACTCTGATCTTCCAATCCCATTCATACTACTCTCCCTGCTTGACAACATGATGCAAAATTAAGGTCATTTACCTTTTTCTTGCAGCATCTTAAAAATAAATTGTCCTTGACATAAATAACACAGGGGGAAAAAGCCAGAAGAAAACTCATTCAAAGGGGTCACAGAATAAAAGTGAATGTAATGATTTCAGTGACAAGAATGAGATTAGAGAAAACAGAAACTGCACCAATGGACTGTAACAAATGTTATAAAATCTATTGATTCCAGTGATGCTTTTCCCTGTTGATGTACTTGAGAATGAACCTAAGAGTAAAGCAAAACATTCTAGGTACAGAGCTGATCACCTAAGGGAAACGGCCGTGTGTCCATTGCTACTTTCATTTGAATGCTAACTTAGGATAAGGAAGGAAGAAACAGGAGATTGTGTCATTTGGTGTTTGTATTGCTCAGGAAACAGAAGTCCTCCAGATATTTTAACAAAGAAAAATTAATATAAAGTATTATGAGGGATATAGAAGTAGAAACTACAGGAGACAGCTACCACTCCCTACATCTGAGGAAACAAAAGGAAGAGGTTATTAAAACGTGAAAGCTTAGAGGGGTAGGGGCCAAATGCATGATTCTATTGCCAGTAACTTAAAAATGAATGGGATAGCACAGCCTATCAACATAATTTTGAACACTTAAATTCTGAAAGATATTTAAGTGAGATATTTAAAAAATGTAAGACAGAAGAGGACACGGAAGTGAGCTGTGTTTGTGAGCACTGGCTCAGTCGCATTCAACTCTCTGTGACCTATGGACTGCAGCTCACCAGGCTTCTCTGTCCATGGGATTCTCCAGGCAAGAATACTGGAGTGGGTAGCCATTTCCACCTCCAGGGCATCTTCCCAACCCAAGGATCAAACTCGAGTCTCCCGCATCTCCCGCATTGGCAGGCAGATTCTTTACCATTGAGCTACCTGGGAAGCTCACAACATGTAAGTAAGAATGAACTCAAAAGTATGCCACAGACCTACTAGAATTGCTTCAGGAAGATTATAGAGATGCAGAAAACTAAAATATTTGTTAAAAGGATGAGATATGGTTAATTGTAAATATATAACAAATAATGCTTTTAAAGACGTCATGTTAATAAGTGACAGAAAAGTCACCACTCACCTTCTCTTTTGTTAACCTTCTATATCAAGGTAGTACTCTTAAATCCAGAAAGTGGTCAATGAATGTTTCAAGATGAAATCAACCATGATAAAGGTGAAAGAATATCTAAATTAAATAAATTCCTTTCTCTGGCCCCACCTGCATTGCTTCCCAGGGAACTAAAAGAATGCCCAGATGCAACTATAGAAACAGTGTCTGCAATCTTGGAAAATTAAAGAATGGGAGGAGTGCCAAAAGTATTTATTGTCTGGTCATCTATGAGCAGAAGTGATGGATTCCACTGAATACAGTTCAGTAAGTTTGACAGATGTCTGCAATTTTAGATCTTAAGCATAAATTGTGATACCGATGTATTCCAAAAGACAAATCACAATAAACTAACCTGATTAACCTTTTAAACAAGACTGTTACAGAACAGAAGAATGTCACAGATAGAATTTGAATTAAAAAAAGGTATTTGATAGAAACTCCCTGGATTTCTGATTTGAAATGAAGAAATGCCAATGACAACCAAAGATGTATTGCCATAATTAAGCCAATGGGTAATGCCAATAGACTAATAACCTTACAGAGGCCAAACCATGTGCTACTGACCCATGACCTAAAGGAAGACGTGGAGGCAGGTTCATCAGATTTATCAAGGACACTACACTGGGAGGGATAGCAAATACATTGCATCTAGGTTCAACAGCCTCTCCAATTAATGGAATGCTGTGATGAAACCAGGAGCTGCAATTTATCATGTATAATATAAAACAGTGCTTTTAATTTTTAAATTACATTATCCATGTTATGGCAGTCCACTCTTAGAAATATCTGCTCTTAAAGATCGGATGGTTAAGTTGACCACAATGTATGATAAGGATGTTGAGAACCAAAAATGATGAGGTTACATGGACTACAGAGCCTGAATACAGCTATTTATGAAACGGGGTAGGGATCATCCCATTTTAAATTCTGAAGTTAGATTATCTATGAGGAACTGACTTGATGTACCTGCTTGAAGAGGAATACTGACAAAATGAACTTTATTCCAAAGAAGCCAAATGGACTAATAAATGTCTATGATGGTTTAGTCACTGTCTTTTTTTTAATTTAAATTTATTTATTTTAATTGGAGGCTAATTACTTTACAATATTGTATTGGTTCTGCCACACATCAACATGAATCCACCACAGGCGTACACGTGTTCCCCATCCTGAACTCCTTTCCTACCTCCCTCCCCGTACCTTCCCTCCGGGTCATCCCAGTGCACCAGCCCCAAGCATCCTGTATCGAACCTGGACAGGTGATTCGTTTCTTACATGATATTATACATGTTTCACTGCCATTCCCCCAAATCATCCCACCCTCTCCCTCTCCCACAGAGTCCAAAAGACTGTTCTATACATGTATGTCTTTTTTGCTGTCTCTCATACAGGGTTATCGTTACCATCTTTCTAAATTCCATATATATGCATTAGTATACTGTATTGGTGTTTTCTTCCTGGCTTACTTCACTCTGTATAATAGGCTCCAGTTTCATCCACCTCATTAGAACTGATTCAAATATATTCTTTTTAATGGCTGAGTAATACTCCATTGTGTATATCTACCACAGCTTTCTTATCCATTCATCTGCTGATGGACATCTGGGTTGCTTCCATGTCCTGGCTATTATAAACAGTGCTGTGATGAACATTGGGGTATGTGTGTCTCTTTCAATTCTGGTTTCCTCGGTGTGCATGCCCAGCAGTGGGATTGCTGGGTCATAAGGCAGTTCTATTTCCAGTTTTTTAAGGAATCTCCACACTGTTCTCCATAGTGGCTGCACTAGTTTGCATTCCCACCAACAGTGTAAGAGGGTTCCCTTTTCTCCACACCCTCTCCAGCATTTATTACTTGTAGACTTTTGGATCGCAACCATTCTGACTGGCGTGAAATGGTACCTCATTGTGGTTTTGATTTGCATTTCTCTGATAATGAGTGATGTTGAGCATCTTTTCATGTGTTTGTTAGCCATCTGTATGTCTTCTTTGGGGAAATGTCTGTTTAGTTCTTTGGCCCATTTTTTGATTGGGTCATTTATTTTTCTGGAGTTGAGCTGCATGAGTTGCTTGTATATCTTTGAGATTAGTTGTTTGTCAGTTGCTTCGTTTGCTATTATTTTCTCCCATCCTGAAGGCTGTCTTTTTACCTTGCTTATAGTTTCCTTTGTTGTGCAGAAGCTTTTAATATTAATTAGGTCCCATTTGTTTATTTTTGCTTTTATTTCCAATATTCTGGGAGGTGGGTCATAGAGGATCCTGCTGTGATTTATGTCGGAGAGTGTTTTGCCTATGTTCTCCTCTAAGAGTTTTATAGTTTCTGGTCTTATGTTTAGATCTTTAATCCATTTTGAGTTTATTTTTGTGAATGGTGTTAGAAAGTGATCTTGTTTCATTCTTTTACAAGTGGTTGACCAGTTTTCCCAGCACCACTTGTTAAAGAGATTGTCTTTTCTCCATTGTATATTTTTGCCTTCTTTGTCAAGGATAAAGTGTCCATAGG
Source organism: Cephalophus harveyi (assembly GCA_006410635.1). NCBI lineage: Eukaryota > Metazoa > Chordata > Mammalia > Artiodactyla > Bovidae > Cephalophus > Cephalophus harveyi. Next base: position 46,453 of record SJYT01048970.1, read on the forward strand.
TGCATGGATTTATCTCTGGGCTTTCTAGTTTGTTCCATTGATCTATATTTCTGTCTTTGTGCCAGTACCATACTGTCTTGATGACTGTGGCTTTGTAGTAGAGCCTGAAGTCAGGCAGGTTAATTCCTCCAGTTCCATTCTTCTTTCTCAAGATTGCTTTGGCTATTCGAGGCTTTTTGCATTTCCATACAAATTGTGAAATTATTTGTTCTAAGTCTTAAGACTCCATAAACTGTAGTCCACCAGGCTCCTCTGTCCATGGAATTTTCCAGGCAAGAATACTAGAAAGTATTGCCATTTCCTTCTCCAGGGGATATTCCCAACCCAAGGATTGAACCCTGGTCTCCTGCATTACAAGCGGATTCTTTACCAACTGAATGAATGTCTGGAGACCAAAAATTTTACCTTCATGGGTGTTTATTCTAAAAGAGAGAAGAACAACCATACTAATTGTCTACAAACATTTGAAGGCCTATCTTATGAAGTTTATTCTTAGTTTCCAAGACATCATACAAGGACCACTGTATGAAAGAAAAGAAGGTATTTTAAATGAACAGATGAGGACTCTTCCCTAGTAAAGCCAGTCATCTCACAAGGGAGCACCATTATCACAAGAACTGTCTAAACAAAAGCTAGCCAGTCAAGCTCACGTCCTACAGAAGAATTTCTTCATTTGGTGAGAAACTGGACTAGCTTTTTCTAAGATTCTACCACTTCATTCTTCTTTAATTGTATAGAATTGACAGTACTTGGAGGCATCTAATTGGGATGCCAGTAACCTTACACAACTCAGAACTAGTTTTCTTCCTTATAAAGTCTAGAAATCAAAAAGAGCTGAGGATATAGCTAAATTATTTAGGCAATAGCAGGTATGAAAACTCGGGTAAAAGGAGAGGGGAAATAATCACAATTTTAGATTTACGCTAAAAAGCCAAGTGAATGTTAAGTCCACAAATGAATGTGGTTGTCACAGTATAAGAAACTGACAATAATACAGCCCTGAAGGTGGCAAACAAATGAACAGGAATATACACTGTCAAAATAAATTTGATTAGAGCAAACTTCTATCTTAGTTGCATATACCTGGCTTTTCTTACTCTGGGTTTCAAAATCCTAGCCATACCTGTTAGAGGCAGCCTGGTTCAGATATCAATTTCATTAGGAGCCTGTGTTTCTGGGATTTATGAAAAAAAGGATGAGTGAGAATGATTGAGAAAGCCCAGAATTTGTTAACTTCACACCAATAAATACTGTGACCTGCAAGGGAGCCCTGGATATATTTCCTGCTGCTAAGTCACTTCAGTCATGTCCAATTCTGTGTGACTCCATAGATGGCAGCCCACCAGGTTCCCCCGTCCCTGGGATTCTCCAGGCAAGAACACTGGAGTGGGTTGCCATTTCCTTCTCCAATGCAGGAAAGTGAAAAGTGAAAGTGAAGTCACTCAGTTGTGTCTGACTCTTAGCGATCCCATGGACTGCAGCCTACCAGGGTCCTCTGTCCATGGGATTTTCCAGGCAAAAGTACTGGAGTGGGGTGCCATTGCCTTCTCTGGGATATATTTCCTAGTCATCCTCTTAAATAGCACTAGAGAAAATCCTTAGCCAGAGTCATTACAGGAATGTTCTCTGGGTAAATTTTATTTTACTTATTTTTTAAAGATTTTTTTCTGACATAGGCCATTTTTAAAGTCTTTATTGAATTTGTTACAATATTGTGTCTGTTTTATGTTTTGGCTTTTTGGCTGTGAGGCATGTGGAATCTTAGCTCCCTGACCAGGGATCAAACTTGTACTTCCTGCATTGGAAGGCGAAGTCTTAAGCCCTGGACCACCAGGGAAGTCCTGTGGGTAAATTTTAGAGGGCTTTCTCCTGCTCTCCTCGTCTCATGAACCTCTTCTGTGTTCCCTGTACAATTCTTTTGAACTGTGGTGTTGGAGAAGACCCTTGAGAGTCCTTTGGACAGCAAGGAGACCAAACCAGTCAATTCTAAAGGAAATCAGTCCTGAATATTCATTGGAAGGACTGATGCTGAAGCTGAAACTCCAATACTTTAGCCACCTGTTGTGAAGAACTGACTCCTTAGAAAAGACCCGGATGCTGGGAAAGATTGAAGGCAGGAGGAGAAGGGGATAACAGAGCATGAGATAGTTGGATGCCATCACCAACTCAATGAATATTAACTTTGAGCAAGCTCTGGGAGTTGGGAAGCCTGGCGTGCTGCAGTCCTTGGGGTTATAGTCAGACACGACTGAGCGACAACTGAACTGAACTGAGTGGAATAACATTTCCTTCTTTCGGGACCCTTGTTACTATGAAAGGAACTTCTGTTCTGTTCATATGCTTTATTAAGGTTACCTTGATATGCAAATGATTGTTCCTCAGCTACAAAGGATGCTTTGTTTACCTTTTAAATGATTTTCAAACTGTCTGGCCTCTCATATTATTACTTAATATCTTTAAGTGATTTTTCTTTGGTTAGCTCAATATACAGCCGTGCTCCAAATGTACGTGTCCTTTGTCTCCTGTGATCAGTATTCAAGTTTTCTGTGTATTCTTCATGACCTCATCCTTCTGACCATCTCTCTCCAAGGATGATGTGTTACTCAATTCTATTCCCTTCAGTGAGAAACCTCCTATCTGGGGGGAAAGAGTGGAGAATACTGGGATGGAAAAGATCCACCCATGGTGGATTCATGTCAATGTATGGCAAAACCAATACGGTATTGTAAAGTAAAATAAAGTAAAAATAAAATTTAAAAAAAATCTAAGGGAAAAAAAAAAAACTACATGATATCCTTTGTATTACCTATTAATTACTCTTCTTGGTAGTATTGGCCCTGTGTTTGGTTTGATTTAATTTGGTTTTCCTGTAACTACTGCGTGCTGTATGTTACATGAACTAAACAAGCATGAAAGTACAAGCATACCTTAGAGACACTGCATGTTTGGTTCCAGAAAACCACAATTAACTGAATGTCCCAATAAAGTGAGTGACAGCCAAGTGCATAGAAAAGTTATATTTACACCATACTATGGTTTATTAAATGTACAAAAGATTATGTCTTAAAAAATACACAATATACATACCTTAATTAAAAAACAAACTACTGTTAAAAAAGGCTAACCATCATCTGAGTCTTCAGTAGCTCACAGATTGACTCAAAAATGACTGATGACAGATCACCACAACAAATATAATACTACTAGTAAAGTTAAAATACTGAGAGAGTTACCAAAATGTGATTGAGAAACACAAAATGAAAAAAAAAAAAAAAAAAAAAGGCACCAGGACTTCCCTGCAGGTACAGTTAATAGGAGTTGATCTACTGGTACAAGGGACATGAGTTCGATTCCTGGTTTGGAAGGTCCCACATGCCACAGAGCAACTGAGCCAGGATGTCGATGTCACAACTACTGAACCTGAGCTCTAGAATCTGTGCCACAGCAATGCTGCTGCTGCTGCTGCTAAGTCGCTTCAGTCGTGTCCGACCCTGTGCGACCCCATAGATGGCAGCCCACCAGGCTTCCCCGCCCCCGGGATTCTCCAGGCAAGAAGACTAGAGTGGGTTACCAAAGCAATAAGAAGCCCATATACCACAACTAGAGAGTAGCCCCCACCTGCTGCAACTAGAGAAAGCCCACACACATAGACAAAGACCCAACACAGCCAAACATAAATAAATTTAAATTTTTTTTTTAATAATGGCACCAACAGGCTTGCTCAATAAGGGTTGCCACAAATTTTCAAATTGTAAAAAACACAGTACATGCAAAGTACAATAAAGCAAAGCACACTAGAATGAGGTCTATCTGTTAAAAGTATAAATAGAAAGATTTTGTGATAATAGTCTAAAATTTTTTTTCATACTCTTTCCTAGCTAATATGATCCTACACATCAAATGTATTATATCAATTGATTAGTAAGCATTTGGGCAGGAAAACCCAACTTCATCAAAGTCTGACAGTTGCTTTGGCCTGGAAATCATTTCCTCTTAAAACCACCAAACTTGTCACCTGGCCATGATCAGATCCAATCATGCTATCTTTTGTCTCTTCCCTATTATCACTGGAGCATCAACGAGTTCAGCCTCTTTGATGACTCTGTTGGGAAGGATACAGAAACAGGGAGTTCCATTTCTTTTTCCAGGCTGCACTGAGAGCAGACATAATCCTTATGCCTCAATCTTTTATAACCCAGAATCTGTGTTCTCATAAATAATACCATACTCAAGCACTATGCAGCTACAGTTTGAGTTCATCAGGGTTTGGAAGGCTTACATGACAATTAACATAGCTTTCATAATTCTCTTTCTATGGGGAAATGCATTCTTTGTTTGAAATATCTGCATCATAATTAATCTTTCAATATATAATGATTCATCAATTGATGAGTACATGTTATCCACACATTCTTGAAAACTATACATGCACCATAAACATTCTATGAAATGTATTTTATTTTATTGTTAGAGGGAATTAGAGAGACTCTTTCCTATTTGAGTGTAACTAACATCAAATTATTCTGAACAAAACTAACTTAGGTCCATATGATCTGTAACTAAAAAAATAGGATATCAGATATTTTGTACATGGTTATTTTTTTTACCCAATTTCACTCATTGAAAACCATTTTCATTCTGTGCTGGGGGTGTTGGGTATCCAAAAAAGCAAGATACAAATGGATTTGATCCATGACTGACTGGGCTGTGAGAACAGACACTTGCTGGCACGTGTTCGCAAGTGGAACACTGCATCCTGGCCACCGTCTGTCTGACCAACAACATCTGCCTGTTGCAAAAGTGGCCATCTACTTATGGAAGACACAGCAGACTTAGGCAGAGGTCACAAAAGTTGTTTTGGGTTCTACTTTTTCTGAGATTTACAGAGAGGTGCACAAAGTGCCTTTGTTTTCAGGGTTCATAGATTTGCTATATTCGACATCAAAATATGTTTTGTACGCAGCCAAAATATTGCAACTTATGTGTATATTATGTTTTTGTCTAATATTTGAAAACAACATCATCTAAACATATCCAGTTGGTATCACGAGAGTTCAGAGAATCTAAGGAATGTGGTTTTCAACAAAACTAACTTAGAGGTGAAATCAAAGCACAGTGTTGGAATAACTTTTGTAAACTAACACAAACAGCTGCTTAATAAATGGCTTTTGTGGGGATGGTGGAGGGAGAGCCTGTCTGCATAGGTTCACCACATTGGGAAGTCCACCTCGTGTTAAGTCAAAGGAAATTCAACAATGTTATCTAAAACATACAAAGGGCATAAACTGATATAAGCTTAAATTGACTGTGTAAATATTAAGAAGATATTATTAAAACCCCAAATGTTTTCTTTTGTCTAAACCATGAAATATGGAATTATGTAGCTTTGCCATTTCCTTTCAGACTGTTTAGGACTCAAATTGCTTTTATTTCCTGTTTTTTTTTTTTCTTCTTTTATTATGAACAGTACAAATATAAGCATAAATCTAATAGAAAAAGAAAAATATGTTCCAGTCTCATTCAATGTGTATTACATTTTAGCTGAAATCAGGTATATGGGATAAAAACTAACAGGAGTTTTCCATCTCACAGGAACACTGTGTTTCTTTTGACCTTGAATTATGTAACATGATAAAGGACTTATTTTTCCTAAACTTCTCTAGCAATTTCCCAATCACATTCATTAGCAAATACAGGCCAGCCTTTACTTCAAATTTTTTCTTGTATATGAAATTTACAGAATATAGCAAATACATAATATTAAACTTAGATGCTCAAATATCCTTTGACAGAACAGATTTTTGTGAATAAATTGATATAAGTTATAGCCCTATATATTATTAAAATTTAATGGAAATTTAAACAGAAAAAAATATAAGCTACACTGATGATTATTATAATTACAGTATTAGATAGAAATTTAGAAATTTACCAGGGGATGAGAAGGACAATCATAGTTTTAAAAACCAGCATCAACTTATGGAAGGTGGGGGTTGTCTTTCTAAACAGATAAGCACAATTAAACTATGGGACCATGGCCAGCTCAGTGATATTTGCTTCCTTCTCTACATCTCTACAATTATTTACCTATGCTATGTGCCAAGCAGCAAGAACCTAGAAATACTGGTCTTACCAACTACGGGTAATACCAAATCAAGCCAGCCTAAATCCAAGTTTTACTGCCTAGCTTATTCATACAACAGAGCTCTTCCTGAGTCTTGACATTTTGTAAACCAACACCTATGTTAAAACAACTTCTAGAGTAGCATGGAATAAAGCAAAGGATATGGCTAAAATTAGAGACTTAGATGTTAATTCTAACTTGAACTCTAAATGAATCAAGGCAAGATAATCAGCCTCCCTCTGATAAAAGAATGAGATCAAATAATTATAAGGCCCTCCTTGGTTTAAACACTCTACCAAAACTTCACAGCTTAGCACTGCTTCCTAAGCTTTTCAACAATGAAGGACCTATCTCCTCCCACACTTCTTTTTTTAACCACTGCTACAGACGAGATTCTTTATGTATTCACTTATCTCTCCATTTTATCAGCCAAAGATTAATGTGCATAATTAATATCACATTGAGTTAATATAAATTTGATATTTAAGTTAGGCTATGCATCCTTATCTTGGATAAACATATGCAATTCATTAGCTTTGGGAGAAATAGTAAAGGTATGAGCTACTTAGGGATCTAATTTCATTTAACTGGAAATCACCAAACTAAGAAGACACTATCCAAGAGAATGTAACTACTCTTGTTTGTCTTCCTGATTTAGCTACCTGGAGAGAAATCATTACCCTCTATGACTTCTCCCAGAAACAGACCTCAATCTGTTAATTGTTCATCTGGAGTGTTTTTGTTTTCATCTGAAGATCCTACGTTAGTGGATAACACATCTTGAACAATGCAATCTTAAAATCCATCCCAATGAATTGAGGCTACCCATTTATATTGCCACCAATAGTGCACAAAAGTTCCCTTCTCTCCACATCCTCATTAATACCTGTTGTTTCTCATCTTTTTGTAATAGTCATGCTACCAGGTGTAAACTGATATCTAGTGGTTTGATTTGCAGGAGCAAGAATTTGACCCATGGTTTTTCCTGTGGTCATGTATGGATGTGAGAGCTGGACTGTGAAGAAGGCTGAGCGCCGAAGAATTGATGCTTTTGAACTGTGGTGTTGGAGAAGACTCTTGAGAGTCCCTTGGACTGCAAGGAGACCCAACCAGTCCATTCTGAAGGAGATCAACCCTGGGATTTCTTTGGAAGGAATGATGCTAAAGCTGAAACTCCAGTACTTTGGCCACCTCATGCGAAGAGTTGACTCACTGGAAAAGACTGATGCTGGGAGGGATTGGGGGCAGGAGGAAAAGGGGACGACCGAGGACGAGATGGCTGGATGGCATCACTGACTCTATGGACATGAGTCTGGGTGAACTCTGAGAGATGGTGATGAACAGGGAGGCCTGGCGTGCTGCAATTCATGGGGTCACAAAGAGTCGGACACGACTGAGCGACTGAACTGAACTGAAGCCAAATCTGGAGACTGTTGCATTAGCCTTTGTATTATGCTGCCTCTGTATGCCTCACCTATCAATGTGCTGTGCTAAGTTGTTTCAGTCGTGTCCGACTCTTTGCAGCCCCATGGACCCTGTAGCCCACCAGGCTCCTCTGTCCACATGTTTCTCCAGGCATGAAGACTGGAGTGGGTTTCTGTGTGCTCCTCCAAGGGATCTTCCCCACCCAGAGATCTACCTGTTTCTCTTGCATCTCCTGCATTGGCAGACAGGTTCTATACCACTAGGACCACCTGGGAAATAAGCCTTAGTAATTCACTTATTCAGAAAATGAGGCAAGGAGATGTAGGCAAAGACTTAGTTTTGAAGTTAAGAAGTGATATGTAAAGCATCCTCTGGTCTAGAGTCAGATAGATTATTGTGTAACCAGGGCTTAGCTAACTACTAGCTGAGCTACAATGGACAAACCTCCGGCTCTTAGTTTGTGAAGCGGCACAACAACCCTTCCTTGACAGTACAGTTATGAAGCTTGGAGGAGAGACTGAGCATGGTTTACTGGGGAGCCTTGCACACACTCGTCTAAAGCAATAATAATATTTACTCACCTTATATCCCCACTATCATACCTGACACCTCGGGGCAACACAATTATTTTCTCAATGTATGTATTAATTGTTCAAATAATTGACTGATGGACTGATGGGTTAATGGAAAGAATTCTTAAACCAACCATCTGATTTCAAAGATACATCTCTCTTTTCTCTGCCTTCTTCTCTGCATTGAGAACACTTAACACAGATTAAATGGAAAGCTGGGAAACTTCTTCCAGTGACCACAAAACAAGTAAAAATAAAGGACTTTGATCATGAAGGAAAAGTTCAGAACACTGCATTTTCACCACAGCCATCATTAAAATTCTCTTCTTTTAAAATTCTCTAGCATTTCAGTCTGGGGAAAGTTTTCTAAAAGAAATATAAATGATGATTTTTTAAAAAGATGAATTTTCAGGCATATTTTGGTAAACCATAAAACGCCTTCACTTTTCTCCTTCCACCCTCCCCCATTCACATCAGCACATAAAGTCTGCATTCCAGTCACCAGAGTAGAAGTGGAGCCAGTGAGTTTTGAGCACATGAATGACAGTATCACTCTGGGAGGGAAAAACACGTGCCTCTGAACTGCTTGCCCATGCCAGAAAAAGAATGCCGCCATCCAAACACTGGCACTCACATTTATAGAAGGTAGTGACTTATCTTCCACATAAAGAAGAAACAGCCTAATCCTTCACAGAAAGCAAAGCGTGACAAAGAAGAGATTTCATTTTTGGAAATTTACTGTCAGTGAAGTAGCAGGTCATTTTTTTTCTCCTTCTGTTTCAGAGAATAATACTCTCTTAATAAGTATCTCTTTCTCTATCAGAAAAAGTCTCTAAGTTGGCCCGGTGGTTCAGTGGTCAAGAATCTGCCTGCCAAAGCAGGCAATTCAAAAGATTCAAGTTCAATCCCTGTGTCAGGAAGATCCCCTGGAGACGGAAATGGCAACCCACTCCAGTATTGTTGCCTGAAAAATCCCATGGACAGAGGAGCCTGGCAGGCTGCAGTCCACAGGGTCGCAGAGTGAGACACAACTGAGCATGCGTGCAAAGCAAAAGCAAGACAGGATGTTGCTATTTCTCTCATGTTGAGGATGTGAACTGTCTTCCAGCACAATTTAGAGGGGAACCCTTTCTGAGAATGCCATGCGGTGCTACACATGGTAATTTGGATAGTCTCCTTTCCCGGGTCTCAATCTTTGATGTGCTAAAACATGTTTTAAAAAAACAACCAATAAGCATTTTTAGGGAGCTAAGATCCCATATGCCTCAGGCAAAAGAACAAACAAATTAAAAAAAAAAAAAAACAGAGCCAATATTGTAACAAGCTCAACAAAGACTTTAAAACATAAAATCCATTTCCAAAAGAAATGCATAAAAAGAATAAAAATAATAATAGGCATTCCTATCATATTTGAAGTGATATCTGAAATAGAAAGTGGCAGGGAGAAAAAAGGGATAAGAGAAAATGAGAGGGGCATGTCATGAAGAGATCTAACCCCACTTCTCCACATTCACTCCCTGCCTCTTCTGTTGCCACTTTCGGGTGTTTGGGGAGGCTCAGAAGAAGCTTTCTAGTTTATGGCCATGCTGATATTTCCTTTTGGGAAAAAAAAAAAAAAAAAGATCCACAGCGGCGCATTAACCTGAAAGGGAAACATCTGTTCGGAGCATGGAGTAATTTATTGGGTGAGTTCTGAACACAGGGCTTGTGCTTGAGATCCTCTGTCTGATTCTGCGGAGCTCATCCCAGCACAAGGAAAGGAAAATTGGCCTTTATGATGGGCTCACTCACCTGGGACATAACTGGATTAGCATAGAGATTATGTTTGTCATTTAGATAAAGGTGGTTTCCTTAATAGTACAGGAAATTTGAGAATAAACACAGCACTTAATGGTAAGAAGGACATGGTTAAAATGGCAAATTTTACATTATGTATATTTTACCACAAAGAAATAAGAAGGATTTTTTTTAAACCTATTTATTCCTTCTCATTGCTTCTCACCCTTTTGACTACGATCAAGTGTAAAGATACTTATTCCTTCTCAGATTTTAGATTCTAAAACAGGCATTAAACCCCCCTAATTTGAATATCACCAAAGTAAATCCAACTTAAAGGATTCTTTTGCTGTAAACTCGTACCCTCAACTTTTACTTACAGGCAAAAGGGCGTTTTGTTTCTCTCTAGACTAATATTAAAGTTTTGGCTTTTTACAAGGGCCAGTGTCTCATCCTATTAAGTCTATGTTCATTGAGGGCACTGTAAGTGTACACAGATATGTGAAGATCAAAAATTAGGTGTGGCATGTACATGTAACTAAAATGGAAAAAGAGATGTTGAGGAGAGAAGCTATGAGAATAAAATCTAATTTAAAAGTAAAGATTAGACTCAAGTTTTCAAACACCAGACTGGATCTTACAAATAGACAGTGAATGAAGTTCCTGAACAAACCTGGCCATAAACCAGGTGCCCTCATCACCACGGTTAGTGCCAATGTGCAACTAACAGCCATTAGGTGTCAAACACACCAACACAGTAGAAAATAATTGCACTTAGGGCTGGGTATAACTAGTTGTATTACTGAAGATAATTTAATTTTTTTTCATATTGTTCATAAAGTATAACTGATAAGAGGGAGAATAGATACACTATGTGACAGATTTACATTGAATCATACCATACTTAATATTTGTATGCCAAGAAGATAAACACAAGCTAAACTAAACACTGCCAACAACAAAAATTGCACTTGAACTTATGGATTTGTGATAATAGCAATCGCTGTAAAATATAATTTTAAATTACTAAAGGAAGAAAGGAAAAATCTTATCTTTTATTCTTTGAAAAAACTCTACAGGAACTATTGGGCTTTCCTGGTGGCTCAGTGGTAAAGAACCCACTTGACAATGCAGGAGATGCAAATTCCATCCCTGGACTGGGAAAATCCCCTGGAGAAGAAACTGGCAACCTACTCCAGCATTCTTGCCTGGGAAATCACATGGACAGAGGAGCCTGGTGGGCTATAGTCCATGGGGTTGCAAAGAGTCAGGCATGACTTAGCAACCAAAACAACAAGATAAGAAACTACAGAGAGTTATTTTCATAGCATGAATTTAGAACTTCTATTTGGCAAGTTATATCTTCCCCAAAATGACTTGATTTAACATGGAGCAATCAGTATGTTCAGTAACTTATTACTGATCAATGATAAATTAGCTGCCACAGTGAATCTCCACTTGCCAACAAATACTTGACCAGAGGTCAGGTTTCTGGTTACAATAACTACTGTTTGTATAACACTGCTGCATTTACAAAGTCCTTTTTTTATATGCTACAGTGGTGCATTTCAATCTCACAGCTACCTGATAAAGCATTATCTCCACTGTCCTTTGACAGAAGGGGAAGTAATATCTGACAAAGTCGTAAGACTAGTACAGGAAAGAGCCTAAAATAGAACCCTGATCCTCTGACTCCTGTCACCATTCTCTCATTCTGTGAGAGAAAGATCAAAAGACAACTCGAAATCCAGAAATCAAACAACCACATAGTTTTGGAGAGCTTTCATTATTTGCCTCAAGTGACTATTTAAATATTCAAGCACTTTTGGTAATAGGTGGCAGCTGATACCTTGAGAATTATTGAGAAAGCAGAAGACCTAAAGCAAATAACAGAGTTGTAAAAGTATGGTCTTCTGTTGCAATTTTTGTTCTCCCATAGGGCACGGCGGCATTGACACGTCTTTGTTTTCTGGGGCTACCATAACAAAGTACCACAGATGGGATGATTCTGACAGCTTTAATTAGTTTCTCATAGTTCTGGAGGCTAGAAGTCGGATCGAGGTGTCAGCACAGTTGGTTTCCGCTGACGTCCCTCCCCGCAGCTTGCAGATGGCCACATTCTCTCCACACCTTCATTCCATCTTCCTTCTGTTGGTGGCTGTGTTCAAATTTCCTCTTATAAGGACACTAATCATAATGGACTAAGGCACCCTAATGACCTCACCTAACTTAGTTATCACTTTAAAGATTCTGTTTCCAAATGTAGTCACATTGGTGGGGGGTAGTGTTAGTGTTGGAAGCGTTAGTTGCGCAGTTGTGTCTGACTCTTTGTGACCCCATGGACTGTAGCCCACCAGGCTCTTCTGTCCGTGGAATTTTCCAGACAAGAATATTGGAACTGATAGCCATTCCCTTCTCCAGGGAATCTTCCCGACCTAAGGATTGAACCCAACTCTCATGCATCGGCAGGCAGAGTCTTTACCACGGCACTGCCTGGGAAGCCCTGCTAATAACAGTACTGCTATAATTGTATTCGAAAAAAGTTTTTAAATGACTAAAAAGAGTTAGTACATAAAATATATACGAAACAAGAAAGAAAAGCAATTTCTAAGTGACTGAGTTAAGGGCTGCAGGGGAGATCTCATGTCACAGTCACCAATGGAATGAATAAATAGTTTGAAATACAGTGGTGAGCTTCTGCTTGTTCCTGTAGTTTTTCTTTAAATTTATTTTCTAAAATATTCTCCTTTTCTACTACATACCGGAACTGTTTATTAGTCACTGTTGTACATACAACATTGAAAATTCACATCCTTTTCTTAACATAATTTTAACAATGCATGTTTAATGATATATATTCAAAATAAAATTTAAGTTTTATATCTGTCAAGATTGACAATCAAAAATAAACGTCATTAAAAATTTTAACAATGCCATAGAATACTCGAATTAGACATGACCACAGGATTTTTCTATGTAAATCCTTGATTACAAATATATACCTCTAGGGGCTTCCCTGGGTGGCCCAGTGGTTAAGAATCCACCTGGCAATGCAGGTGACACAAGCTAAATCCTTGCCCCAGGAAGATCTTACATGCCTCGTGGCAGCGAAGGCTGCATGTCAGAACTATTGAGCCTGTGCTCTAGAGCCTGCCAGGCACAACCACTAAGCCTGTGGTGTGCAACTACCGAAGCCTGTGTGCCTAGAGCCCATGTTCCACAACAAGAGAAGCCACTAGGATGAAAAGCTCTCTCATAGTAACTAGAGAAAGCCCACATGTAGCAATAAAAACCCAGCACAGCCAAAATAACAGGTTAGCAATTATGTTTCTCTTTTGTTCATAATGGTAGCTTGGTATACATATCCTTTAAGACCCAGTGTGGACTGTTTCTCCCCAAATATCTAATTTTATACTGCTTACATACATATGTAACTCAGGTAACATGGAATGATGGTAATAAAACTTTTCTATTTGAAATGCATTGCATAATTCTTAACTCTTGTTATAAACAGACGTCATCTAAAGAACAATTGCCTCTTTTGATGTTTATTTAATCTTCCACCTTCACATGACAAAATGGTTGTTAACATTAATTAGTTTATTTAGCCATAAATTTTTTCCACTACAGGTAACACCATCACAATGAAAGAATGGCATTACATAAAAGGGTCAAAAGCAAAAAAGAAAAAAAAATCCGGAGAACCATGACATGGTCAACTACTTTTATTGGGCTTGAGTTGATTCATTATCAAAGAAAGCTGTCATTGGGTTTATGATCCTCGTTAATTTTTAGCCAGCAAGATAAATTTGTTTTTACTCTTTGGCATGACTTTGTGCTTGCTTGTTTGCTTACTCACTTGCTTTCTCTCTTTTTGCATTTCTTTATTTCTCTTTCATTAAAAAAAACCAGAGTATATTATCTTCCCCTTATATTTACCCTCGACTTTTGTAAATCTAAATCTTTTATTATTCTAATTCAATATATTTTCCACTCCAGTGATTACCAGGATGAATTCACTTCTGTTGTGTTTAACTCAAGTAAATACAGAAAAACAGAAATAAAATTGAGCTTTTACTACATCTAGTAGCAAACTGTAATCACTGTCCTTCAATTACCAAGAGCAAAAGGATTGCTCAACTGTAGAGTGAGGTCCACTGTAGGGTGGCTTCATGGTGAAAACTGAGTAGAATAGGACTGTTATAGAAGCAGAAGCAGAGATAAAGGAATAAATACCATTAACTAGCAAACTACTCAATGACCTTGAATAAATCAACAAGCTATCTTTTTCCTTTTAACTTGACAATTTTTTTTTTTCCTGCCTGTTGACTTGGACTACTGAATTGGAATAGTGCCCAAATAATTTACCTCCACTGAATGAAACTTTGTATGGTATGAACTAACACTTCACTTTGTACAATGTTTTACTACTCTAATTAGCTTAGAACAACTGTAGGATTTTAGAGTATTGATGAAATTACTTAAATAGATAAATTGAGAGATCAAGCACTTGAAGAAGCACTCTTTGCATATAAATAAGCATTGTGCTTATGGGCTCCCCTGATAGCTCAGTTGGTAAAGAATCTGCCTGCAATGCAGGAGACCCTGGTTTGATTCCTGGGTGGGGAAGATCTGCTGGAGAAGGGATAGGCTACCCACTCCAGTATTCTTGAGCTTCCCTTGTGTTGCTCAGCTGGTAAAGAATTCACCTGCAATGCAGAAGACTTAGGTTCATCCCAGGGTTGGAAAGAACCCCTGGAGAAGGGAAAGGCTATCCACTCCAGTATTCTGGCCTGGAGAATTTGAAGGACTCTACAGTCCACGGTGTAAAGAATCAGACATGACTGAGCTACTTTCACATGACATGACAAGTATTGTACTGACCATTGTTAATCTTGTTCCTAGTCTTTACTGAAGATCTTCCAGATTTTCAGTTGTCAGGGGTCCTTGTTAAAGGAGTGTGAGTTACTCTAAGTTTAGAAGCCATAACACAGCCTTTCATTAAAATTTCTCTATAATCCCAACATGTAACCCTCCAGTAGCTAATTAATAATCATCTGCAAACTAAATCAAGTAAATCAGCTAGACTGGTTTACTGAAATGTTTTAAGTAATTCAATGATGCTATGAGACCATGAGTTTAAAGGCATTTTGTGTTTTCAAACACCAAATGCTATTTTCACTGTTATTTTGATAAAGTTCACAGAGTCCATCTCCACTGAATTGTCCCATGCTTGTTTCTGTCTTTAACATTTTCCCACTTTATAATATTATTGAATAAGTTATTTTTCACTTCCCCAAGGCATTTGATACATTCATTCATCATTTGATAATCTTTGTAATGGAGAAACTTAGCTTTTCCCCTCCAATTTCCTTATGCTTTCCTTTTTCTGAAAGCAAAAAACTTCAAAGTCTTAAAATATAATTTACAAATTTTGATTGCTATCTTGAAAGTCTATATAATTGCATTACTATTGTAATGCAATACAGAAAATAATTGGAAAAGGATCTCACCAAAATGAAATTGTTTCGTGAAGATAAAGGCAGAGCATGCTCTAACCCAAACCACAAGAACAGACTAGTTGATTATTTCAGTAAGATAATTCAAGATCTTGTTTCCTGCTTCAGTAAGTTTGGGTGCTAATGTCCAACAGCTGTTCTCTTTTACCCAGAAGTAGCTGTATTTAGTGATAGGCTGAATGACTGCCACATGCACAATTCATAATTCCTTTCACAGGGGACCAATGAATATCGACAGACACAAAATAATCCAATGATCACCCAGTGTATGGCTCTTATAGTATATGGTTTTCATCAAACATAGTACACAATAAAAGCTTGTCTTACACTACTTATCATGGTAGTAAGTTGTTTTTCTATTTGAATTCCAAGAAGTGGCCAAATCTGTTCTATTTCCAGGCAATAGTCTTCTTCCATTGTCTAAGACTTTGTTATAAAAAAAGAGGCCTTCTCATTTTATTATTCCCTTAATCAAATTTTTAGCTTTAGAAAACTTTCCACAAGGATAGCAATATAAATTCCATATGGGGTTGGAATCCTCTGTGTTATACTACAAGATCTGACCAACAACTTCATTAATTAGTAAAGGAATAGAACTATACTGAGTTTTACAAAACATAATGTAAGCCAGAAAAGAACTTTTAGTTCTAAATGTTCAGTTCTTAAGGAATAAAAAAGATTCTTTATCTAGTAGCCAAATATAGAAAATATATTCAGGTTTTGATGCTTTTGAGCTGTGGTGCTGGAGAAGACTGTTGAGAGTCCCTTGGACAGCAAGAAGATCAAACCAGTCAATCTTAAAGAAAATCAACCCTGAATATTCATTGGAAGGACTGATGAAGGGGCTGAAGCTTCAATACTTTGGCCAGCTGATGTGAAGGGCTGACTCACTGGAGAAGACTATCATGCTGGGAAAAACTGAAGGCAGGAGGAGAAAGGGAACAACAGAGGATGAGATGGTTGGATGGCAAAACTCCAGGAGTTGGTGAGGGAGGGAAGCCTGGTGTGTTGTAGCACGCCACGGACTATAGTCCATGGGGTCACAAAGAGTCACACACAACTTGGTGACTGAACAACAACAACAACAACAACAAAAACCTCTCAAGGCAATTTTTCCACCTTTCAGGCAACTTCTTTATTTCCCTTTTAGACCATCTTTTGCAATGCTGTTTTTTTTTTTTTTTTCTTTCTCCATGAAAGCAGCTTTCAAGTGAATCTAGCTTCCTATCTCCAGCTCTTTTTAACTTACAGGTAGAGTGTCCATTGCTATCTAATTCAATCTCTGAGCTCTGAGCTTAAATTACCAAGAGAGTGAGTGGCAACCTGCATCATCAGGACCAGGAGTACTGGGTTGTCTATGGTGGCAGCAGCCAGCAGGAGCAACATCACCAGTTCCAGCTGAGGGGTCCTAGAACCAGTGGTACTGACACCAGCAGTTGCTCTCAACTGGTGTCCATTGTGGGGACATGACCATTGCTGTGGAATGGAGAATAGCTGGCATCAACCAGTCTCCCAGTCCTGAACCAACTCCTTCCTAGGTGAAGGTTTGGCTGCTGGGATCATTCATCTATTACTAACTGGTGAGTTATTATAGAAAGTGAAAGTGAAGTCACTCAGTCGTGTCCGACTTTTTGCAACCCCATGGACTGTAGCCCACCAGGCTCCTCCGTCCATGGGATTCTCCAGGCAAGAATACTGGAGTGGATTGCCATTTCCTTCTCCAGGGGATCTTCCCAACCCAGGGATTGAACCCGAGTCTTCCGCATTGCAGGCAGACACTTTAACCTCTGAGCCAAGTTATTATAATGATTTTAAAAATATGAAGCTGAGGGGAGGAGTTATGACAGTGGAGTTGAAGGATGAGGACTTCACCTCTCCTCACAAGTACATCAAGAATAAATATATGAATATAACAATTCTCACAGAGCACCTGCTGAACACTAGCAAAAGACCTCAGACACCTAAAAGGACAAGAAAAATCCCCATGCAACCGGGTAGGATGAAAGAAATTTTTCAAAAATGGAGGAAACAGAAAGGACCAGTACCCCTGCTGGGGAACAGAAGTTTCTTTCTGCTTTTGTTTTGTTTTTTGTTTTTGTTAAGTTTTTTTTTTTTTTCCATTGTTTGTTTTTATTTTGGAGTTACTTTGTTTGGTTCGTTGCTCTCTTTTATTTATTTTTTTATTTTTATTTTTTTATTTTTTGGCCGTGCTGTGCAGTTTGTTGGGTCTTGGTTCCCAGCCAGGGGTCAGGCCTGAGCCTTCAATGTAAGAGAACCAAGTCCAAAATGCTGGACCACCAGATAATCCTTGCTTCAGCAAATATAAACTGGCATGAATTCTCCCAGAGGTCTTCATCGCAACACCAAGACTCAGTTGCACTCAACTGCTCTTAGGCTCCAGTGCTGGATGCCTCACTCCAAACAACCAGCAAGACAGTAACACAGCCCCACCCATCAGCAGACAAGCTGCTTGAAACTGAACTAAGCCCATAGACACCCCAAAACACACCACCTGCATGGCCCTGCCCATCTGAGGGAAAACACTCAGCTCCACCCACCAGAGTGAAGGCACCAGTCCTTCCCAACAGGAATCCTATACAAGCCCCTGAACCAACCTCACCCGCCAGGGATTAGATATCAGAAGCAAAGGAACTACGGCCCTGCAGCCTGTGGAAAAGAAATCACAAACACAGTAAGTTAGACAAAATGAGATGACAGAGAAATATATTGCAGATAAAGGAGCAAGGTAAAAATCCACAAGACCAAATGAAGAGTAAATGCAATCTACCTGAAAAAGAGTTCAGAGTAATGACAGTAAAGGTGATTCAAGATCTTGGAAATAGAATGGAGGCACAGATCAAGAAGATAAAAGAAATGTTTGACAAGGAACTGAAGAATTAAAGAACAAACAGTAATGAACAATACAATAACTGAAATGAAAAATACACTAGAAGAAATCAACAGTAGAACAACTCAGGCAGAAGCATGGATAAGTGAGCTAGAAGATAGCATGATGGAAATAACTGCCATGGAGCAGATTTTTTAAAAAGAAATGAACAGAAATGAGAACAGTTTCTGAGGCCTCTGGGATGACAATCAAAGAGGGAATAATAAAATAATGAGAAACAAATGACAATGAAAATACAACAACCCAAAACCTATAGGATGCAGCAAAAGCAGTTCTAAAAAGGAAATTTATAGCAACACAATCCTACCTCAAGAAAAGAGAAAAATCTCAAATAAACAACCTAACCTTACATCTAAAGCAACTAAAGAAAGAATGAATGAAACAAAAAGTTAAAAAAAAAATCATAAATATCAGAGCAGAAATAAATGAAATAGAAATGAAGAAAACAATAGCAAATTCAGTGAAACTAAAAACTGTTTCTTTGAGAAGATAAACAAAATTGATAGACTTTTACCAAGAAAAAAAGGGAGAGGACTCAGATCAATAAAATTAGAAATGAAAATTGAAAAATTACAACTGACACTGCAGAAATACAAAGGACAAGAGACTACTATAAGCAACTATATGCCAATAAAATGAATAACATGGAAGAAATGGACAAATTTTTAAGAAGACACAACCTTCCAAGACTGAACCAGGAAGAAATACAAAATATAAACAGACCAATCACAGGTAATGAAATTAAAAGTATGATTAAACATCTTCCAACAAACAAAATTCCAGGTCCAGATGGCTTCATGGGCAAATTCTATCAAATATTTAGAGAAAAGCTAACAAGTCTTCTTCTCAAACTCTTCCAGAAAATTGCAGAGGGTGGAACACTCTCAAGCTCATTCTTCAAGGCCACCATCACCCTGATACAAAAACAAGACAAAAATATCACAAAAAAGAGAAAATTATAGTCCAAAAAACTGATGAACGTAGTTGTAAAAGCCCTCAACAAAATACTAGCAAATAGAATCAAACAACACATTAAAAAGATCATACACCATGATCAAGTGGTATTTATCCCAGAGATGCAAGGATTCTTCAATATACACAAGTCAATGAATGTGATATACTAAATCAACAAATTGAAGAATAAAAACAATATGATCATCTCAACAGATACAGAGGAACCTTTTGACAAAATTCAGTATCCATTTATGTTTTTTAAAAAAGTCTCCAGAAAGTGGGCATAGAGGGAACCTACCTCAGCATAACAAAGGCCATATATGACAAACCCACTGAAACATCACTCTCCATGGTGAAAAACTGAAAGCATTTCCTCTAAGATCAAGAATAAGACAAGGATGTCCACTCTTGCCACTACTATTGAACATAGCTTTGGAAATTCCAATCATGGCAATTAGAGAGGAAAAAGAAAGATAAGCAATACAAATTGGGAAAGAAGTAAAACTGTCACTGTTGGCAGATGACATGATACTATACATAGAAAACCATAAAGATGGCATCAGGAAACTATCAAAGCTAATCAATGAATTTGGTAAAGTTGCAGGATACAAAATTAATACACAGAAATCTCTTGTATTCCTATACACTAACAATTAAAGATCAGAAAGAGAAATTAAAGAAATAATCACATTTATCGTTGTAATGAAAAGAATAAAATACCTAGGAATAAATCTGTGGGCTTCCGTGTTGGCTCAGTTGGGAGAATCTGCCTGCAATACAGGAGACCCACGTTCATTTCCTGGGTTGGGAAGATCCCCTGAAGAAGGAAATGCCAACACACTCCAGTATTCCTGCCTGGAGAATTCCATGGACAGAGGAGCCTGATGGCTATAGTCCATTGGGTCATAAGAGCTGGACACAACTTAGCAACTAAACCACCAGGAATAAATCTACCTAAGGAGACCAAAAAAAAAAAAAAAAAAACTGTCCTCAGAAAACTATAAGATACTGATGGAAAAAAAATGGAGAGATATATCATTTTCTTGGACTGGGAGAATCAACATTGTCAAAATGACTACACTACCTAAAGCAATCTATAGATTCAATGCAATCCCTATCATATTACCCTGAATAGCCAAAGCAATCTTGAGAAACAAAAACAGAGCTGAAAGAATCAGGCTTCCTGACTCCAGACTATACTACAAAGCTACAGTAATCAAGACAATATGATAGTGGCACAAAAACAGAAATATAGATCAATGGAATAGGACAAAAACCCCAGACATAAACTCTACACCTATCATAACCAAATCTATGACAAAAGAGGTAAGAATAGACAATGAAGAAAAAACAATATCTTCAATAAGTGACACTGGGAAAACTAGACAGCTACATATAAAAGCGGAGAAGGCAATGGCACCCCACTCCAGTACTCTTGCCTGGGAAATCCCATGGACGGAGGAGCCTTGTAGGCTGCGGTTCATGGGGTCGCTGAGAGTCAAACATGACTGAGCAACTTCACTTTCACTTTTCACTTTCATGCATTAGAGAAGGAAACGGCAACCCACTCCAGTGTTCTTGCCTGGAGAATCCCAGGGACAGAGGAGCCTGGTGGGCTTCCGTCTAGACAGAGGAGCCTGGTGGGCTTCCGTCTATGGGGTCGCACAGAGTCAGACACGACTGACGTGACTTAGCAGCATCAGCACATATAAAAGAAAGTAATTAGCACACTCCCTGACACCATATACAAAGATGAACTCAAAATGGATTAAAGAATTAAAGACCTAAATGTAAGGCCAAACACTGTAAAACTCTTAGAGGAAAACAAAAGGTAGGACACCCTTTGACATAAATCACAGCAAAAAAGTTTTGACCCACTTCCTAAAGAATATAAAAACAAAATAGACAAATGGGGTCTAATTCAACTTAGAAGCTCTTTCACAGCAAATTAAACCATAGACAAGACAAAAAGATACCTCTCAGAATGGGAGAAAATATTTGCAAATGAAGAAAGTAACAAAGCATTGATCTCCAAAACATGCAAACATCTCAGGCAGCTCAATGTCAAAAAAACAGACAACCCAGTCAAAAAACGGGCAGAAAATCTAAATAGACATTACTCCAAAGAAGACATACATAGGGCCAACAAACCCATGAAAAGATATTCAACATCACTAATTATTGTGTGCTAAGTTGTTTCAATCCTGTCTGACTCTTTGCAGCTCTATGGACTGTGGCCCACCAGCCTCCTCTGTCCATGGGATTCTCTAGGCAAGAATACTGGAGTGAGTTGTTATGCCATCCTCCAGGGCATCTTCCTGACCCAGGGATCAAATCTGTGTCTCTCATGTCTCCTTCATTGGCAGGTGGGCAACTCTTCAACTAATCCAAATCATCTTTGCAAAAGTTAGAAGAAACTGTTAGAAGTTAGAAGAAAAGTTAGACATTTTCTTAAGGCAGTGTATTCATGTCTGCTAAAAAATTGCCATTTCAAATACAGAAGTTCATAATAACTACAAATATGAATGGTTCCCCCTAGAATTTCACAATGCACAACTACATATGTCAGCCAGTTTATCAAAACAGTAAGTGAAAGTGAAAGTCGCTCAATTGTGTCTGACTCTTTGAGACCCCATGGACTGCAGTCCATGGAATTCTCCAGGCCAGAATAATGGCATGGGTAGCCAATAAGAATGCTACCAATCAATTCTCCTTTCTACATGGAGTAACATTCATTAATGCTCTAGTCCTCCCCATCTTTCCCATTTACCCCCACCCCATTACCTAGGTAAATGATTAAACTCTAAAAGTGTTTGAGCCCATTTGTTCCATCAATGGTCAAGTGATAAAAGACTTTTAAAGGGGTATTAAACCACAATTCCAATAAATCCCTACCTATAATTCAATCAATAAAACATTATGTGGTCCAAGAAATACACATGGTTTATGATCCACCATCCCTCTGTGACCTCCTTTGTTTAAAAAATCTTAGTTCTACAGCAAACAAGGGAAATCTCTTCACAAACATCAAAGAGTTTCCACTTTATTGTTTGCTAGCTGATGAAGAAAAATGTGGCATCACTCAGAAGACCTGTTTAGAAGACATAGTTACTTGCATTCATTTCCTTATATCCATTTCCTTATTTTTTCCTTGCCTGTAAGGTTAAAGTTTTTCCAGAATGATGGTATTGCCACCTAATCTTACCTTAGACCAGCCATGCTCAAAGAGACTAGAAGAGATAAAGAGTTTCAGGTCAAAATTTCTAGGGAAGCATGTGTAGTTAGGTAAAGTGTATTTACGATAGGACAACATTGTCAGCAGTGGAACAGGAAGGGAACTCTTATTTTTATAGCATAAACTACAGAAAGTAAAACCTTATGAAATGCTGGTTGGTGGGGATATAGGGTGAGAGAGGGCTGAGAAAGAAGGGAAACATGCTGCATATGTAACAATTCGAATAACACCTACCTAGACATTTCATCTTGAACTCATGGCACCATTTCATTGGACACCACCTTATTTGATGACATCCTTTTTACTTAAACACAGGAAAAGAAGTAGAACCAACCGCTTACTTGACCTTGGCTTTAAACTTAAAAGAGCCTACAGTTTTAGCTTTTGTGTAGTAGCGTATCTGTGCAGGGGAACAATACACAGGCCTAAAACAGTGGCCTGGAAATATACATTTTGTAGATAGTTTTTCCAACAGCCATATTCATATTTATTTTTAAAATTTATTTAGTTTTATTTTATTTTTAACTGCACTGGGTCTTCATTGCTTTGCATGCGCTTTCTCTAGTTTTGGCAAGTGAGGGTTATTCTTTATTGAAGTGCTCAGGGTTCTCACTGTGGGTGCTTCTCCCACTGTGGAGCACAGGCTCTAGGCTCATGGACTCCAGTAGCTGCAGCATATGGGTTCCAGTGATCCAGCTTGCAGGCCCTAGAGCATGTGGGCTTCAGCAGTTGTGCATGCGAGCTCAGTAATTGTGGCTCATGGGCTTAGCTGTTCCACGGCATGTGGAATTTTTCCAGATCAGGGATTGAACCAGTGTCCCCTGTATTCGCAGGCATACTTTGCTGAACCACAGGGAAGTTCCATATTCATGACAACCTAGAGGGTTGGGATGGGGTCGGAAGTGGGAGGGAGGTTCAAGAGGGAGGGGACATATGTATATCTATGGCTGATTCATGTTAATGTATGGCAGAAACCAATATTGTAAAGCAACTACCTTCCAATCAAAAATTTTTTCAAGTTACATAGTTACCAATTTTAGATATTGTTTCTATATTAGTGAGCAACATGAGAAAGTAGCTGATGCTAAAATCACTCTACTGACATTTCCATTACAACCACTCCCACTCCTACAGTAACCTATAATCCTCAGAAGCACAATCTTTTGGAACAGTTTTATACATATACATGTTTATGTTTATGTAAATCTTTCAATAAATTTTTTAATGATTTTATTTAAGTAATAAGTGTTAGCAAGATGAAGGAGGAGAAGATCCTTAAGGGGCATAACATCTCACTCTAACACACAGAGCTGTGATCCAAGATCTGAGGGTGTCAGGATAGACTCAAAGAAAGGGGACCTTATACAGGCCTCTGTGAGTCTTTAAGAAGGGACCCGCATGGCAAGGCATGTAGCAGTGGCTGTCTGAGGTCACAGAGCTCCATTTTCCTGTTGGCAATTTCCACCTGCCAGCTTCCATCATATTTATGAGGCATAAAATAAAGACACTTGAGGGTTTAAAAAATAAAATTAGAGCAAACCAACCAGGAGAAAACCCCATGAATGTACCTAAGTAGATCATTAATATTTTCTTTCCATAGCCTTCTAGCCTCTCATTAGTGCTGAGGAGTGAGTGGTAAGTGTAATTCAGGGGAAAGTGGAAGAGTCATCATACAAATAATTACTCTATGAATTGAAGTGTTCTACTGCTCTTTGCTATTTCAAGGATCCAGAAGAAAATCCTGCTTTATATGCTTCTTTCTTAATCACTTTTAAAAATAGTGAACAAGGTGACTGAAGACAGTTTATGGTAAAGAAGCAACAAGAAGAGTCTTGTCAAACAAATATGAAAATAAAATCAGTAGCTCCTCAGGGAACACACTTCATAATAAAAGTATCCTTTGGGACTTCCCTGGTGGTCCAGTGGTTAAGACTTTGCCCTCCAATGGCAAGAGTGTCAGTTTGATTCCTGGTCCAAGAGCTAAAATCCCACATGTCTCATGGCCAGCAAACCAAAAAACATAAAACAGAAGTAACATTGTAACAAATTCAATAAAGACTTTAAAAATGATCCACATCAAAAAAATAAAAATCTTTTAAAAAGTCTTCTTCAACATCTAATAAGGACTAGAAATATTTTAGGAACAAACCAAGATAACCATTTCATCACAAATATCTTTTACCCGATGAGTGAATTATTTGCCAGAACTTCCCATGCTATCTTCTTAAACTCTCTTGCCAAACTGTGGATTAAGGCATGACTATTTCAATTTAGTTGTAAAAACAAAGATTACATTTGACAATAAAATTATATTTCCTTGAATAAAATTCACATTTCTTTTTAATGTGCTGGTATCCCTAACCAAGTTTTATGTAACTTGCCCCTTACATTGCTTTCTAGCCAGTCTCAAGATGGTTATTTTGCACCCAAAGATTCTGATTAATTTTATCTCCATAGAGGCATGTTGGCAACTCTTCAAAACTGTACTGGCAGCCTGTCTTAATAGGGTACCAGGTTCTTCCCCTGTTGTCCATATTTGCATATGTTTGCTTAGATCCTGACCTTGTAGAGGAAGTCTGAAATGATGAAGATATTCTCCTCAAAAATTTCTCCATCACATATTTTCATTAAAAAGATTCTCAGTCTAAAAATCACTATTTAATATGTATGTACATAATATATATTATATAAATAGATTTTTTATAATATATGTAAGCAAATGTTATATAAATTATACAAAAAGTTCTCAGTCTAAGAAACTGCTATTTCATATCTCTATATATTATATACATATACATATAATATATATTACACATAATATATATTTTATATATATATAAGATACAGAGAGAAAAACTATTTAAAGTTTTCTTATAAAAGCTATTTGAAAATTTCTTATAAAGTTAGACATACACATAGTATGCAGTCTGCCAATTTCACTTGAAAATGGAAACATGTATCCATGAAAAGACCTGTATAAGAATGTTCACAGAACCTTTTCATCTGTAAATCAGAAGCAACACAAAAGCTTATCAACAGAACATGTCCATAGCAATAGAAAAGTACTCAGCAAAAGAAAAAGAAACTATTGACACATGCAACAGCACAGATAAATCTCTCAAGCATTAAGTGAAGTGAAGTCACTCAGTCGTGTCCGACTCTTTGCGACCCCATGGACTGTAGCCCACCAAGCTCCTCCGTCCATGGGATTCTCCAGGCAAGAACACTGGAGTGGGTTGCCATTTCCTTCTCCAAGCATTATGTTGGGTGAAAAAAAGAAGAGATAAAAAACTACAGTTGATCTGATTCCATTTATATAAAAATCTAGAAAAGGCAAAACCATAATTCCACAGATTGATTATATTCTGTGCAGCCAAAGATGGAGAAGCTCTATACAGTCAACAAAAACAAGACCAGGAGCTGACTGCGGCTCAGATTATGAACTCCTTATTGCCAAATTCAGACTCAAATTGAAGAAAGTAGGGAAAGCCACTAGACCATTCAGGTATGACCTAAATCAAATCCTTTATGATTATACAGTGGAAGTGAGGAATAGATTTAAGGGCCTAGATCTGATAGATAGAGTGCCTGAAGAACTATGGAATGAGGTTCGTGACATTGTACGGGAGACAGGGATCAAGACCATCCCCATGGAAAAGAAATGCAAAAAAGCAAAATGGCTGTCTGGAGAGGCCTTACAAAGAGCTGTGAAAAGAAGAGAGGCGAAAAGCAAAGGAGAAAAGGAAAGATATAAGCACCTGAATGCAGAGTTCCAAAGAATAGCAAGAAGAGATAAGAAAGCCTTCTTCAGCGATCAATGCAAAGAAATAGAGGAAAATGCCGAAGAATTGATGCTTTTGAACTGTGGTGTTGGAGAAGACTCTTGAGAGTCCCTTGGACTGCAAGGAGATCCAACCAGTCCATTCTAAAGGAGATCAACCCTGGGATTTCTTTGGAAGGAATGATGCTAAAGCTGAAACTCCAGTACTTTGGCCACCTCATGCGAAGAGTTGACTCATTGGAAAAGACTCTGATGCTGGGAGGGATTGGGGGCAGGAGGAAAAGGGGACGACCGAGAATGAGATGGCTGGATGGCATCACTGACTCGATGGATGTGAGTCTGAGTGAACTCCGAGAGATGGTGATGAACAGGGAGGCCTGGCGTGCTGCGATTCATGGGGTCGCAAAGAGTCGGACACGACTGAGCGACTGAACTGAACTGATAATTCCACAAAGCAGATAACTGGAAGGAGAAGAGAAGACCAACTGCCAAGAGGCAGGAAGGAACTTTTGGGGGTAAATGAATGTTCTATATCCTGTTTTGGTGGTATTTACATGACTGCGTATATGTGTCAAAAGCCATTGAACTATATCCTTAAAATGAGTAAATTTTATTACATGTGATAGCTTAAAAAGCTGATTAAAAAGAAGAAAAATACAAACATAAAGATTTTGATCAGTGATTCTTAAAATATTTTGTATCATGGTGTTTAATGGTTTCACAAAATTAATACAAAGACCATGAAGAAGTTTTTTAGACTCATGAAAAGCATTCAAGCCCTGTTGAGTTCCCAGGTTAAAACAGCTTTCCCTGGAGGATTAAGTTAAGAGAGTCTAATACAATGCTCCAATACTTTGGCCACCTCAGGTGAAGAGTTGACTCACTGGAAAAGACCCTGATGCTGGGAGGGACTGGGGGCAGGAGGAGAAGGGGACGACAGAGGATGAGATGGCTGGATGGCATCACCGACTCGATGGACATGAGTTTGGGTAAACTCCAGGAGTTAGTGATGGGCAGGGAGGCCTGGCGTGCTGCGATTCATGGAGTCGTAGAGTCGGAAACAACTGAGTGACTGAACTGAACTGAACTGAACTGAATGCAATACTCAGACTGCTTACCTCAACATTTAACTGAATAGAGGAAAAGGGGAATTGAGGGATGAGAGGTCCTACCTAGCCTGAGGAGAGGCATTTCAGAAAGGAATTTTAAGAAATGTAGAAAACAGATATTACCCACTTACAATCTTTCCAAGATCCCCAAATTTGGCAACCAACACCATTCCCCTGAAAATCACCTCATGCACCATCTTTGACACAAATAACCAAAATGCCTTTGATCCCAGTGAGATATGGTGAAATAGAATCGCCTTTGATGAAACTGAAATAGTTTTGCATTCAGTTCATATGGCACACACATGGCCAATGTTTCCTTTTCTCTTGTACCAAAAGGTCAAGGCTGTGGCCCTCAGATTTCCAAAAGATCACAAACTTTATTATCTCATAAGGAGTAGCTTTAAAATAAAAAAAGAACTTTGAAAACATTCTCAGTTACTAATTTTTAACTATCAATTTTCTATGCATCATTCTGTATACAAATATTTTTACAAAGAAAATGGACCAGTTTTAATTGTCCTATCAATTGTCTTTCCTCTGCTATCAAATTTCTGAAACAAAATACTCCCACATGACTAAATCAATCTTGATTTTCCTGAATAATACAGGATAGACTAATTTTTCTTAATCTCATGTCTACGAATATGTCATTACTATGAAGAATTTTTAGAAGCCAATTGTTTTCCAAATCCATATTGATAATTTGGTAGCAAGTTAAGCATCTAGTTACTATAACTATGTGTGTAGTTCTTTTAACCAGAGGATATGTTTCAGCAGAACATGCTTTCAACCACTGTCTGATAAAATAGAAACTAATGAAAAATTTTTTTGCTCTCCCATTGTGTATGAGATTTTCTTGTTTGAAAAAGATATTGCTAGTTTTTCCTAATTACAGAAAAAAAAAAAAGATTTAAGTTAACTTTTAAACTCAGCAGCGCTTCTCTCCCTCAAGTTGTATTAATTTTTCAAAAAAAAACTAAATCAAAGTGGTGTGAGCTAGCTTTTCTTGAAATGTCTTTACAACAGACAGGGAGACATGATAGAACTCATATGATGTAGAACCGAGGGCTGTTAATGAAGCTGGCTCTCAAGGTGACTAATGAAAATGTCATTTTCTAATAAGTTCCTTAAAAGTTTCATTTATTCTTTCACTTATTCATTTTTTAAGTTTACTTTTGAATTGGAGGAAAATTGCTTTACGATATCATGTAATTGGTTTCTGTCATCAGTTCAGTTCAGTTCAGTTGCTCAGTCATGTCCAACTCTTTGAGACCCCATGAACCGCAGCACACCAGGCCTCCCTGTCCATCACCAACTCCTGGAGTTCACCCAAACCCAAGTGCATTGAGTTGGTGATGCCATCCAACCATCTCATCCTCTGTGATCCCCTTCTCCTCCTGCCCTCACTCTTTCCCAGCATCAGGGTCTTTTCAAATGAGTAAGCTCTTCGCATCGGGTGGCCAAAGTTTTGGAGTTTCAGCTTCAACATCAGTCCTTCCAATGAACACCCAGAACTTATCTCCTGTAGGATGGACTGGTTGGATCTCCTTGCAGTCCAAGGGAATCTCAAGAGTCTTCTCCAACACCACAGTTCAAAAGTGGCTTCGGCACTCAGCTTTCTTTATGGTCCAACTCTCACATCCATACATGCAAATCAACCATAGTTATACTTCCATGACTCCCTCTTGAGCCTTCCTTCTCTCCCCGCATCTTACCCTTCTAGGTCATCACAAAGTGCCAGGCTGGGCTCCCTATGTATATACCAACTTCTCACCAGCTATCTATCTATGCCAATGCTACTTTATGAAAAAACAAACAAACAAACAAAAAATAAACCTGTTACTTTAAATGTTTGCACTCCAGCCAAAATGAATAAACAAAAATGAATAAGTGAGAATGTACTGTGGTCACTTATTCATTTTGGCTTATTCAGCAAGCATTTATAGTAAAGGGTTTTGTTTTTGTATAACAATGCAATCATTATACTGGACAAAAATCAAATAAGTCCATGCAACATTAAGATTGGAGAGCTGTAGCAGGAAGAATGCAGAGTGATCTTCAGTCAGTTCAGTTCAGTCGCTCAGTCGTGTCTGACTGTTTGTGACCCCATGGACTGCAGAACACCAGGCCTCCCTGACCATCACTAACTCCCGGAGTTTACTCAAACTCATGTCCATTGAGTCATTGATACCATCCAGCCATCTCATCCTCTGTCGTCCCCTCCTGCTCCTGCCTTCAATCTTTCCCAGCATCAGGGTCTTTTCCAAAGAGTCAGTTCTTTGTATCAAGTGGCCAAAGTATTGGAGTTTCAGGTTCAACTGAAATTGATGAACTGGAGTTTCATCAGTCCTTCCAATGAGTATGCAGGACTGATTTCTTTTACGATGGACTGGTTGGATCTCCTTGCAGTCCAAGAGACTCTCAAGAGTCTTCTCCAACACCACAGTTCAAAAGCATCAATTCTTCAGTGCTCACCTTTATTCATAGTCCAACTCTCACATCCATACGTGACTACTGGAAAAACCATAGCTTTGACTAGATGGACCTTTGTTGGTAAAGTAATGTCTCTGCTTTTTAATATGCTGTCTAGGTTGGTCATAGCTTTTCTTTCAAGGAACAAATGTCTTTGATTTCATGGCTGCAGTCACCATCTGCAGTGATTTGGGAGCTCATCAAAATAAAGTCGGTCACTGTTTCCACTGTTTCCCCATCTATTGTCATGAAATGTTGGGACCGGATGCCATGATCTTAGTTTTTGAATGCTGAGTTTTAAGCCAACTTTTTCACTCTCCTCTTTCACTTTCATCAAGAGGCTCTTTAGTTTTTCTTTACTTTCTGCCATTAGGGTGGTATCATCGACATATCTGAGGTTATTGATATTTCTCTCGGCAATCTTGATTCCAGCTTATGCTTCATCCAGCCTGGCCTTTCGTATGATGTACTCTGTATATAAGTTAAATAAGCAGGGTGACAATATACAGCCTTGACGTACTCCTTTTCCAGTTTGGAACCAGTCTGTTGTTCCATGTCCAGTTCTGACTGTTGCTTCCTGACCTGCATACAGATTTCTCAAGAGGCAGGTCACATGGTCTGGTATTCCCATGTCTTTCAGAATTTTCTACAGTTTGTTGTGATCCACACAGTCAAAGGTTTTGGCATAGTCGAGAAAGCAGAAATAGATATTTTTCTGGAATTCTCTTCCTTTTTCGATGATCCAGTGGATGTTGGCAATTTGATCTCTGGTTCCTCTGCCTTTTCTAAATCCAGCTTGAGCATCTGGAAGTTCACAGTTCATGTACTGCTTGTTGAAGTCTAGCTTGGAGAATTTTGAGCATTACTTTACCAGCATGTGAGATGAGTGCAATTGTACGGTAGTTTGAGCATTCTTTGGCATTGCCTTTCTTTGGGATTGGAATGAAAACTGACCTTTTCCAGTCCTGTGGCCACTGCTGAGTTTTCCAAATTTGCTGACATATTGAGTGCAGCACTTTCACAGCATCATCTTTCAGGATTTGAAACAGCTCAACTGGAATGCCATCACCTTCACTATCTTTGTTCATAGTGATGCTTCCTAAGGCCCATTTGACTTCACATTCCAGGATGTCTGGCTCTAGGTGAGTGATCATACCATCGTCATTATCTGGGTTGTGAAGATCTTCTTTGTACAGTTCTTCTGTGTATTTTTGCCACCTCTTCTTAATATCTTCTGCTTCTGTTCAGTCCCTACTGTTTCTGTCCTTTATTGAGCCCATCTTTGCATAAAATGTTCCCTTGGTGTCTCTAATTTTCTTGAAGAGATCTCTAGTCTTCCGCATTCAATTGTTTCCTCTATTTCTTTGCATTGATCACTGAGGAAGGCTTTCTTATCTCTCCTTGCTATTCTTTGGAACTCTGCATTCAAATGGGTATATATCTTTCCTTTTCTCCTTTCCCTTTTGGCTTCTCTTTTTTTTTTCTTAGCTATTTGCAAGGCCTCCTCAGACAACGATTTGCCTTTTTGCATTTCTTTTCCAGTGATCTTAGGGATACAGTATTTCTGACACAGTCATCTAGGCAGACCAGATTTGAGCAGGAGGAAAGAGACAATGCTGATGGAAAGAAGTTTCAATACACTTTTTACAACTTGTACCAGGATAAAAGGTAAGTAAGATGCAGCCCTAGTCCCAAGAAAATTTCAGTTTCATTGAAAGCCTAATGCACTTGTTGCTCCTGAATAGTTGATTCTTTCCAATGCCCTTAATCGGTTCACAGCAATTTGGTATCCATTAGAGATGGTGAAGGACAGGGAAGCCTGGCATGCTGCAGCCCACGGGATGGCAGTGTTGGACATGACTGAGCAACTGAACAACAACAATCCTTTTTAAAACTAAATGAAAAATTACCAAAATTGGAGACAGCTAGGATGTCCTTCAGTAGGTAAGGGATAATTGTGGCACATCCATAGAACGGAATATTATTCAGTACTAACAAGAGATGAGCTATCAAGCTATGAAAAGACATGGAGAGGTATTAAAAGCATATTACTAAGTGAAAGAAGCAAATCTGAAAAGGCTACATACTGTGTGACTCCAAATACATAACATTCTGGAAAAAGGAAAACTATGGGGACAGTAAAGAGATCAGTGATTGTCAGAAGTTAGGCAGTAGGGAGGGGTGAGTCAGCAGAGTACAGAGCAATTACTTCCATGCTAAATATAATCTTATTGTGAAATCTTGTAGGACATAATTTGGACAGACTGGTAATACATCAAACTGCTCAGTATTTATTTAATAGAAGGAGCTCAGCACTATGGATGAGACTTCTATAACTAAATTAGTTTAGTAGTTATCATGAACCAATCCAGACAAAGCAAAACCATAAGACAGAGGTATAAGCTTGTCCTCAAAATACTATTACTATACTGAACATTTCAAATTTTTTGACTATAGGGACAAAATAATGATTCAAGACTGTACTAAGTTACTGATTTTGAGAGCCAATAAAATTATTTTTCTTAAAAATTTTATTTTATATTGGATTATAGTTGATTAAAAATGTGTTAGTTTCAGGTGTACAGCAAAATGATTCATTTATACATATACATGTATCTATTCTTTTCCAAATTCCTTTCCCATTTAGGTTATTAAAAAATATTGAGCAGAATTCCCTGTGTTATACAGTAGGTCCTAGCTGGTTATACATTAAATATAGCTCTGTATACATGTAAATCCCAAACTCCCAATCTATCCCTCTCCTGGACTCTTCCTCCCCCACCCTTGGTTAATCATAAGTTCATTCTCCAAGTCTGTTTCTATTTTGTAAATAAGTTCATTTGTTTCACTTTTTTTAGATTCCCCATATAAACTATATCATATGATTTTTAAGGCAAAGAAATTATTCCGTATGATACTATAATAACATATGCACAGCCTTATGCATTTGCCAAAACCCAGAGAATGTATATCAAGAGAGAACCCTAATGTAAACTATAGACTTGGGTGAAAGGGACAGGTCAGTAGGGGTTCTTGTAACAAATGTACAACTCTAAGGCAGAATGTTGGTGGTGGAGGAGGTGATGTGTGTGCTGGAACAAGGGGTACATGGGAACTCTCCATACGTTCTGCTCAATTTTGCTGTGAACCTGAAACTGCTCTAAAGAAAAAGGTTAGTTAAAAAACAAACAAAAATTCATGAAAAAACATTGCTTTAAGACAAGTATTACATGGTTCCTTTTAGTTATTGAACTCTTTTTTTTCTGTTCATCTCCCACTGAAATTTTAATACTATACTTTAAGGTTAAAATTATTTTATTTATAACTCCATCATATATATGTGTGAAACAGTATATTATATTCTCTGGCCATAAAGCTCTAAGTGTTAGAAAAAAGTCTGAATTGAGTTATTGTCATTTTTAATAGTATGAAATCAAAATCACATAT
>SJYT01048970.1:79872-107372 GCA_006410635.1 Cephalophus harveyi
TATAAGAGACAGATCACATATATTACAAATTAGGAAATATTTAAACCTAAAAAATCATATTTAATTGGAATATTTATTATTCAGATATGTGGTACTTTTTTAAAAAAGAGTAGGTATCAGTGAATAAAAAAATTTTTATAGCTATAATCATACAGAATTCAGAATTCACTTTATTCCTATTTTCAATTTCTATAAATATAACCATAAAAAAACTTGTTCACAAAGAAGTGGTTGGGAAGTCTGAGGATCTAGTGGATAATATGGTGATCACAGTTGATATGACTGTATAACTGAAAAAAAGATAAATAGGCAAGGTGAGTGAGGTAGTAGATATGTTGATCCACTCAAATGATGGGAATTCTTTCACAATAAATAATACATCAAATCATTGTCAAATTGTACACTGCTCTATATCAACCTAGAGGGGTGGGATGGAGAGAGAACTCGGAGGGAGGTTCAAGAGAGAGGGTATATGTGTGTACC
The DNA here is from genome assembly GCA_006410635.1 of Cephalophus harveyi. Taxonomy (NCBI): domain Eukaryota; kingdom Metazoa; phylum Chordata; class Mammalia; order Artiodactyla; family Bovidae; genus Cephalophus; species Cephalophus harveyi. The sequence continues at coordinate 80,356 of SJYT01048970.1, forward strand.
TATGGCTGATTTGGGGCTCCAAAATCACTGCAGATGGTGACTGCAGCCATGAAATTAAAAGACGCTTACTCCTTGGAAGGAAAGTTATGACCAACCTAGACAGCATATTCAAAAGCAGAGACATTACTTTGCCAACAAAGGTCCATCTAGTCAAGGCTATGGTTTTTCCTGTGGTCATGTATGGATGTGAGAGTTGGACTGTGAAGAAAGCTGAGTGAGGAAGAATTGATGCTTTTGAACTGTAGTGTTGGAGAAGACTCTTGAGATTCCCTTGGACTGCAAGGACATCCAACCAGTCCATTCTGAAGGAGATCAGTCCTGGGATTTCTTTGGAAGGAATGATGCTAAAGCTGAAACTCCAGTACTTTGGCCACCTCATGTGAAGAGTTGACTCATTGGAAAAGACTCTGATGCTGGGAGGGATTGGGGGCAGGAGGAGAAGGGGACAACAGAGTATGAGATGGCTGGATGGCATTATTGACTCGATGGACATGAGTCTGAGTGAACTCTGGGAGTTGGTGATGGGCAGGGAGGCCTGGCGTGCTGCGATTCATGGGGTCGCAAAGAGTCGGACACGACTGAGCGACTGCACTGAACTGAATGGCTGATACATGTTGAGGTTTGACAGAAAACAACAAAGTTCTGTAAAGCAGTTATCCTTTGATTAAAAATAAATTAATTTTTAAAAATACAAAAAAAATAGTTTGGAATAGAGATTTTTGTGAAAGCAACATCAAGTCTTTGAACTTTGTGTTATATGACAAAAACATAGATGAAGGCCTACCTCAGGAAACAAGAAAAATCTCAAATAAGCAATCTAAATTTACATTTAAAGGAACTAGAAATATACAAGCAAAGCTCAAAGTTAGCAGAAAGAATAAAAGAATAAAAATCACAGTGGGAGTATGTCTTATGGAAACTAAAAGTAGTACACAGCACTATATATAAAATGAACAAGGATTTACTATACAGCATAAGAAAATATATTCAATATCTTTTAATAATATGTAGTGGAAAAGAATCTGTGTACATATATATATATATATATATATAAAACTGAATTATAAATTTTTTTAAAAAATCAATGAAACTAAAAGTTGGCTCTTTGAAATGATAAAACTGATAAACCTTTAGCAAGAATCACTGAGAAAAAAATAGAGAGCCCAAATAAAGAAAATAAGAAATAATAGAGGAGAAATTACAATTGATACCAGAGAAATACAAAAGACCATAAGAGAATACTATGAACAATAATGTTACAATAAATTAGACAACTAGAAGAAATGGATAAATTCCTGGAAACTTGTAATCTTCCAAGACTGAATCAGGAGGAAACAGAAAGTTTTAATAAGCCAATTCAGTTCAGTTCAGTTCAGTCTCTCAATTGTGTCCAACTCATTGCGACCCCATGAATCGCAGCATGCCAGGCATCCCTGTCCATCACCAACTCCCGGAGTTCACTCAGACTCACGTCCATCGAGTCAAGAATTGATGCTTTTGAACTGTGGTGTTGGAGAAGACTCTCGAAAGTCCCTTGGACTGCAAGGAGATCCAACCAGTCCATTCTAAAGGAGATTAGTCCTGGGTGTTCACTGGAAGGACTGATGCTAAAGCTGAAACTCCAGTGCTTTGGCCACCTCATGCGAAGAGCTGATTCATTGGAAAAGACTCTGATGCTGGGAGGGATTGGGGGCAAGAGGAAAAGGGGACAATAGAGGATGAGATGGCTGGATGGCAACACCGACTCGATGGACGTGAGTTTGAGTGAACTCTGGGAGTTGGTGACGGACAGGGAGGCCTGACGTGCTGTGATTCATGGGGTCCCAAAGAGTCGGATACGATTGAGCGACTGAACTGAACTGAACTGAAAGCAAAGTAATGCAAAGCAACCTTCAGTAATATAAAAGAAAGTATATGAATTAAAATAAAAAACCAGTTTTGAATAGTTCATTATATAGGTGAAAACTATTATGCTATAAACCCTCATGGAAAGAACTTCCAACATTGCAGTTTAAGTTAGAAGGCAAATATTAAAAAAGAAGAAAAGAAACAGAAAAATCAGGTCATCAGGACACAAGCTGCAAAACCACAGACAAGCTCGGGGCCAGTGAGGAACCTGAACAAACCTTAGCAGCACAGAGAACTCTGCACAAACCACTCAGGGCCAAGAGATGCACAGCAGGAAGCACTGCTGAAAGGAGCTTTCTTAACGGGGCCTCCCTGAGGCAGATCTTAGCAGAGCAGGTTCTAAACTGTCAAATAAAGCGCTAGGGTTCCACATCCCCATGGAGAAAGGGGGAGAGGGCCTGGGAGGCCGGAAGTGCTGTGACTGTAAAGACGCTGAAAACCAGGGAGGCTGTCAGTCAGTATTCACAGTTTAATGCTCAAAGAATACTGTCTTCCTCTAGTTTGTAACCTGTTTTTTCTCTCCCTTTCCTTCAGCCTTCTTGAAGAACTCTTTATATAATAGGGGACCCACTGAGCCTCCTGAAACACACACTGCTCGTACACTGATTACCTGCCCCTCTTTTTCCCACAGACTGCCCAGCCTAGAACTACCCTCTTCTCCACCGTCTCCTCTACAGGCCTGCTGCCAACTCAGCTGCACCTGGACTCCTGGATCATGCCGTGATTTCTGCTGCTGTCCAGCACATCACCACGTCTGTGCTCCGGTCACCTGTCCCTGGAAGGCTGGCTTCCTGACAGCGGAATCTGCACCGTGTTCGTTCTACAGATCCGGGTCGCAGTGTGGTGGGCACTGCACTCAACACCAGGGTGACCGAACCAGGGCCTTCAGGCGGGAGGCCCACCTCTCCAAGGCCTCCTTGGGGCACACGTTCCTTCCCCTTCTCAAAACACAAACACCACCAGCCTTTGTCAAGATACTTTTGCTCAACACCTTCCTCCACCAGGAACGCACTTCCCTGAACAGAGAACTCTGGGGGTCAGCAGTGGTGCTCGCAGGCAGTGGTGCTCCCTCCTCCCTCCCTGCTCCACGGGCACCGTCACGTCAGGCACAGCAGGACAAGGACTCGGGGGTGTCTCCCTGTGACCGGGAACCAGGGACTCTCCCATCCACACCGCCATGGTAGCCAGTGCTGGACCTTGAGCCAGAGTGATTCGAGCAGGGCTCAGTGAATTGAAGGTCCTCCCTCCAACAGTGAGACGCAGTGAAATGAGAGAGACTGGAGACCAGAGCCAGGGCTGCGGCGGTGTTCGTCCCAATATGATTCACCATCAGACGTGTGCCGTGGAAGCACACCTGCGAGGGTGGCTCCCAGACCATCAGGGGTTTTTCTGGTTCCTGCTTCCAGATCAGGAAGAGGAGAGAGGGCTGGGAGCTGGGAGGAGTCACGGCTGCTTCCCTCCCGAACCCTGAGCATAGTGCGAGGCTGGGGACGCCTCTCGGGGAAGCCCTCAAGGCTCAGCGTCCACAGAAGGCACGGTTCACCCTGCTCTGCACTCAGAAGTGGAAGGCGTCTACAGAAGTCTCCACCTCCGCCTCCGCACAGTGACCGTCAGGAGCTTAAGAGCTACAGCAATTAAAACAAAACAAGGCAGGAAGATCCTGTTCATTCCTGAGACCAATCAAAGCCAGAGCCGTCAGGTCAACTGTCAACACTAGGCAGCGTCTCTGTGAAAAAAGCAGCTCGTTATCAGCCCTGTGAGCCAAGCAAGCTAGTGTCACTCCTAACATGTGAAAATGGCTGAGGAGTGTTTTTCCTGTCTGTCCTGGTCGTCTCTCACCTGTAACTGCAGTCTGGCCTAAGAGAGGGGGGTGCACCACTTCTAGCCAATGAAAGGACCAGTCTGTCTGAAAACCTCTGGCCCGGAGTATTTGTTGTTTTGTTTGTACTGCATAATATGAAGCAAATCCTCCTGATGAGACAAAACGAAGACCTGCAGATGGTGACACGGTCAATCCCGTCTGGCCTGACTTTGACAGAAATGCTGACGCAGAGGCTTTGCTGACAGGAGAGCCTCAGTGAGGACCTCCATCCTAAACTGTGCCAACAGGCGCTCAGTGGAGTGGACAGTTACCAACAACAAAACAAGCAGAGGAGTTACAGATTCTTCACACCCAAATCACTCCATTCTCCTGGCAAAGGGTAGCTAAGAAAAAAATAATTGGGTTATGCCTGCCACAAAGGAACAGAAACAGAACACAGAACTAGCAGAGAGTTTCTAAATCAGCAGGGACGGTGTCGATCATATTGTGAGGGGGCACCGGGACCGGAGTCTGTTAGCGTCTGTACGGAGACCCACCTGCACCGTACAGGTGAATCGAGTATTCTACTGCTACTAACACGGACAGAAAAGTACATACGCTAAAGGCCGTGAAACTTTAGTCAGAAACGTGAATCTAACTAAAGGTTAGATTTTCCAAAAAAGGCCAGGACGTAACTCCTCCATCACTATCTCATTCATTACCTGTTGGATTAAATGGAAATAATCTTTCCTTTTACTTCCTTACCTATTTACTGGGAGGACAGAGGAGCCTGGTGGGCTGTAGGCCATGGGGTCACAAAGAACTGGACACGGCTTAATGCCCGAACGACATTTGTTGGCTACTTCTCCAATGTCAGAATTTAGGCTCTCTCTCTGAAGAACAGGAAGCTGGTCTTTCTCATTTCTAACTCTGTCCTTGGCAGCCGCATGGTGCCCAGCGCGTCACTACTGACCCCCAACTCGGCGAGGAGAGACAAGGAGGGTGCCCGAGGTCAGTGATGCTGTTCCCTCTTCCGGCTAAGAAGTGCAATGCGTTTCTGTTCATTGCTCCATAATCTGCTCAGAGGTGTTCCATTTGACTCCTGGAAGGTCTTCATGTAAAGCCTAGAATGAAATTTACTTAGCTTCCTCATACTTCCAATGGCTTTAAAATGCCCACTTGACCGGAGAGAACCGCCAGGGTGCTGCCAGCTGATGTTCCAGGCCCAGGGACCACCTCCGCGGCAGCGTGAACTCAGTGGATGGTGGGCATTTCCCCAGAGACCCTTAGGAAGAGGAGGCTCCCTGAGGCAGGCTTTGGAACAGTACGTTGTATTACATAAAAATTAAACACAGTTTGCACAAGCTGTGAAGTGTTAGCCTGAGGCACTTTCTATTCCCCAGGCTCTAAGTTTAAAGGAAACATTCTCCTCCTCCCACCTTGTAAGTTTTTCTTTCTCTCCACTCAACCCCAATGATAGCTGTTCTAATGCTAGTTAACAAAAATGGTAAATCTTCAAATATTACTGTAGAAATATATGACAGTTCAGTGGAGAAAAAATATAGTCCTTATATATAACAAATATGTATATATATACATATAATTTATATAGATATTAAACGTGCATATTTATACATACATACACATAACTATAACATGTTTTTCTATATTATATAAACATATATATATATATATAATGTGTATATAAATATATATAAAGCAAGTCTTACGTTTTAAATAAGGACCATGCACTCAAGGGCAGAAACAAGTTACTGTGAATGAGGGTTCAGAAGGAGATGCTCTAGGTGAAACCNGCCTGAGGCACTTTCTATTCCCCAGGCTCTAAGTTTAAAGGAAACATTCTCCTCCTCCCACCTTGTAAGTTTTTCTTTCTCTCCACTCAACCCCAATGATAGCTGTTCTAATGCTAGTTAACAAAAATGGTAAATCTTCAAATATTACTGTAGAAATATATGACAGTTCAGTGGAGAAAAAATATAGTCCTTATATATAACAAATATGTATATATATACATATAATTTATATAGATATTAAACGTGCATATTTATACATACATACACATAACTATAACATGTTTTTCTATATTATATAAACATATATATATATATATAATGTGTATATAAATATATATAAAGCAAGTCTTACGTTTTAAATAAGGACCATGCACTCAAGGGCAGAAACAAGTTACTGTGAATGAGGGTTCAGAAGGAGATGCTCTAGGTGAAACCTACATCAACTTCAAGATTCGAAATTCTCCACGGCTTCCCCAGGGCTTCCTTTCTTCCTACTACAACTTCAATGATTTCATCATCATTTGAAATCACCTTAAATAAAAATCCTATTTTATACCCACAGGCAGTATCTTCCTGATTTAGATACTCTGTAAGGTTATTTTTTCCTCTCACCTATAGCTAGAGAGAGTGTCAAAATCAAACAAGCCAGATCTTCTACAAATTAAATCTGTCTTATCCACTCTGGAAAAGCGCCCGAACACTAAAATCACAGAGCTGTGGGTTCGAGTCTCTGTTTCACCATGTGACATGGGCTCCTGAAAGGCACTCTGCCTCTCTGAGCCTCGCTCGTTACCTGCACCTGAGCAGCCGGTGAACACATAGCCTTTCGTGAGGGTTCTCGAAGGAAAGCACCCAACACAGAGATGCTCAGAGCGCAAGCATCAGCTGCCCTTCTGAAGACGCTCACCTGAGACTATCAACCAGAGCACCTGCCCTACACGCATGTGTCGCAAACCTCTATAAAACACATGTGCTGAACAGGTGGGGGCTGGTGAGAGGCGGCAGAGAATGGCGAGAAGTACAGCAGAAGCCAAAGCAAAGGGACGGTCCCTGAGCACAGGGTGACCATGAAGTTGGCAGGTGGACGCCAGGTGAGAGGTCACAAGTGAGCCAGTCCAAGCTGCCACAGAACGGAGCATCAGGATGGGTTTTGATGGGTAATAGATGGAAAGGATGCTGCTGAGGAAAGGAAGCTTACAAAGGATGCTGCTGCTGATGATGCAGCTCAGGACGACTGCTGAGGAAATAGATGGGAGTCGCCCAACTTCTTTCCTGCCTCCTCGGGTTGCAACTAAGAAGTCCGGGCTAAAGCCCTAGCACGTACCCTGGGCCACAGGTGTCTCTGGAGACAGAGCCCGAGACGGAGCAGCAGGCAGAGAAGAGCAGCCAGGCTGCGGCGTGTGTGGAGCAGCCCTGGTGCCCAAAGCTGCCTGCCTGTCAGCGCCCTCCCCTTTATGATTACACTGTTGATTGACTTTCACTTTTCTTTCCTTCTTTCTTTCATTTTGGTTTCCTGTTCCAGAAGCTGAACTTCAAGATCCTTGCTTTCAGAGCTGCCTTATCCAGCACAACTCCAGCACGTCCGCTGCAGGCGTCCACCTGTCCTGAGATGCCATCCCTCAGGAGGGCAGTCCACGCCACTGCCTCTCACCACTGGCCTCAGGTGCAGAGGAGCCTTCCCAAGGCTGAGATGATGCAGGTGTCCTCCTGGCCACCAGCTGATAAAACACCCCGGGCATATTTCCCTCATAAAGGGCTTCCTCATGTCCGATAACCACAGTGTAATTTTCTGTCTCCTCCACAAGTACCATGAGGACATGCTCGGGCAAAACAGCGCTAAAGGAATGACCAAGTCCATCCACTATCTGCCGGACGAGGCACCGAAGGGGCGGGGAAGTCAGAAAAGAGAGCAGGTCTACACTCCTGATGACCTGGAGTCATCAGGTTGAGTAAGGACACAGAATGAAAGGAAGCCAGGAGAGGCCATCCACCTGGGGGACCAGGCATGGCTGGACTCCGGGAGGCCCACCTGTGAGGCTGCAGACCTCCAGCCCCTTGGGTGTTCTTCCCTAACCGCATGGGACTCCAAGGGAAAAATGGAGAAAAATTACCCAAAGAAATCAGAGGCTGGCACACAGCTCACTTACTTCTGTACACATTACAGAAAAAAGTCCTTATCTAAAGTTAGAATTTAATAGACCATAATATTTTTTGAAGTTTAGTGATATCTTATATGCTCAAGATAAAGCTTCTAAAAAAACTTTAATGAAACCATTGATCTGCATTTTCATTCACCAAGTTTTAACAAAGTCAAAAGGAGGAGATCTGTCTTAATTGGCCAATCAGATAAGGCCAAAATCTTATCATTCTTCAAGATATGATTCAGCTACCCACAGGGGTAATTTCCTAAAGTCATCAAAATGTCACTTAAAGTAATAAACATCAATTACAAGGCTTCAAATCAATATTCTCCTCACCAGCTATTTTAAAAAACTGAAAATAAAAATCCAAATAAACTTTTAAGTTCTAGGTGTAAGGAACTAATAAACACTGAGAGAAAAAGAACAACAAAGAAGTGCAGGAGTACAAAGAAGACAATGTAATTGAAACAGGTTCTCTCCCACCTCACACCCACTAGGATGGAGCTACTGTCAAAAAGCCAGGAATACCAAGTGTCAGCCGGTGTATATACAATACTAGTGTATACAAGAAGGAACTGGAAAGCTGTGAACCATAAATGAGAATGTAAAATGCAGCAGCAGCATCTTTGGAAAGCAGTATGGAGGTTTCATTGAAAAATTAAACCAAACATTATTATTTGATCCACCAAGTCCACTCCTGGGTGTATCCCAAAAGAATTCAAAGGAGGGTCTCAAATAATTGCTTATTCACCCTAATGTACCATAGTGTACTGGCATTATTCACAAGAGCCAAACAGTAGAAGCCAATCAAGTTTCCATTGATGGATGAACGAATAAGGAAGCGTGGTCTACATATACAATGGAATATTATTCAACCTTAAAAAGGAAGGAAATCCTCACACATGCTTCAGCATGGATAAACCTAGAGGATTCTATGCAAAGGGAAATAATCCAGCCGCAGAAGGACAAAGGCTACAGGACTCCAGTTATATGAAGTAGGATCAAAAGTAATCAAACTCACTGAGACAGAGAGCTCAATGGCCGGGCCCCAGTCAGTGTCAGATTACAGGAGCATCTGGGTGCATAAGCGCTCAAACGAAACCAACAACGGAAGAAAAAGGATGCCAATCAGCCACAAGGTTAGTGATATAACCGTGTCTGTCCAGCTGCACCTAAGCATGGGTAGATAAAGGAGAGAGCCAGAAATTGAACAGGAGCGTTCTCACAGGCAACCATGTTTCCCATGCCTCGAGTATTAGGGGAAACACAACAGGGCATGCATCTCTTAGTCCTGCCGTTAAACTCCACGTCCTCCCATCAGGAAGACCCGATCACTCCCACAGAACACACTTTGAAAGTGAGAAGATACGCAGAAGGGACACCGGTGCTTTCCTTTAAGTAGAATTTTTACTGATGAAAATTATGTGGGGGAGGGCAAAACGTATCTTGGAATAATTGAGAGTCACCCCTGATGAAACAAGAATACGCATGGTATGAGTACTGTTTACCCCAAAACAAGTATCTGCAGCTCTTTCTTGCAGGCCTATTCCATCTTACACTCACTACTATTTCGATCATGAGGTTTACAGAGGCTCACAGTTCTGTAAGCCTGACCAAGGTGCTCTATCACTTCAGTCGCGGCTTCAGAATTTGCTGGCATGTGGCACCACCTCTCAGGGAGGTGAAAGGCATGTCACAACCAAGCTGCGTCTCCAGCTGTGACACGTCTCGGTACAGAAGGGCAGGAGGGAGATGGAGAAGGAGAGAGAGAAATTATTTCCTTTATCATTTATCAAGAGTCATGCCAAAATGCTTCAGTCTTTACTCACATTTAGTATTTTTTTTTCCTGTTCAGTGGCCTTCATACGATGAAAAATATGTTTTAAAGTTACATTATTGAAATGTATTGAATAATGACTGTCAAGGTTGGAAACTAGCCACAAGAATGAATGTTATCTATTCCTCGGTCCTCCAGAGAGGGCCATAAATACATGTGATATTCCTCTGTGCTGTATTTTGCATTCAGATTTCTGATTTAGACAAAATGTGTTAAAAAATGTGTAAGAAGGCAGCTGCTGAATTAAAATACATCTGTGTGTAAAAGAAGTTGAGCTAATTTTAGTCGGAGCAAGGAAAGCATCACAGTGAAAAAATTTCTTTTGATAAACTAAAAAACAGATCTGCAAATAGCCTTTCAATATGCAGATGCAAAAATTCAAATTCAAACTGATGAACACATACTGTGGCCATATTATATATAAATAAAGTACAACATAAGAAATAAACACTACAATCTACATGAGATACAGATTAAAATAACAAAGAAAGGTAGTCATGTTGGGAACTGAAGAGCAACTCATGTTAATAAATTGAGTGTGGGGGGATCTGACCCAAAGAAAACAATCACAGGTTCAAGCCATCAAAAGGACATGCTGAACCACACATGACAGACATGACCCCATGTGCTCAGCATGGCCCACCACCTGGACTTCTGTGACCAACTCAGGAAGATGATGTGGGCACTGGGTGACCAACCAAACTCTGGAAGTGTAGGATGTGGACCCCATGTGTACACAGAGGTCAAGAGTCATCTCACATTTCCAAGCTCGGTGAGGGTAACAAATTTACACACTGAGAATTATCATCTTACACAAGACTGCCCTTACACATTTCAAACATAAAAGAAGATAACTGAGAATGAAATTTTGAGCCAATATATAAACTGCCCAATTAAGACACATAATGTGATTAATACTGCCAACAAGTCTATAGGTAGCACACAATCCTAACGTCTTTAAAATTCAGAGTAGCTTTAGAATCTATCATTGGCTTTTAAATGGTCTGTACAAATACACTGTGAAATATACTTCATGATCACCCTTAAAATACTTCCTGCCCAGCACTGCAGCTTCTTGGGAGTATTTCCTACTTTCAACATTACCTTCATGTACCCTAATCCACCACCACGGTATGCTGAGCACACAGGTCTTAATCAATGTATGTATGTATGTATGTAATCTTTTTAAAATATATATTTAATATTCAAACATGAATATTATTAAATGAATGTCTTAATATAATTTTAATACAAATGTATAAGTAAATGCCATCAGTTCAGTTCAGTCGCTCAGTCGTGTCTGACTCTGTGACCCCATGAATCACAGCACGCCAGGCCTCCCTGTCCATCACCAGCTCCTGGAGTTCATCCATCGAGTCGGTGATGCCACCCAGCCATCTCATCCTCTGTTGTCCCCTTCTCCTCCTGCCCCCAATCCCTCCCAGTATCACAGTCTTTTCCAATGAGTCAACTCTTTGCATGAGGTGGCCAAAGTATTGGAGTTTGAGCTTTAGCATCATTTCTTCCAAAGAACACCCAGGACTGATCTCCTTTAGAATGGACTGGTTGGATCTCCTTGCAGTCCAAGGGACTCTCAAGAGTGTTCTCCAATACAATTCAAAAGCATCAATTCTTCGGCGCTCAGCTTTCTTCACAGTCCAACTCTCATATCCATAAATAAATGCCATGCTAAGTCACTTCAGTCGTGTTCGACTCTGTGCGACCTCACAGATGGCAGCCCATTGGGCTCCGCCATCCCTGGGATTCTCCAGGCAAGAACACTGGAGTGGGTTGTCATTTCCTTCTCCAATGCATAAAAGTGAAAACTGAAAATTGAAAGTGAAGTCGCTCAGTCGTGTCTGACTCAGCGACCCCATGGACTGCAGCACACCAGGCTCCTCTGTCCATGGGAGTTTCCAGGCAAGAGTACTGGAGTGGGGTGCCATTGCCTTCTCCAATAAATGCCATAGTGAGGTATAAAAGTGTACTATTTAATTTGCAATTTGTATTTGACAAAAACAGTACAACCAAAGTCACTCCTTTATACTCATATTATTACAAGTATTTTTGCACATTAAAGATCAATGATGTCATTTTCAGGAACAACTGCCAACCCAAGAACCAAGTTAGAGGAAGTGTGGGACATATTGATAAAATGACATTAACTTCATCGAAATAAGAGGAGCAAGAGTAATACAGAAACATTTAGCAAGTTTTGTATCAGGTCATCATTCAGACACAGTATGAAAAACACGAAGACTATAGAAAAGGTGCAAAGTCCTGCAACTCTTGCTCACAAAGAATTGGAAATCCGGATTGTTGAAGGAGATGGGGGTGCCACATGGGGGGTTTCCCTGCAACAGCGCTTACTACCAACTGTACCAGTGCTGTATCAGCTGGCATGAGAACTCCGCAGACTGAGTGCAGGTGCTTGCTAGAATGTCTGAGCACACTAAGCCTTCAGATCAATGAAAAATCAACCCTAAAAATAATTAGCATAAAGCAGCAATGAGATTTTATTCAGAGATGGATTTTAGCACACAAATGTCTAAGAGAATCAATGAAGTCTTTAGTAAATTTGACAGTGAAAAGGAAAAGGAATGTAACAGGATAAAGGTCTAGAGAAAGCCATTCCTTACTTAGTGTCTAGGTACATAAATTGTATCCACAGTTTTAGAAAAGGCTTGTGTCTTTATTGACACAAATATTGACCAGAAGTCAAAACCATTAATATATTTGCATGTTAAAATGCAGAATACTTTCAGCAATTAGATTATGTACTTATTAGAATAATATTCTGCTTACTGAGTTTTATGGATATAAATTTAACTGACAAATGCTATATCTGATCACATCACTATTGAGTTAAATATACAAATAAAGTGTTTTTCATCTTGTACACCATCAAGTGCAGGAATTAAATAAATCAAAGCCACCAAACAAAAAACCAACAAAGTGAGGCATAATAACAAATGGAAGATTGGTAACAATATTAAGAATTATAACCATTTAGAAAGAATTTCAAACTCATTTGTTTGTAGAAATAGAATTCAGAAAGAAAAAAAATTACCTATATTCTATTTCCATTTTATGGAAAAGACGAGTTACTACATTTTTATATCTAAAAATACTATCAGACACCTGTCACATTAGGAAAAATAATTTCTATATTGAGCTCTGCAAACATTATAAAAATACTATAACATTTATTTTATTCTAACTGTACTACCTAGAGAAAGCACTTAGATGGCTGTCTTCATGTATACTGTATTTTTGTTTAGTAGAATTAGGAAAATATTATCACTTTTTGCAAAATAGACAGACTTTGAATTAACAGAAAAGTAATTTCTTGAATGTGTTATTTGTGATTAGGTACACTAAAATTAGTAAGAAAAGGCAAAAATAAACCTGAGCATCAGGAAATAAGAAGAACGTTTTCAAAGAACTGAGAATGAAAATGTGAGATATGGAGAAAGTTGCACTCAAATGCTTCCACCAAGTGAGCCTGACAGGAGGCTTAGTCAGAGGCTGGCCCCCACACCTGCTCAGACTCAACAACAGCCACAGAAAGCATTCATATATCAGTAGGATGACTACAGAGAAGCAAAGGAGTGTCCCTAATTGGCTGGATCAAGCCACAGGGCAGCAGAACAGCAACAAATCTAAGAATGACCTTTCATAAAATCGCTTCCAGTACATTCTACATTTTTCAGTCAAGAATATGCATAACGGTGAGCATAAAAAATCCAAAGGATTTGTGTGGAGAAGCAAACAGAATTGGCACTTGGGCACATAGTGTGAGGCATGGGAACAACACATGAAGCACTCCACGTTACCAAGGGGCATGGCACACCCTTGTGTAGTAAGGAAGCAAGACTCACGCTGTGGCAGTAATAACCTATGAACACAGTAAAGTGAGAAAAACCTAAAATATGAGAGTCATTTCCTGAGTTTACAGGGAGAGCTGGAAACAGGTGACAGGACACGGGTTATGGACGTGACCCAGCAGCAGAAGAGGGCTGGCGTCAAGATCCCACCCGGCAGCCAGGGAAAACAGACAGAACAGGCTTTCAGACCTGATCTGACTTTGTTCAACTCGTCATTCCAATACCGAACTGTTTTAACTTGACCAAATTACTTATTAATCTTGCCTTGAGAACTCCACGAACAGCATGAAAAGGCAGGAAGATAGGACACCGGAAGATGAACACCCCAGGTCGGTAGGTGTCCAACCTGCTACTGGAGAAGAGGGGAGAAACAACTCCAGAAAGAATGAAGAGACAGAGCCAAAGCAGAAATGAGGCCCGGCTGTGGAAGTGACTGGTGGTGGAGGAAAGCCCGGTGCTGTGAAGACGATACTGCACAGGAATCTGCAATGTTAGGTCCATGAATCAACATAAGTTGGAAGCGGTCAAACAGGAAATGATAAGAGTGAACATCAACATGTTAAGAATCAGTGAACTAAAATGGACAGGAATGGGTGAATTTAATTCAAATGACCATATATCTACCAATGTGGGCAAGAATCCTTTAGAAGAAATGGAGTAGCCCTCATAGTCAACAGAAGAGTCCAAAATGCAGTACTTGGGTGCAATCTCAAAAACGACAGAATGATCTCTGTTCGTTTCCAAAGCAAACCATTCAATTATCACAGTAATCCAAGTCTATGCCCCAACCACTAATATCAAAGAAGATGAAGTTAAATGGTTCTCTGAAGACCTACAAGACCCTCTAGAATTAACACCAAAAAAAAAAAAAAAACAAAATGAAATAAAACTGGCTTCTTCCTGCCCATGGGGAGGGAATATGAGAGAGAAGATGGGGATGAAAGCAGATAAGACACAGTCCTGCAGATGCTGGGCTGAGTGGACAGGGCACAGCGATCACAGTGCTTCTCATTAACGCATCTGTGTGTTCAAAATTCTTTCACAATACACAGTTAGAAAAATTGTTAAACATAGTAAATGTGGATAATTTGCAAATGTGTGATATCAAGGACGCTGTGAGAGGACCAGACCATATCTAAGTGAAGGGAACATGAAAAGTGCTATAGAATAAACCACTGAAGGGTGATCTCAGTCTCTTCAACAAAGATGCAAACATAAAATTAAAAGTTTCATTAAATTACATAAGTAAGAATTATTTGTGCAATCAGATCACATCATTTTTAAAAGGTATTTTTTAAATCCTATTTTTAAAAACGTATTCCCTAAAAATCCAGCTTGGTAGTAAAATATACTTTTTTGTTAATTCGTTTCTGTGTTTGTAATTATCCAGAATGACACTCAGGACTCTGGTAACTGTGACTGAGGATAAAAATCTCACTGATTGTTCTTCAACAAACCGAATGACTTTCTACTTCACTGGGAACCTTACATTTAAATTGATTGAGTTTTAAAAAGAGTTCAAATAAGCAAAATTTAGGATCTTTAAAAATGAATAACAGCCATTTAAAATAAAGAAAAATATTTGCTGTATGAATTTTTCTTAACGTTACTCTTAATGTTACCTGTATGAATGTTTCTTAATGTTACTTACATGCTTCCAGTAAAATGACTAGAAACAACACATTCTTGTAAAAAGGGAAGGCTGGAGACCATGCAGACAATGCAAAAAACTCCTTCCCGCATCACTCTACTGCATCACTCCGTTTATTAAGAATTCTTTCAATGCTATCTTAAAGATTTAGTAACAAATCGTTAACAAAACTTGTAGAAAATTTTCTAAAAACCTCTGGATAAGACTGGAGCAGCCAAGCCCCACGGCGACAGCCTCCTCACTCCCGGCCACAGCACGGAAGCAGAGGGACGACCGGAACTAGATGAACCTTGATTCCAGAGACAGACAGAGCCCTCCTCGGCCAGGCAGAGGACGGGAGGCCATCCCCTCCCCCAGGTCATTCGCAGTGTGAAAAATTAAAATTAAAGTGACTCATAAAAACATAAAACTATGAACCACACTTGCCTGATACACTGGATGAGATGAAGACAAACACAGTATTTGACCTAATCACACTATTTGCTTTTTTCTCAAGCTGCTAACAGTTTAAGCTAAGAGCGGGATATAACTATATAATGATACTCTGCTTTAAAACACACATGGATTTCACAGCATAATCCTGATGCATTCTAAGAAGACAATTCAATATATCAGCTGATGAGACTACTCAGAGAAAAAATATGAATCTTCTTTGATAAGTAAAATATAAGACAAGAGAATAACTATGATAGTTTCATCAACATCTCCAAAGGTCTTAAAAAATACAAAACTATATGCCAGAACTCTCATATTCATAAATGAATAACTGTAAAAGTTTATGATGTGCAAAATACCAACCATGAAATTAAATCTTTTAAAAATATTAATACAAAAATAGAATAAATCATGGAATAGAAGCCTCTCCATATTTTAATCTGCCTCAGAACCATAAACACATAGAAACATGTATTTTAGGAAAAAGACTCCCCAAAGAGACCGCCCAAGGGAAGCAGTTCTGCAATCAAGCAGGATCCCTGCCAGGTCACTTCTGTGGACTGAACACAACGGTAACATGCAGTGTGACAGTGACGGCGACTCAGGCGTCACTTGCGGAAATGGAGCAGGATCCTTAGCTGTTTTCCAGAATGACCTGTGGGTAGTGAGGACACTACCGAGGCCAGTCACACGAGGAGAGCTTCTGATTCCTCATGCCACCAGCATGACCAGAGAAGCCCTGCTTAACAAAGGCCCCGGGCGTGTCTTCAGAGGCAGGTCAGGCACTACAAAACCCTAGGACTTGGGGGAATGATGGCATCTCAAAAACCATCCAGTTCAACAGACTCCAGTTCAGAGCAGTATTCTTACTGCTCTGAAGGCCTCGTTCTACGTCTTCATGTTACAAATAACAGTTTCCCCAAAGTCAAGTCCCTCCTTGAAGTATTTACGCTGCTTAGTGTTAAGATGTCCACACTCCATCTTTCCCCTACACGCTGGTCCCTGAATCCACTGCAGCTTCCCCCCAGCCTCCTGACCTCAAGTGGATCATCAAAGGCTCGGTCCCCTTCCCTCTCTTCTCCATGCCACGTGTGCACTGGGGAATCACACCCAGGGTCCGCTTTAGACAACAAGTGCAGGCCTCTCCCGCCTAACAGGGTCCTGCCAGACCTGGTGTCTGCCTTCTCTTCTACAGCTACAAACACATCTTGCCAGCCACCAACTCCACTTAAACATCTGATGGTACCCCACTCCTAACTCTTGATTACCAAACTCTCAGTAAGTGGTCCTTCCAGTCTCCTGCGTCTCAGTCAAGAGCATCATCATTGAAGCAACCCACTCCATTTTTCATTCTTCTTTTTCATCTCGTATCAATCCTTCGGCAAAGCTATTGGTTCCACTCTCAAAATGTGCCCCAAATGTGACGATCCTACCCTGTTGTCCAAACCACACTGTCTCTCGCCTGAACTAACTCCCCTCAATGTCCTCCCCTCACCAGTCTAGGCTCTGTGCTGTGACAAGTCATCTCTACAGGCTCGGAGGGCACATGGAAGACGATGTGAGTCCAGACGGTGTGAAGGTAGCATTTCCTGGCCCCCCGCTCCCTTCATTCTCCTTCTTTCCTTCTTTTTTCTGATCTGCAGAGGAAAGCTCCTGAGGCAGAACCACAGGCCAGGGATCGCCGACCACGTCCTATCACAACCGGCTTTCTCTCACTGAAAGGCATCCTCCTCACCCTTCCTGCACTGTGCTCACAAGGGCTAAAGAGTCACCAGGGAAAGAAAGAAGCCCTTTTAGTAACCAAGGCACCATCAACCTAGCAGAACTTACAGACTTCCCTTGTATGTACATATTTCTATGAAAATGGACACAGGACCCTTGGCTTAAATCAAATGTTCTAAATGCAGGGACATGTCGACGGGATGGTGGGAGGCATCTCTAGTTTCTGCTCAGAGCTCGTGCCTCATCATCCTGAATTATTATTGATGACTGACATCACTTGTAAAGGAGAGAAAGCAAAAAGAGCACAGGTAAGAAACACCGACGCAAGTGGAACTCTAGCTCACTAAGGCAAAAAAAAAAAAAAACACAGCAAAGACCCTTGGCTTCTCTAGAATGGAACTGCCTCAGTTTTCCCTTCATTTTTAAATCCTGGGAAATAATTTGTCACAGAAAAAATTCCTTATGACAAGGCAAGAGAAAGAGCATTCTCATCCATACATCTAAGTCTGGCTCAGGTATTTACTTTTTGTGATTTCAAGAAGGAAGACATAAATAGAAGACTCTATATTTACTTCCAGGAGACCAATATTATATCAGTACAAGAGACATTTCTCAGAGATAATTCAACAAATATATTCTGTTAAGCATTTATTCAAACTAGTAGGAGGAACTTTACCATTAATTTTTACATAAAGAATATTCTGTAACTTTTAGCTAAGTGCATACATCTATCCATTCATTGTGAACCTTTCTGCAAACTTATCCATTCCAACCATGCACTCATTAGAATTTGATTGACTTTTTAAAACAGAATAATTGATCCTACACAATGACATGATATAAACAATAGAGAAATATATATATAATGTATAACCAATGTACCTAATAATCATTAGAACTTCTTTCTAAGCCACACAGTTACAGTATCTCAATATCATTTATGTTTTGTATTAATTCCCACCAGACTCTGTTTCATTCTGTTGAAGTAACAACATTCATCCATGGGAACATGAATTGAAATTTTTAAAACCCTCTTCATCTCAATAAGAGATGCAATTCCAATGACATTATACGTTTAATAATTTATTAATTTTGTATCAATTTTGTTGTTTCAATCAACTGAGTATCAGTAATACAAACTAATAATCCAATGAACACTTAGAGCTTTATGGCCAGACATCCTAAAAAATAACCTTATTTCACTGTGTGTATATAGACATGCATAAGTTGCTACTGTTTAGTTGCTAAGTCGTGTCTGACTCTGCCACTCCATGGGACTGTAACTCGCCAGACTCTTCTGTCCGTAAGATTTCTGAAGCAATACTGGAGTGGGTTGCCATTTCCTTCTCCAGGGGATCTTCCAGACCCAGGGATGGAACCTGCATCTCCTGCAATGGCGGGCAGATTCTTTACCACTGAGCCACTTGGGAAGCCCTACACACACACACACACACACACCTGAGAAGCCCTACACACACACACACACACACACACATGATGGGATGATCATTAAAATATTTCCACACATAAAAACCATAAAAAAATCTCTGGGGGAAATGGGAAAGATCTATGAGTTCAAGAAGAAGAACAAACGTAAATTTTCTGACAGTTGGAGAAGAGCTTCGTCATGCATCTTTTAAATGGATGATAGTGTGCGTCAGATCACCACGGTACTAACAGTCTGTGGGATGTATTTTTAAGCGGCATAAATAGTATTTTACAATGTCAACTTTTACCATACACTAGAAATTACATCCTGCACAACTATCTATACTTAGGATGAAAACAACGCTAAAGTTCAATTTAAGATTCAGCAGGAGTATGGGGGAAGCAGGTGGTGTCGAGATCTTTGAAAAATTACCCCGGGAGACCTGGAGCAGTGCCTTGTGACGCAACCAGAGTGACCATCCAGAGTGCGACCTGCTCTTTCAAGTCTTTTCACGCACATCCACGGCACAAAGTACACCAAGCCTTCCCCGCACCTTCCAGAAGCCCGCGTGATCAGACCGCTGCCTGGCCATGCTCAGCACACGCACCTCCGGGGGCACGGGGCACAACCACAGGGACCCTGCTCAGCAAACCCAAGGTTCCCCTGGGTTCCCACCTCAGAGTGTGCACTCCCTCGTCCCTCTGCCTAGAACACACTTTGACACGTTCCTGCTCATCATTCAAGTTTCTACTCACAATGCCTCAGAAATAACAGAGTCTTAGTTTCATTATCTGCGTACAGTGGCATGTGAGTCTACAATTTTCTCAAAGATAGTTTTACAAAATGTTTTTTGGGGATGGCCTTGCCTGAACAGTCTAATAATCCTACCCACTGCTCGCCTGTCACTCCCAGACCTCTCACCCCCAGTCACTCTGACCATAAATGATTTACTGGCTTGTGCATTTTCTGACTTTTTGACCAGAGGAA
Organism: Cephalophus harveyi; assembly: GCA_006410635.1. NCBI lineage: Eukaryota > Metazoa > Chordata > Mammalia > Artiodactyla > Bovidae > Cephalophus > Cephalophus harveyi. Next base: position 99,968 of record SJYT01048970.1, read on the forward strand.
GAGCATCTTTACCTTGCTCAGCACTCCACTCCGAGAACTTAAAACCAGATCAGGCGTCAGTAAATCTTGTTATATGAACAAATGCACCACGTAAAGGTGATGTGCACATATGAAGCACCTACTCTGCATCAACACCAGCGATGCCACTTACATACTGAACCTCATCTAACCTACTCCTTTTGAAATTTTGAAAGAGTCTTTCCCCATATTTTTAGTTCAATAACCTGATTATCAGAAATTAAATGACTTGGTTAAGGTTGCATCAGTTCATAAGATGGCTATTTTAGGATTAAAACTCAGGTACTAGATTTTAATAATTCTATGCTAGAGTTTTATTCATTATGACATGTTGTTATTTTATTTCCCTTACAGTGCTTTTCACTTATTATCTCATTTGATCCTCCCAATAGTCTACATCTTATTACATCAGCTTTACAGAAAATGAAACTGAGACTCAGAGAGTCAAAGAGATTTGCCCAAGGAAACAGAGCTACTTATGGATACAACCGGAACTCAAGTGCTGTTACCCTGGCTCTCACTTTCTTTCTAGAATCCCACATATGCATAGACAGAGACAGAGATTTAAAGTAATGTACACAAGGTCACACAGCTGGATAGAGAAAAGGCTGAATTAAAACTAGGTCAGCCGCTTAGGAAGCAAATGAACTTTCAACATATCATATTGTGCCACTGTCAAATGCCCGGGAGTTCACAACGGTTACAGACTTTCTGAGAGATGACAAAGATCTTGCTATGAACATTAGCCATGCTAATGAAAATATGAGGTCCAAGGAAGAGAGGCAGCTTAGCTGGGACGTGTGTGTCCTGGCTCCAGCAGACTATGGCTCACTCACTGCAGAAAACCTAGTCACACATACGGTGGCTTCGAGCTCGACAAAGCACAATCTTACTTTTGAATATTTAGTATTATTTAATAACAGTTACCTATGTCCTATGAAGTAACAGGTCATTAAAAATAAGGATGAAACATTTTAATGGCTCCAAAAGATTTACATCTTTGGGAAAACAAGAGTAGTGCATCAGAAACAGGAAAAGTCCTTTTTAATATACACACCCATATGCTCTTCCACTAAACATGAAAGAAGGAAAGAATTAAAAAGTTGAGAAATCAGGGAGAGATGATATGATTTTCTCATCAAAACAACACACCGCTCTGACATGCTTATACAAAGTTCATATGTACCTTCAAATAATAAACTAAAACCTAAAAAACAATAATAAGTTCCAGCTAAAACAGAAGCTACAATTTATATTTGACTCTTCTTTGTCTCTACCAATATCAGGTAAAAACATTTAATACTGTTTAAACCTGCACAGTAAAACTTTGCTTGAGTAACAGAAGTCAGGCCTCTACACCAAAGTTATAAATTTTAATGACGATACTTTTTATATTTTCCTCCCCTCATTATATAAATGAAAGGTTGTGAGAAAAACAAATTATTATGGTACCAAAAAAATCTGATAATACTAGATTTAACAGTGTGTTTATGTTGCAGTGTGCTACTAAACAATTTGCATTGAAAATGTAAGTAGGTATTTATCTCTATTGGTATGACTATAAATAGGAAAGAATAAATCAGACCATTATGACAGTTCAAGTGGAAAATTTAGGAGCAGAAAGCAAAAAAATTTTCAGCAATAGATGACAAATTCAATCATTTACTTAGGTTTAAATCTAGTAAAATGTAATCAAAATTTAAAAATGCAATCAAAGCAGATTTCTAAACAGCACAAGAAGATGAAAGAGGAGATTATTTTCATTTTTAGAGATTCTGATCCAAAGAGCCTAAGTAAAAAGAAAAAAGAAACACACCTTCATCATGGCGGGTGACTATGTCTACAAGAGTCTTTCATCATACAAAAGACGCAACTCCTGTAACATAACTTTAACGTGGAGGAAAACGAGGTCATTTTTTAAAGTAAACTGTTGTTATAAGGTAACTTTTAATTTGCACACATAATGTAAATTGCTATGGTGAACGCACGTTGGGTCATGGAAACAACGGTAGCTAGATTCAGATGTGACCCGGCAGCCCAGGTGTTCAGGAAAAGTGCTGTTAACAGTGAGGATTGATGATCTAATCAAACTGTCACAGCCAGATCCTCAGCAGGGTGGCTGGAGGATAATATTCAGAAAGCAAGCACATGCTTAGTGTTACTTTAAATTGATGCTGACATTTTCAATTGTGAAAAGAAATTTTTTCCTAAGTAATATAGGAAACAACTCAGCTAACCTTCCGGAGGAGATCAGATAATCATGGTAGGTTGTTGTGCAAAAGCTAACTTCACAGAAATGTGAGCACATACGAAACACAAATAATAGGACATTTTGGAGATTTACTAGAGTAATCAACATTTTAATTACTTTCTGTTTTCCTGGATGTACAGTACCACTGCGATGAATATTCTCTCCACAGACAAACAAAGCAATATTTTCAGCCCGGTATTTGCATTTGGTGGCGAAAAATTCCCACAAGGGTACAAATAACCAAGAGTCACGTGCTGATTAATCTAAGACTCCTCAAGTCACGTGTTAATTACAGTAATTAATAGGAGCCTTCCCGGTAATGCTGTGCGTTTGTCACGTGGTGTGCAGAGAGAAACTACGACTGGATGGTCATTTTCAAAAAACTGTCTAACCCCACAACATTAAGAGGCCCTCCCCCCCAAAAAAAAATCACTGGTGATGGCAATTCAATAAAAGTTGAGTGTGTAATTATTAAAACAACAGTTCCTCTGTGAAAAGCAGGAGACCAGTCCACAAATGCATGACGACTTACAAGTAACTCAAGGGTGCAAAGGCGTACCCTCCACGGGAGAGAAAGAAAGGAGACGATGCAGTGTGTGTGACTCGGGCTCAGTCAGCCCGCAGCCCCTTCCAGCTGGGGGTCAGGGCAGCTCTGAGGAGCCCTCATCGGTCTGGCCCGGGGAGGCCCTACCGCTCTGTGTTCTTGGCAAGGTCCCCAGCTCTCCAGACGCAGCCTCTCCACGGCAGCCAAGGACAATCAAGTGGGTTAAATTGCTTCATGTTTTCAAGACACGTTATAAAGCATTCTTGCGAAAATTTTTCGCTCCGTCATTCCTGACCTTTTTGAAACAGTGCCCCAGTAAGTATTAATATTGATAAAAACCACATTATCTCTGCCATTCACTGCTAACACCCGGATCCAGGGTAACACAACACAGCTTCCCTGGTTCTTAGATAAATACAATGCAAGTAGAAACACCAAACTTTCTTTTGTACAGGGAACCAGAAACAGCTTATACATTTTCTGGTAAGACTGACCCATTTCTTAAAAATCTGCCCTTTAAAAATTTCAGAAAAAAATCTAGTAAGATGTAAGAGAAGCCATATAAAACATTTCAGAAAATCTATTCAAAAATTGTAAATATGTATAAGGGAAATAGCTGCTCTCAAAAGGTGCAGCTGCTCTCAAACACTGTGCAGCCTTCTTTATCAGTACAAAATGAACTCTGCCACTTGGTTCCAAACACAGAGAAACCCCAAAGCCACACTCAAGAAGTTCCAGCAAGTCTTCTCTGACAGGGAGTTCAAGTCTCCCTCCTGGGAGCGGCCTGGTGGCAGCACGGTCACAAACCACAAGGCTGGGTGAAGGGGAGCCTTCCCAACAAGGGCAAAGCCGTCAGAAGAGCAGACCCAGAACAATCTCAGTGGCAGGATGGCCAACCCCACACTGCAGGGGCCCTCAGGAGCCTCCATCAGTCTGATGGCTAAAGACTAGGATAAAGCACTTCAAGATGGGACTTGGAAGACTGAGTGCCTGTGGCTCATTTGATCTTTACACATAACAAAATTGTCTAAGAATTATGGACTTGTAAAGCTGGGCCTCAACCTCACTAGCCGTCACCCACTAAGAGCCAGAAAAGGTCTCGGTTTTATTTAACAACAATGACAAAAAAGCATTATCACCTCCATTCCTCATCTGTCATTACTGCATTCTATATGGTATGATATCTTACAGTACCTTAGAATTCTTACACACTGGACAAGGGAAAAACTTCCACCCACGGTTGGCTGACAGCTCACTGACAGCCAAAAACTCATAACTGGTTTTTTTTAACTGTTCGATTTCCTTTAAAACTTAAATAATTAATTAGGCCATAAAATGGTAAGGAAAACATGAATTTTAGGAGGCAAGTGTTAAGAAGTTTGCTTTCATTAAACAACACTACCAGAAAACAAGCAGAAAAGATAAATGAATGTAGACTGCCACACTTATCCTCAACCTTTGACAATTACAAACAATTATTAACGCTTTCCTGGAACACCAAGAGTTTGATAAAACGTGTTCACTTTAAAACCAGTAGACAGGAAAATATGAAATCTAAATTTGAAAATATTAAGCATTATTATTTTCTTTCAGTGGATAATCATTACTTGATATTTCAAACACCTAGAATATTTGTCAATATCTCCTATCAAAGCATTATTAATGAAAGGGATGATGAAATGAGCACAAGAGGAATTTTTAAACTGATCTAATGCAAAGAAAATAAAAATTTACTTTAAAACCTCACATTTTGTATTTGGTTACATAAAATATGTAAAATTAAAATATCGTCATTCTCCACCCTTAAAATACACACAGTAAAATAATAACCATGCCCTTTGGGAGAATAAGGTACAAGACAGATCAAATGTAACAAAATATGGATATCTTGAGCAGTTCCAGAGTTTACACAAGAAAAATAATTTGCTAACTTGAGAAAAGATTTACATACAACACTGTTATCAGAGTAAAAATTTAGAAACATAATAAATGTCCATTAAATAGTAATATCTTGATACATATAAACAACAGATTATAAAGTTACTAAATTATAATTCAAATCTGTATTTATAAAATCATATAGAATAATATCCACAATGTATGAATGAGACATAGGAAGTAGTGAGATATTATGATCATTAAGATTCTCATTTATACAAACTTCTATCCATATATTTATACCCCTAGGAGGAGTGAGAAAAGTCACTACTCAGTGAGAGGCATGGGCGCGGGGTAACAGTAGCATCTTGGAGAGCTGTGACCTGAAATTTTATTTTTGTCCTTATACATGCTGATTCCATGTTTTAGGCATCATGAGTCATTTAATTAAGAAGTTCTTTTCAAAATAAAATGTTTTGATTTTTGAAGAGATTCTGACGTGAGATGAGAAGGGAAAAGGAAATGACTGTATTTCTAAGGAAGACCATTTTCTTCCAGCAAGGTCATGTGCATATACCATTCTGAAGGGCCTGTGTACTCCAAAGACTTTGGGAATGTTTATTGTTCATACAAAGTAATTCACACTCTCATTCTGTCATTTCCACAAGGAGTAGCGTTAATTTAAGAGGTGACTGGGGAGGTTAAGGGTGTTCACTGCTGCTATGGCAGAATGCTTTTCCATGTGAAGCCCATAAACTAATACTTGCTTTCTATCTACTGCACTGCTATCACTGGCATCAAAAGCAAACCAGCTAAGAGACATTCATGTGTATCTGCTCTCTGTTATGAAGTTTTGGTGGAAATAATAAATTGCATCTTAGTTACAGGTTGAAGATGTGTGTACTTATATTCAACTGCCTTTCATTTTCAAGCTATAATTGAAGACACTTTGAAAATATAAAATAACAACTTAAAATGCTGGCAAATGATTTGACAGGACACTCTTTTGACTCAGAGTATTACTGATACAATTAAACTATCATTTCCATGGCCCACATTTATAAAGCTTTTGTAAGCACATGGATAACAAAATGAAATTTATAAAATTAATCTCATATATACTGACCAAAGAATATTGTGACAAACTAAGTATTTTACAGTTTTCAGCTAAACATTCAGCATACTCAAGTTAAAACAATTATTAACTTTAAAAAAGTTAATCACTGATGATCAAGATTCAAATAACACTATTATCATTATTATTTCAAAGTGTCCCAAACAGGAATTCTCAGAACCTCAACAACAGTATGAACTACTTATCTTCTAAGCTATTTTCCTAACAGAACAAAGGAAAACAAGACCTAACAAAATGTCTAAGAATGGAAAAACACTTAAAATTTTTAGGATGACTTTTTGAAACATGAATAGAATTACATATATACATTGGCATGATGAATTTGAATATTAACAAGCTATGTCTGAGTTACAAATAACGGTAATAATTATTTAATTTCTAAAATCAGAAATTGAAATATTACACAAAAGTTTTCTCATCAGTAATAAAGACAAGGATGAAGGAGGTCAAATTATTTAGCAAAAAAACCATATTCAACAGAGAAACATTTAGTGTGACACTGGGCTTCCATTTTATGCGGGCAACAAACTAAGGTACTGGTCAAAAATTTCAGTATGTAAAATGGTCTGAGTTGATGTATGCTCCAAACAGGAAACGATAAAGATTGGCTGTAGGGTTCTTTGCATCACAATAACATATATATGCATATATGAGTATATGTGTGTGTGTATGTGAACATATATAGATAGCACTGGTTTTTTTTAACTGTTCGATTTCCTTTAAAACTTAAATAATTAATTAGGCCATAAAATGGTAAGGAAAACATGAATTTTAGGAGGCAAGTGTTAAGAAGTTTGCTTTCATTAAACAACACTACCAGAAAACAAGCAGAAAAGATAAATGATCTTAACCACTGGAAAAGTTAGGGGGTGGTTGAGCAATGTGACTGAAGTTTTGCTTATTGGAAAAAATAGGAGAATAAAAACATATTATGAGAACAAAGCAAATCACAGCTGAATTAAAACAGTAATGAAATACAATCTAATCAGCAGACTCAGAAGTCCTAAAGTATACAAAATAATCACAAGAAGAACAAAACTACAATAGAAAAATGGTGTGTAGCACTGAGACCAAGCACAGACCAAATTCTGAACTCACACAGTTTAATTTTATCTTTTGACTAAATGTGTTCTGTGCTCAGGTGATATCACATGAATATTTTTATTTGACTTAAAAATGTAGAGAAAGACCGTGTGTACTTATTTTTGTTTGTGTGTACTGAAGGACACTTCTCTGACTCCTTAATGACAGCAATCTTGCATTGTAACTGAAGTCACTGAAAACAATGAGGACTCAATGAAATGAGTGATTACGTTAGACCATGATATTTCTAGCCAAAACTAAAGTGCAATAATAAAGTAATGGTATTGGTAGGCTTTGGCTAACAATCAAGAAAAGAGATAAAAAATAAAGATTTTTGTCAAGAAGGGAAACACTGTTGAAATAGAACCTCAAAGTGACAATCTACATAAAACTAATTTGAATATGTAAATCAGGTTTGACATTTATCCCCGTGCTACTGCTGTATCCGGGTGCTGAGGCAGGTCCACACAAGAAATCCTTATTTAACAGATGACCA
>SJYT01048970.1:112372-204106 GCA_006410635.1 Cephalophus harveyi
ACACAGACCACTTTTTAATTGTCAAAATTTTGAATATCTAGATGGTCTAGATCAAGTCTCTCTGAAACTGGTTTTATACCTATGAAATGTAAAGTTCTCTTTAAAATCCAAAATTCTGCATTACTCTACAATAAGCTACCTGATGTTAGGGCAAATTAAATATAGTAAGCCGCTGACATTTGCAAGGCATATGAACTGAGACCTTTAGAAAGCCTCGTAGAATATACCTTCCCTCATAAAAGGTGGCAATGTGTTCAAAAAAATTAAGCAACCCCTTTAGAATCTCAGTGATTCTATAAATATAGCTTAAAATCATGAACAAAGCTATGAGTTCTTCCAACAAACACTAGGTTCTATTTCAGAGCATCACTCCGGTGTCACGCGCCCTGTCTCCACGGGCAGGACGAGATGAGGAGGGAGACCGTGAAGGCCTCTGCAGACGGGGACAGGAGGCACACTCGGCAAGGTCCCAGCACGTTCTGCCATGACCTCAGTCACTGGATAAGGGAGCTGAAAGCTAGGCGAAACCAGTGGTGGACACTGAGAAAAAGAACGGAAAAGCAGAGCACAGCCATTTAAACAAAGGGGCATCTAAGAAGCAGCTATTTCTGACTGAAAGTAGCAGGTTTCATCTTAGGATGAAAGATCTCCATTTCCTAGGACAGAGCTCAGCCCAACTTCTTTCTCAGACACTGCCGAGGGCTGACCATGACTCCTAGCAGGTAGGAGTGGTCCTTCCAGAGACGCGCCTCTTGTGATGGCAGCTCCATCAGAGGAACAGCTTTTGGCTCCCAACCTTCTCTAAGAACGGCTTCACTAGGAAGCAAGCACTTGTCCGAGGCAGGGTCAGCAGAGCGCCCCTCCAATGCCAGGCTAAACTTACGCAAGGGAAATCACCACTAAAATCTCCAAGTCAAACTTTTCTCATAATAAAAAGTGAGTTGACAGCCACATGAATTAATAGTTCCCCGCTATAATTTCAGATGAATTTTTAAAGACTAGTGATTTTCTAAGAATTGACAATTTTGTTGATGTTTTCCATTCATAACATTACCAATAAGAGAGCCATCTCTTTAAGACTCTTATCAAGTTTTCCTCCTTCACTGAATGGATGCTTCAGGTACTGGCTAGAGAACCAAAGAGAAGGTTCTAAAGCCACCTCTCTCTGTTGCCCATCAAGCATGATGTGGGTTGTTTGAATGTGGCAGACCAGGGTCTCACTACACAGACCTCAGGGCACAAAACTGGGCCAAATAAATTCTGCTCATCATTGGCCCATTTGTGGCCCCATTTTTTAAATTTACTCACTCAATAAGAGAATGAACATCTGCGAATTTTCCACTGAACATCAGAACCAGAACATTACATTCCAGATTTTAATTCAGGCCTATCGTGTATCTCCAGCTCAGAGTGACTACACTCTGACATTTTTATCATTCTTTCTTTTATTTCTATCAGATCCAAACGTTGATCTGCTTGATTAACCTGGTTTGGTCTTTATGTTCTCCAGAGGCATGAGACAGCTATAATGAGCCCAGCATACTGAGGCCTGAAGGCGGGCCCGCATTCCAGCTAAATTAAGAGCTCGGGACCAGCGTCTCGTCACTTAGGGATCAACAATACTGTAAACGTGAAAGCTGCAAACGTCAATGGCTTAGTGTACAAGTAAAGGAGCACTGTGTGTAGAGATTCTCTTTAGTTTGATAAGGAACCTAAGGCTTCTCTGAGACACAGAGAAGGTACCCCACCACTGATGGAGTCTTTGGACTCTTTGGCAGCTTCAGACAGAGCATCTGGTTTTTACTGGTTTTACACGGTAGTGTTCCATGTAAAGTTTTTGGTTTCTGTTTAACAGAAAGAGAGAAACCAAAAATTCACTGAAACTTTGAATATGTTCATATATTGCTACTACTATAGTGTGTGAGTGTGAAGTCGCTAAGTCGTGTCTGACTCTTCGCGACCCCATGGACTGTAGCCTACCAGGCTCCTCTGTCCATGGGATTTTCCAGGCAATAGTACTGGAGTGGATTGCTATTTCCTTTTCCAGGGGATCTTCCCGACCCAGGGATTGAACCCGGATCTCCCGCATTGTAGACAGACGCTTTACCGTCTGAGCCACCAGGGAAGTCCTAATAAATAATACGCATTGGGTTAATTCTTTTGTTAGAAATTTTCCTAATCTTCAAAATCTGATTATCATATCAACAATATTTTTTTAGAAAAAGGAAAGCATAAAATTTTAAAGACCACATATCCAGTCCTAAGACTGCCACTTCCTAGTTGCCAAAAACATATGGCATATCCATTATTATTTAATTATAAATGTGAAATGAGAAAAAAAACATTCTCAATATTACAGTGCACTGTGAGAATGAAAGGGGAAATTATTGTTTTAATTAGTTTCAAAGAAAATTTGTGTATAATTTTTAAAAAACTTCATATATATTCCACTGAATCTACTATTTCCCATAATCCCTTTCCGCACCAGATTAGCATGAAAAAAGAGACAGAGATGTGGTTTAAACCTCAGCAACTAAAAATTTCTTTAATATGTTTTTATCTAATAATAAGTACTTATTATGTTAAAAAAAAATGCTGTGCTTATATATAGTATGACTTTTTTTTGTACTCGTATAACTATAAATCCTGTCTCTTATACACATCTAGATGTGTATAAGAGACAGGCATTACCATATTTTAATACATTTGAAAATGCAACAAAAAACAGTAAACTATTAGCTCAAGTAAGAGATTAAAATTATTTTAATTTTAAAGCATCAAAACTATTATAAATCTAAACACAAATTTCAAATTTTCTGTCATTCTTCTGGGAGTTCAAAGATCAAGTAGTTTCTATGGAAAATGGAATTAAACCCTGAGGAATGAGAACATGTGTCCTGGGCCTCCCAAATGAGAAGACAATAAATCCACAGTGACTCAGGAAGAATGCATTTGAGGTTGACGCAATTAACAGGCAGGACCACAGACAGTTACATATACTATTTTGCAATACTTTTATTAAAATGTGACTATAAATCATATGTTACACCAGTTAGGAAAAAGTCCATCTTAAAAAAGGAAAATTTCAAAGAGAATTTTAGTATCTTAAATCTATCAATATTCACTGAAGATCAATCACCTTCTGAAAGCCTGAGACGAGGAGGACAGTTGGAAACCATAACCCTCAAGAAATCATCTGTGTGGACCCAGGGTACAAACCTGGTGTTTTTAAAAGAATAAAGAGAAACAAAGCAGAATGTGCTAAACTGTACATCAGTCTTCTTAGGAGTAAGAAGAGATTACATAGAATGCAGATCCAGGGCAGGAATTTCACAATGAGACAAAACCTGGGCTTTGAAAATGCAGCTGGCCCAGGCCTAGAAGGCATGCCAACATGGCTTTCAGTGGACACGGAGTGGAAACAGTGAACAAAGTATGATGAGATGGGTTTCCTTGTACCCTGACCCAATTTCTATACCCACATACTACATAAAGGAATCACTCAATGTCCCTAAAAAAAAAGCAAGAACAGAATTACATTAAAACTCAATGGAAATTATTACTTCCCTGAAAAGCAGATTTTGATAGTAACAGCACATTTCAGAAACAGTTCTAAATAGAATTAGGTTTGCCTCATAGGAAACTGCCAGTATTTGACGGTTTTTAACCTAAGTGTTGATTTCATATGATTCAACCTTGTATCTTAGAACCTATCAGTGGGCATCATGATGGTTCTGAAGGGAATGAAGGGCTTGCTGAAACAGAAGGCAGTTGTTCTGCAAAGGGCTGGCATCCCCAGGAGGCCAACCTGCCTCATAAGGGGCGTGGCTGCCTGCCTGTTCCCTCTGAGCGCGAGGGAGAGGGCAGCACAGGGCTGGGGGGCGGCCCTTGGTCTGAAGCTCACAGTGGGATCCTGGAGTGGCCTGGGGCTGAGGGGAGATGTCTTGGAGAATACCAGGTAAACCCTGGATTTCTCCCATCAGTGCTCTGTGGCATGACGAAATGTAAACTTGTTTTTCATCTGTTAAAATGGATCAACAAATTGCTTTGATCCAACTTTACCAAAATTACTTCAGAAAGCTTGTAAGTTTCCCGAAAATTCCTCAGAAAAATTTTAAACTTGGACTTTTATAAGCAACTACCAAGACATCATGAATATAAAGAAAGTCTTACAAGAAGTCAGTACTGTATAATGAAAATGTATGAAAGTTGGTAATTAAGCATAATTGAAGGCTGCAGTGAACATATAGGCCTTTGTTCTCTTTAATTCTGGTGCTGACTGGGAATTAAAGATAAGAGCTTAGGGCATATTTTAGTCAGAGTCCAGATGTATAAGCCCCAGTGTTCTAAAAGCAATTTAAGTGAAATAAAAGAAGAGAATGGCCAAAAATATTCTAGATGCCTGCCAAGGGAAAACACCTACCTTCTGAACATTTAGCATATTTGATTGATCATAGTGGGGATCACTTACTGACTTCAAAGAGAGTTAAAAGAGCAGGTATTCTTATACCCAAGATCTGACTGAACTACTAAACTAAATGGTAGCCCCACAAAAATCCTTAAAAATTAACTTGTCATATTAAGCAACAATGTACTAACACATGAAAAAATAATTAGAACATTCATACTAGAAAAGGTATAGTTCACCTTCTCCACAGAATTCAATTTTATCTTATTTGTATATAGGAATGAAAGAGGAGGCATTCCTCATTTAATGAAGATTATCATTGCTAAATCATACATTTCTGGTATAGTAACTCAATGAACTAGTACTAGATTACATAATCATATACTGTATCATTATAGTTTTTTGGGTTTCTGCTTTGGGAGATGGAGTTTATATACACACACACACACACACACACACACACATATATATATATGCTGTTGCTTAATCACTAAGTCTTGCCCAACTCCCCCCATGGACTGTAGCCCACCAGACTTCTCTGTCCATGGGATTTCCCAGGCAAGGATACTGGAGTAGGTTGCCATTTCCTTCTCCAGGGGATCTTCCTGATCCAAGGATTGAACCCACACACGTACAAAGGTGGCTCTTTACCATATATTCTTTATTCAGCAAAGTTCCATAGGAATATGATGAAAAAATAAACACAATTTAGAGATGGAATAAACAAGGAAGAAACTCATAGAAGGCTGGCGCCTCATACTGAAGCTTGAAATAAAATAGTGACTTAGATTGACAATCAGGATAAAAGAAACATGGTAGCAGTGTGATGAGGGCAGGAAGAACAAAAGCACAGAGGAAGGGGGAAGTAGGGTGCAGAGTTGGAACAGACCGTGTCTAACACAATGCAGGCCCTCCTCGGAAATACCACGGGTTTCGTTCTTGACCACCACAATAAAGCAAGAAAGGGAGTCACAGGAATTTTTCAGTTTCCCAGTGCATATAAAAGTTATGCTTACACTACATTATACTGTGTTAAGTATGTAATAACATTATGTCTAGAAAATATCTGACTGCTAAAAGCTGATTGCTAAAAACTAACCATCAGTCTAAGCCTTCATGTCATAGTAACAGCATCAAAGATCACTGATCCAAGGTCAACATAAAATAAAGCAATAATAAAAGTTTAAAATCTTGTGAGAATTACCAGATGCTGACAAAGAAACCAGAAGTAAGCAAATGTTACTGGAAAAAATGGAGCTGATAGACTTGCTTGCCACAGGGTTGCCAAAATCCTTTAATTTGTAAGAAATGCAATATTTGCAAAGCACTTGGAAACAAGGTCTGCCTGTAAAACCAATGACTACAGGGCTTATTTGCAGGCAAGCTCTGAAGTATGAATGGGGAGAGGCGACTGGCATTGAGGGGAGTAGCTGGAGCAGGGGAAGCGGGCAAGGGTCCAGGAAGCATCTCTGCGACGTGACCCAAGAATCCTCCCTGAGGTCTGAGCTCCACGCCAAAGGCTTGCTGGCTTCCCCTTGTGTGGAGTGAGACGAGACGCCAGCGCAGCATCCCTGGTTCTCTCCTGCTGGATTCTAACTTACTGCCCCTTCCATCTTCACCCTGAAGGAATACTCCCACCTGTGCTCCCCTCCTAAACAGTGCTAAGCGGGCATCTTACCTGTTCATTTTCTGCCCACTCCCTTCCCCCAGCCCCGGGATGCACTAGAGCGGGAGCAGCCAAGCTCACATAAACCTCACTAGAGGCCTCCCTTAAAAGGCACCCCTTCAGAAAGACCTGTCCTAAAGCCACAGCCGGCCCAGACACTCTCAGGAATAGCACTTCTGCTGTGTTTTCACCAGCACCTCCCACCTGATAAAACTCCCCCTTCCCCTTACAGGTGCTTCATCCTTGCATCCTTAGCCTCAGTCCATCAACCCCAAATTGAAGGGACATGAGACCAGAGGGTGTATGATCTGCAAACATGATAGGCCAGCTCAACCTTGGAACACAACAGCAGTAGATGTAGTCAGTGTTGACTGGGAGAATCATTTAATAAATAAACCAGATGTCTTCATGAGCATCCCCCAGAACACCTCTGAGACAGGATTAATTGTTCCCTCTTCTAAACCTTTCTTTTGTATCATTGTGTAGCCTTTCTTTCTACATACTATGGATAACTGCATAACCTACAATATCTTCTGAAGAACAAGACTCATATAATACTCATGTCTATTTCAATGCTCAAGAATAAAACACACAGAGAGAAATCAAATGTTAGCTTAAAATTAAAGAATGAATCTTAGAAAGAGTAGAAAATAGTCCTATATCTCTGCAGCATGCATATACTCTAACACCTAGGCTTTCTCCCCTACTAATGGGAGAATTTCCCCCGGGAGTAGCAGACATGGTATTTTACCAGCACAGCTGTGACATACTATGAGCAGCAGTTACTTCTGACAGAGTAGAAAGCAAGGACGGTGGTATAAAAGTGAAGCAACCCTCCCTTCTTTGGCAGGGGAGGACATGCCATGTCTGCTCAGCACACTCTAGGAGCAAGCATTCCTCACAATAAAAGACAATCTTGAAGAGTAAAAAGCACCATTTAAAGTGCACTATATTCGCAAGGATAGTTTTTAAAGTCTCATCACAGGGCTATGCACCACTGGACACAATTCCCCCAGAGCACAGGGCTGGAGACCGCATCCTGCCAGACAAATACTGACCCTACCTCACAAATATCCCTGTTGCAAAACTTCCTTTGAATTATGTGAGCTTTGATTTATATGAAGTTGTTAAAATATACCACTCACATAAAATGGGAATTTCCCATAAGGGAAAAAAAGATGAAACTAGAAATAACAGTAGTAAATAAAATGCATTCCATGAAGTCCATCCTACTTTCTGGAGATGAGTTACAACTTTGGCACTGAGCTTTCTAGAAGTAAACATAAGGAGGAAAACTCAATTATACACATGAGTTGCTAGTACTTAGCGCCAAAATGACAAGTTGTTTCAGAAAGGCACACCTTTTCCTAAAAGAGAGACTGGAAAGAAACTGCCCCCAACCATCTCACTAGGAAGATATGATCTATGTCCAGGAGCAGCACGTTGAGCAAGATCTTTACAATAAAGACTTGACTTCTCAAAGCATTCTGAGATTTGTCATTATCGTAAAAACTAACTACAAGATCAGTCAAAATGTTACTGGAGGCGGAAAGCAGACACAATGGGATGAAGGTAAGAGGCTGTCCCGATGGAAGGACACCAGTCAAAGTCCAGTCAGGAGAAATGAGTGGAAGGAATATTTACTCAGAACAGCAAACTAATCTATCAGACAAACACATAGCATCGAGATACTCCACAGAGCTTTGGGTTGAGCAGCTGAAGCAGGAGTAGGGCTCACATTGCTTCACGGAAACTGAGGGCCCTAAGGGAGTTACGAGCTAGGAAAGGGGTTTTCTGTCCCCTCACAGATGAGTCAGGAGAACCATCTGC
The DNA here is from genome assembly GCA_006410635.1 of Cephalophus harveyi. NCBI lineage: Eukaryota > Metazoa > Chordata > Mammalia > Artiodactyla > Bovidae > Cephalophus > Cephalophus harveyi. Next base: position 120,277 of record SJYT01048970.1, read on the forward strand.
GACTTGGCCCAAACACCCCTCCCTATAAAGTAAGTTGGAAACTTCCACACACACATGACAAGCTGAAACCCCAATATTCTCACCAGTGACACTTACTTTGGCTAATGTTCACCTCGAAAATTTATGAAGAGGAACTAGAATATACCCATTTCAGGAAGAAAACATTTGTCATAAGGCACCACAGAATATCTAAATTGCCCATTTAATTTAGAAATACTACCCAAGTACTAACGAGATAACTTTGGTGGAAAATATATACTCATCTTCTTATGAACCTTTATAAATGGTCAGATTAAGTCAGTAAAACACATAAGAAAGTTTTCTAAAAATAACAACCCTGAGTAAATGATGTGACTTCTATCTATCTTCCCTGCTGCTGCTGCTGCTGCTGCTAAGTCGCTTCAGTCGTGTCCGACTCTGTGCGACCCCATAGACGGCAGCCCAACAGGCTCCCCCATCCCTGGGATTCTCCAGGCAAGAACACTGGAGTGGGTTGCCATTTCCTTCTCCATTGTGTGAAAGTGAAAAGTGAAAGTGAAGTTGCTCACTCGCGACCGACTCCTAGCGACCCCATGGACTGCAGCCTACCAGGCTCCTCCATCCATGGGATTTTCTAGGCAAGAGTACTGGAGTGGCTTGCTATTGCCTTCTCCGATCTATCTTCCCACATGGGTGTAATTATTTAGCAAGGTTATCTGTCTATCCCATCCAACTTCCTTAAATAAAGTGGTATTAAATGATCACAGGATATTATTTATACACTAGATGCTATCTACAGATAACAAGGAGGAGAAATCGGAGAAGGCAGAAGAAAGGGTGTCCTCGGCTCATGCAGTAGCAATAGTAAGTCACTCAAATAGAACAACCTCCCACTCGTTAAAACAAGCAATCCAAGATAGAATGAACTGAAATGTTCTTCCTCCATTTTGGCTCAATAGAATTATTTCTTATATAAATATTTTTTAAAGCAGAGAGGAGCCCATCAGTTCAGTTCAGTTCAGTCGCTCAGTCGTGTCCGACTCTTACTTAATTTTTCCAAAATTGGGCCTCATTAAAAAAAAACAAAAATCACTAACCACTGATTAAAAGAACTGAGAGGGGAGACCAATCAACAACAGTGACTGGAGAGCAGGCTTGAGTGACAGACACGTGACCGACATGTGCTACAAAGAACACGGCTCAGAGATGAGAGGAAGCACACTCAACACGGGACGAAATATCTCAGCGTGCTTCCCTGAGAATCAACTGCCTGTTTCAGTGGTAAGAGAGAAAACAGAAGGTACCGTACAGAAATTCACATGGAATAAACAGTAAGGAAAACAGCTGATCCTTTAAGAAAACACAAACAATACCAATTTTGCCAAAAGGCGAGTTACTTATTTAAAATGGATAATAAAGGGACAACAACAGGAATTTATCTCACATTATGAACAGAATCTTTCCTAATAGGAAAAATTTGAGTCTACCTAATCAAGATTGTCAGGAGAAATATCAATAACCTCAGATATGCAGATGACACCACCCTTATGGCAGAAAGTGAAGAGGAACTAAAAAGCCTCTTGATGAAAGTGAAAGAGGAGAGTGAAAAAGTTGGCTTAAAGCTCAACATTCAGAAAACGAAGATCATGGCATCTGGTCCCATCACTTCATGGGAAATAGATGGGGAAACAGTGGAAACAGTGTCAGATTTTATTAGTGATGCAGCCATGGAATTAAAAGACGCTTACTCCTTGGAAGAAAAGTTACAACCAACCTAGATAGCATATTGAAAAGCAGAGACATTACTTTGCCAACAAAAGTCCGTCTAGTCATGGCTATGGTTTTTTCAGTGGTCATGTATGGATGTGAGAGTTGGGACTGTGAAGAAAGCTGAGTGCCGAAGAATTGATGCTTTTGAACTGTGGTGTTGGAGAAGACTCTTGAGAGTCCCTTAGACTGTAAGGACATCCAACCAGTCCATTCTGAAGGAGATCAGCCCTGGGATTTCTTTGGAGGGAATGATGCTGAAGCTGAAACGCCAGTACTTTGGCCACCTCATGTGAAGAGTTGAGTCATTGGAAAAGACTCTGATGCTGGGAGGGATTGGGGGCAGGAGGAGAAGGGGACGACAGAGGATGAGATGGCTGGACGGCATCACGGACTCGATGGATGTGAGTCTGAGTGAACTCCGGGAGTTGGTGATGGAAAGGGAGGCCTGGCGTGCTGCGATTCATGGGGTCGCAAAGGGTCGGACACGACTGAGCAACTGAACTGAACTGAAATACGTCCAATTCAGAGTTTTTAGAAAAGGTAGTGTTCTCTCATTTAAAAGTAACCTAGTCAACCCACAGTATCTATCACTGGCAAAGTTTCAATAAAAACTGCATATACACGTACATACACTTTTTCTAGGAATGTTTGGGTTTTGGATGATATTTTCACGCTTCAAGAAAAAGGGTGAGCCCCTCTAAACTGAAAGACACAAAACAATGATGATGCTTCCATACAATTTTAACATATAAATATGAAAGTTCTCCATAAAGGAGACAAGACAGACTCCACAGGATCCTGTAGCAAAGGCTCATGGCAAATTAGAGCCAATATCAGGGCTGCTGTATGTCTATCCCACACTCAGACTAGATAATATCTGGTCCATATAAAAGTTTGGGGAAAAGATTTTATCAATAAGCTCAAAGATACTGTTAAAAGAAAGATGCCTAACCATAAGTTCCAAATGTCTGATGGAGGTAAGCTGGGAAAAATTTTAAGGCTCAGCCATCTAAAGGAGGGAAACCCATTCACCTGAACAAAAACACTGGCAAACGCTGGGCCTGCCCTGGGGACCTGAACTTACCTCACAGCTGGGCTGAAAATTAGGCACAATCTGAGACTTAGAATATGCATTGACTCCTCCAAAAATTGCTTCATTGAAAAAGTATTAAGGTTTCAATCTAGAAACAAGAACATTATTTAGCTCCTAGAGTCTCTGACGTCCACGTCCAGTTTAAAATCCTCTACTGGAAAAGCTGGTTTCGGGAGCACATGAGCCTTCCTGAGACACTGCCACTGTAGACATTTTCTGATATTGTCCCAGACACCACAAAAGCCACTTCTCAGCTCAGAAATTCTGAGTGAATTGTTTCCTCTCTTCCTATCTCCACAGTCATTCAAAGCCCAGCTGATTTCCAAGTGCTGAACTACAAATGCTATCTCTTTCTATTGTAATATGCACCTGGCTTTCGCATAAGACATACTTATTATGGCTGTTTCAATTGTGATAATTGTGGATAAGCTCGTTTTCTAGATTACTGTTAGTGAATTCAAAGAGTCATAAAGCTACTCTGGCTTACTATATTACAAAGAGAATTACTTATTTAAAATAGGGAATACTTTAGAATGAACTTGCAAATTAATCAGCTTATTATTTTGGAATGTTAACTGAATGTGGCTGTATTTAGCTGTTTATATTTAAGTGTACGAGACTTCTAAAATACAGTAATATACTACCTTAAAATAAGTTCATGCAAATTTAAGAATATAAAAGTTGCTCTTATACAAGCAATCACCTCAGGTGTTTCCTGGAGTCAAAAAATATATATTTGAAATTATTTATTTTTCTGTGGCTAATGACAGTCACACTGACAAAATTTATTAGCTCATCAAACTATAGTGCAAGAATATGAATTTATTTGTAATAAATTATCATTTTTGCATATATCAGTCAAAGCACAAAGCCTAAATACTTGCAAACAAAATGCATTATTAATTTAATTGTCACAGCCTATTTAGCTAACTTCTATTACTATTTGCCATAATATGCAACACATAAGAGGGGAGAATCAAATTCAAAACATAAAAAGAATAAACTGATTACATTGTCCTAGAGAAATTAAAATATAGCAAGCTTGCAAAACTATAGCAAGGCATTAATGTTTTAAACAGGTAAGAAAAAATGTTTAACTTAATTGCGATAACAGTTCTGCCCAAAGAGATGGTTGAACATGCTGATAAAGAGTTTCTTTGTTTCCTAAGACTATTAAAGGCATCGATTCCCTCTCCACGGAGGTGAGGAAGGTGCACTGGAAGGAAGGAGCATTTGGCATCCATCAGGCTAGATTCTGCTCCTTACATCTTAGTCTTCTCCAGCTATGGATGTCTATTGAGAAATTATGCTGTGGCTGTGGAGAAGGCAATGGCACCCCACTCCTGCACTCTTCCCTGGAAAATCCCATGGACGGAGGAGCCTGGTGGGCTTCAGTCCATGGGGTCGCTAAGAGTCAGACACGACTGAGCGACTTCACTTTCACTTTCATGCATTGGAAAAGGAAACGGCAACCCACTCCAGTGTTCTTGCCTGGAGAATCCCAGGGATGGGGGAGCCTGGTGGGAGGCCGTCTATGGGGTCACACAGAGACGGACACGACTAAAGCGACTTAGCAGCAACAGCAGCATGCTGTGGCTGAGCCCCTGGCATTCCATCTCAGCCTCTCTATGCAAGAAGAGGGACTGCCCTATCGATAAGCAGATACTATAAACAAGAGGCACGCTCAAACACAGGAATTTTAACAGGAAAAACAATTCAATCTAATGCTGAGCTGAGAGGAACTCTGTAGTCAGACTACTTAGGAGGGAATGATATAGAAGATGAGGAATGCCTTCCCATTTGAGACTCATCTCCTGATTTTAGGACAAAAATCATGTAAATGTTAGAGAAAAAGCTTATCACACCTCAAAGATGAGAAAGACATAGATTCCTTCTCTTGACTCTATTTAGCCTTTCTTTTCGTTATCAGGGACTGAAATGAAGGGAAGTAACAGGGAGCTATCCTGGAACGCACAGGAAAAGGCAAATGGAAAAACCGAAGAGCACAGCTGGAATTTTCAAACACCCAGGATCACATTCAGAAGACACCTACTATTCTTAAGGTGCCTGCAGGATAAATATATGTACAAGGTGATGAACTTTTCATTAATATGAAACAATATGAACAAATACATTCAAATTTTTAAAATTCCTAAATATAAACCAAAATGATACATTTGAGTTCAAAATATATACCAGTTATACAGCAGGGAAATATTTTATTTTTATCATGCAATCTAGATTGAATGTTTTCTTTCAAGTTTGTTTTGTGAATAAAACACTCCAAGTAACTGTATGTAAAGATTTTCACTGTGAAATACAATAATCACCATGAGGAAGAGCACTAGAATTGGAACCAGAAAAATAACAACTCCAACACTTAACTATTTATGAGCTATTGTATATTTCTCAATCTGTCTTTAATTCTGTAATATTAGAAAATTAATGCACCACTGATATAGCAATATAGGCTTCCGAGGTGGCTCAGTCAGTAAAGAATCTGCCTGCAATGCAGGGGACCCCAGTTCGAGCCCTGGGTCAGGAAGTCCCCCTGGAGAAGGAAATGGCAACCCACTCCAGGATTCTTGCCTGGAAAATCCCACAGACAGAGGAGACTGGCAGGATACATTCCATGGGGTCACAAAGAGTTGGACATGACTGAGCAACTAAACCACCACAATATGGTAATATGATTAACGAGATAATGCAAGTGAAAGCAACAAGAACACAATAACTACAGATGTTTTGTTTCTTAAGTGCTTATAAAACATAACTTTGACAAGTCCAAAATTATAATTTAAATAATAAAAAATTTTCAAATTTCAAGAAAAATGCATCCAGGATCTCTCCAACACGTAAACTTTGTCTCAAATTAAATATAATGTGACAAAGAAAAGTATGAGAAACCAAAAGGAAGAAAGTAGGCATGCATAACATTCCAGTATTCTGACATAGTAGACATCTCCAAACCAAAATGCTTAAGAAAACAATATGCCACCAATAGAAAAGTCCAGTTAAATTTCTTGTGAATACAGAAAATGTGGATGAGTATTTCAATTTTTCTTAATTTATTAAATATTTACAAATATGGCAGAAGAAGCCATAGGCTACAGTGTGACAGAACAAACTGCATCATGACTGGCATTTTACAATTGTATTGAAAACAAAAGTTTAAAGGACCGTCTGCAGGATTTCACATGCTGTCTTTGAGGATATGGGCCGAGTCAGAAGCCCACCAGGTCCTTACAGGCGAGGCTGCTCACACTAGTGTTGCAGGAGCGGCAAGTTCCAGCAGCAGCCAGGCCCGCCTGGGGGCTGACACCGCTATGTTTCAGCTCACCTAATATAATTCAGCCTATGAGATGCAGCTAATTATGACACAGCAGCAAGAAGAAAGGAAACCTGGCAGCTGATGACATCGTAATTGTAGTGTTATTTTTCATGACATGGCAACCGTAGCATTATTTGGGGGATGACACAAGATGTATTTCTTTTTCAAATCAGCAATGTTTAATTCTACAGTGAGAATCCAAAAACGTCATTTTAAAACCTCAAAAAAGAATACACAAAGTTTAATAGTTTGGTTTTACATATTTATTTTAGTTCATTCTAATGCATTCACAGAGGTTGACTCCCTTTAACTCTTCTGTTTCAAGGTCATTCCACAAATTGATTAAAAAGAAAATCAAATCCTTCAAATCTTTTCCAATATGTTTAGATCAAATTTTCTAAAACTAAAATGCTACATGAAATTTTTATGGGAGAATGGCGTAATATATGATATTCAACATGAGAGTACCACTCGTGTAAAACATGACGAACTGACTGGATAAAACTCGAGGAGTCACCTCACTAAACAAAATCTAAAATGAAGATATACTTATCGTAATCAAATTATTTTAAATGGATGAAAATTACCTTTCTTTTGGTGTGCCAACTCCATGTTTGCCTAATAGATGAGTATTTAAGTGTTTCTTCATAACAAATGCAACCCTGAAAAAAAAATGACAGAAAGTTGTTATAGAACTAAAACAGAAGTCTCTACTAGAAATATGTGCAAAATTTTTAAAAAATGACATGAATATATATATTTATAAATATATATAGCTGTAACACAAAAATGCATATTACATGGCACTGCATTCTAAGCAGAAAGTTGCATACAGACGGATGTACTGCAACACCATAAAACCAAAAGAAGTAACTGCACTTCACTCACTGGGTCATTCTCTCACTTGTATATACCAACACCACCAAACCAATGAGTTTAGCTCTTCAGTCACTGTCTTCACTGTCAGTTAGTAAGAAAGATAAACCAACACCTCAGTATCACATGCCCTGCCCCTGAGTCGATCCCACACTTCAATCATGAAATGAGTTTGAGAAAATGTCGCTTTATTAAATATTTAAGGGACTGTAAAAGAGAAAATGAATAGCCTTCAAGAAGCTTCCTTAAGAAGATGGTAATGATTTGAAGAGAGGTTCTTTAAAATGATATAGATGTTTACCATGTCTGCAACACATGCAAAAAAAATGTATTTAAGTGCCCAGAAGATATCAATAACTAAAACAAACAAAAAGTATTACCCGACATGCTATCTTATTTTACACACAAATCAGATCACTTAATTCAATTTTGTTGACATAAATATGAAATGGACAGGAATCAGCAGCCACTGCATACAGCACCATTCTTCTACTGAATACAGTACAACACAATTTAATTATGTCGTGTGATTGTTTAAAACAACTTAGATCTCATTCCAAAGCATCAGACTAAAAGAGCTCTCTTGATAAGTGAAAAAATAAAAATTTACTGTTGTAACTTTCAATGTAAAAGGGCTTGCAAACATTTTTGTTAATTATGTATTACAGCTGTCCTTCATAAAGTTAATTACTAATAGCTGAAAGGCAACAGAATCTATTTGCATATGTACATGAAAGCCATGACATATGCAAAAATATGATTTTAATTAGCATTCTATGATATGAAGGGCTACAAATCAAATTGGCATGTTATAAGATTCTTAACATTAAACGCTGAATTCATCCGGACATGTCTGCACAGACGGGCAGCACAAGACTGTATACAGTGCTGCAGCCTTATGGGAGAGACGGGCGTCAGAAGCCAAGACTGAAGCAGGTTTTAAAACTGGAAATGCTCCTTTCCATGTCTGGCCTCTTCTGGTTATTTTCATAAAATAGAGAGAACCTCACTCAGTTTTGAGGCTAAAGTAATATTTGTATTTTTTTAATGACTGTGAGTTTATTATTCAAGTAACACATTTGTATACACTGAAAATAAGATTCATTCTTTTCTATATATTAATAACTATGAAGAACACATGCCTTACAACTATAAATAACCTATCATACCATCAATCCATAAAACGGAAAAATCATTATTACATATAAAGAATCAAATTGTGGTGATATTAAATGCTTACTAAAATAACAGTAACAAGATATTCTATATTTGTTTCACTTGATTTGAACAAAATAAATAATATTTTTCATTTCCTTTAAAAAGAATACCATAATAACAACAGTCCATTTAAGTCATGACTTTCCTACTGTCCTCTATTTTCCTATAATTAAAAAAACATAAAGCTAATAGCAAAGGGCAAAGGTTAAGAACCCAGAGTTGCAATGCACAGCTTATTTATATGGCCAAGTATAATTTAAGAGATCTGAGCTTAGAAACCACAGTGCAGTTTTAAAAAGAAAAAAATTTTATTAATTAAAATGCTTCAGGTTTAAGAAGTAAACAAAAATATTACACTGCACAGGGGAATAAACGAAACTACATAGAGAACGAAAGCTTCTTATAAAATTCTGACATTATCTGCTGAATGTCTACAATAGTAAATATTCTAATAATATTTTATTACTATGGGGAAGAATTTACAATACAAAAACACAGCTCAATTGTAGTCAAAAGCAAAATATTCATTCATCTACAACCTGACATTAAGCAAATCCTTTTAATTTGGTCCAAAGTACTATTAGTGTAAAAGTCTCAATGTCTTCCTCAGTAAAACAGTTTAAGTCAAACAGGACCAACTGAACTTACCTACCTCCATGGATAATAATATTGCCAGTAATTTGAGAGCAGTGACTGGATCCTATACTTCACTGCCACCATAAGAGTATTAATACTGTAACATAATAATTATCTTGGAAATTTTATAATCTAGATACCACCAGAAATGGTATGGGGTGAGATGGTTGAGATGGTTGGATGGCATCACCAACTCAATGGACATGAACTTGGGCAAATTCCGGGAGATAGTGAGGGACAAGGAGGCCTGATGTGCTGCAGTCCATGGGGTTGCAGAGTCGAACACAACTTAGCAACTGAACAAAACCACCACCACCAGAACTAAAACAAAAATAATCCTGAATCAGAAAAACCATACCACTGAAACGCCTTGCTCCCAATGAACCCACATGACTACACTTTTCATTCTGTCTCCACTCATTCTCCTTCCTAGGTACCAGCAATTGGCAGGTTCTCCATGTAGGAGGCAACATCAGACAGTTAAAGCCGTGTCTTCACAGAGCTTTCCTTCTAAACTCTGTGGCTTCTCACAGAATGAAGCAGCACTCGGCCCGCCTGGCTCCCGCATCAATCCTGCTCATTACACGTGCACACACTCACGTGTGTACTAAACCAGATCGGCTCCAGGCAGGCACAGTCTAGGCGACCGGGGTGAGTAGGTGATCAAACAAAGACAAGTCCCTACCTTGGAAACTGTAAAACCCAGTGAGGGAAACAGGACAAAAACACCACCTACGACACAGGGCATCTGAAGAGTGAAAGGGGTGGGTTAAAAACAAAATAGAGAAGGAAGAGCTGAAACCTCAGCAGGGGACCAGCGCTTTACCTTTGGGAGACTTGGGAGTGTGAGTGAACATCGGGGAGCTGGGTGTTCCCCCAAGCAGGGGCAGAGGCCTCAGAGGACACGGTGGCCAGAGAGACCTGGGGCACGAGCCTGAGGGACGGAGGGCAGAGGGGACGGGTGAGGGCACCGAGCCACACAGCTGGGGCTGGCACTCAGGTGAGAAGGAAAGTGTCTGAACAGAGGCCCACGCAGGACACACATTTCAATAGAGGCCTCCAGCTGTTGTGCTTGGAACAGACTGGGGATGGGGTGGTGAGGGGAAGAAAGAGAGGGATGAACTAAGTGGCTCCTGCAATAAAGCCCAGGAAAAGGTGACGGTGGTCTGCACCGAGGACCAGCACGAAAGAAGAGATCGGTCAAATCCCAGACACACATTCACAACCAGAGTCAAACAAATCTCTACAGGGACTGGACGTGCAGTTTACAAGAAAGGAGTCAAAGACAACATCAGAGATTTGGGCCTGGGGAATCTGAGCTGGTTGGAAGGAGAAAATTAGTTTGGGACTTGTTCAACGAGAAAGTCCACATTCATCCAGACAGATCTCCAACAGGAAACTGACTCTACCGGTCTTGAGTTCAAGGGCAAGAGTCATGCTAGAAATATACACTCTGTGGCTCTCCATCTGGGCAGTGCCTTGACGATCTAGAGGAACACTTTGAAATAATAAAAAGTAGTGTTGTTTAAAGTATGACTGATTTCCAGGTGTCTATAATGGCCTGGGATAGCATCATTTGAAATTGTTTTTGGTGTCAAAAGAAAAGTTCAATAGTAGCATTCTCATACTAGCTACAGATTTCCACTTTTTAGTACAAAAATTTCGTATTTGAACTTAAAATTTTAAAATCATTTTTTTTTTACACTGTATGGAGATACAATAAAAACCTCTGAGTTCAGTCACTCAGATTTTCTCATTGCAGATTCTCCTCACTTGTGAGTCAAGAAAGATGATCTGACTTATCTATTAAAGCAAATACAATACAAAGTGATGAGTGGAGAGAATAGAACACACACACACACAAACGGGAGCATCCCAGAGCCAGGTCTCGGAAACGGAGAAAGAAAACATCAGAATTAAGCAAGGAGAAACAAGACATGTATTTTAAAATAAGGATGAAGGTAAACTAGGAATTCTCATCACCCCCACTTGGAATTTGAAAGATTTCCCCTCTGCCTTAAAATCAGCAGTACTGGTCAACCAAAGGAATCTTGTTTCCTTTGAATACAAAATCAATACAAGCCAATCAACTTAATTTTCATCACTTTATACATATTTATAAGCAGCAGCCAATTCATATAATAAACTCCCTATGGCTGAAAAAGAAAGTATAAACAAAACCTTAAGTGATGATTCTCTGAAGAATGATCGTGATCATTCCCCCATGATCATGTAAGTTTAAGATGCACAAAAATATATTATCAATAATGTGATCTGACTTTTGGTGCAAATGTCACTTGTATGGAAGACAGTATGGAGATTCCTTAAAATCTAGGAATAAAACCACCATATGACCCAGCAATCCCACTCCTATGCATGTACCCTGAGGAAACCAAAATGAAAAAGATACATGTATCTCACTTGAGAGCCCCTTGGACTGCAAGGAGATCCAACCAGTCCATGCTAAAGGAAATCAGTCCTGAATATTCACTGGAAGGACTGATGCTGAAGCTGAAACTCCAATACTCTGGCCACTGAATGCAAAGAACCTACTCATTTGAAAAGACCCTGATGCTGGGAAAGATTGAAGGCTGGAGGAAAAGGGGACGACAGAGGATGAGATGGTTGGATGGCATCACCGACTCAATGGGCATGAGTCTGAGTAAACTCCGGGGGGTTAATGAGGGACAGGGAGGCCTGGCATGTTGCAGTCCATGCGGTGGCAAAGAGTTGGACACAACTGAGAAACTGAACTGAACTGATCCCACTGTTCACTACAGCACTATTTACAATAGCTAGAACATGGAAGCAACCTAGATATCCATCGACAGATGAATGGATAAAGATATACACAATGGGATATTACTCAGCCATAAAAAGGAACACATTTGAGTCAATTCTAATGAGGTAGATGAACCTACAACCTATTATACAGAGTGAAATAAGTCAGAAAGAGATAGATAAATATCATATACTAATGCATATATACAGAATCTAGAAAGATTGTACCAAAGAATTTATTTGCAGGGCAGCAATGGAGAAACAGACATAGAGAACAGACATATGGATATGGGGAGAGGGGAGCAGAAGGTGAGATGTATAAGAGAGCAGCATGGAAACTCACATTGCCACGTGTAAAACAGAGAGCCAACAGGAATTTGCTGTATGGCTCAGGAAACTCAAACAGGGGGTCTGTATCAACCTAGAGGGTGGGATGGGGAGGGAGATGGGAGGGAGGTTCAAGAGGGAGGGGATATATGTACACCTATGGCTGATTCATGTGGAGGTTTGACAGAAAACAGCAAAATGCTATAAAGCAACTATCCTTCAATTTAAAAATAATTGTTTTATTTAAATAAAAAATGTATAGAAATTTTTGCCATTTTGCTTGATATGTTTTTTTATGATTAATGAGGTATTACCATTCTGAAAATGAACTTAAATGAATAATTATTTTTATACTATAGTTTTACATGTTAATTTCCATTTTAAATGGTATAGGTATAAATGACAGATGAATTAGAGATTTTTAATACTGCAATAAACAGGCATTTCTCCCAGTGACTTCACAGCACCAAAGCAATGGCTTTTGAAAGATGTCTACATCCTACTCTTGTGAAATCTCTAAGGTTACATGGCACACAAATAGAATTAAGGTTGCTAAACAGCTGGCTTTAAAATAGGAAAATGATCCTGTATTTTCTGGGTGGACTCAATGTTAATCTGTGTCCTTAGACACAGAAGAAGTAGATAGAAGAAAGAAGCTAAGAAAGAGAGACGACCATGAGGGCGGGATCACAGACATGCTAAGCTGCTGACTGGGAAGATGAAGGACTTGACCAGAGCCGAGGAACGCAGAGGGTCTCTAGAAGCTGACACTGAGAACAACCTGCTTCTAACAACCAGCTCCCAAAGCACTCATGTGATTATAAGGTGCACCAGAGAAGAGCAGTGTTCTCATTCTACCATTCCTTCCACACTTACTAGCTGGCCTTCTTCCATAAAGAAAAAGGATTTTGCTCTTGTCTCTGTCTTGCCTTGTTCTCTCTGGCTCTCTTTGAAGAGTACTTTAAGCGGAATGTTGGATTTTCACTTTTATGCCATGCTTTATAATCAGTTATCATTACTGTTCTCTGTAGCTGTCATACTACCCCAAAATTGGTCAATGGAAGCCAGTGGAAGCTGGCTTCTATGTCCTTTTGACACCACTCATCTTACCATTCAGGCTCTTCCTTAGGCTCACCACATCCTTTCCCTGCTGGATCAGCCTTGGCTTCTTACTGCAAGGAGTGGTGCTGAGAAAGCAAAACCTAAATGCTAACTATGAGGATGGTTTTGGTATATCACTGAGTCCAAGCCCTCTCAATAAGCACGAAGACTAGATGGTGAGCAGAAAAGGAAACCGAGGATCTCAAACGTAAGGCCACACTTGGCACATGAGCATTCATTGTAACAATCAGTCATATCTTTTCTTTACTGTAAAATACCTTGTAATGTATTTTCAAATGGTGTATAAATAAATTTCTGTAAATGAACTGCATTTCATCTATAGAAGTAAAACTTTCTATTGCTGTCTCAAACTCTAATAACGTGCTTCTGGAGCTCTTTCTTCTCAACCACTTTCAAACACTTCCTGCTTCTCAGTACCGTCGACGCTGTTCCTCCTCTGGTCCTCTTCGGGTGACACTTCTACTCACACACCATCTTATTTCAAAGGTATAAATCAATTCCTGGGTTTCAGTGCATAACCTCTAAGTGAATGACTCTCAAATATGTATCTCCACCCAGGACGTTTCCCAGGGGCATTCTTTCTTGTCTGAATTGCAAATAAATCTTTAAAACATGTCCAACACTCAGTCACGATCTTCCCTCACTAAAAAGCTGCTCCAGACTTCCCTAATTCTACAACTGTGCCAGCTTCCCAATTTAATAATCACATGCTCACGTGTGTAAGTCATCAAGTTGCTTCTTCACAACTGCTCCCTCTCAAGACTATGCTTCTCTCTCTCGACCAAAGTTACCCTAGACCAAACCATTTGATTGACATGCTGTAGCTTCAAGGTGTTCTCCATTAGAATTCATCCCATATACCACCATCACACAACCTTCCTAAAAATACGTTCATACAGCAGCTCAGCTCATAAACATTTTATGCTTCCTTTCTGAATTGAATAAAGCACCAAATCTTAAGCAAATAAATATTAGCCTTCAGTCTTCATTCTGAACTAGCTATTCCTACCTTCTCGATGTACCCTCAGGAAAGAATCTTAAACTAAGGCAAAAAACTTAAAATTCTGACAAAAAAGTGAAAACACTCTATTGTGCAATACTGGTGGCATGATCTAAATATTCTGATCAATAAGAAGTATAGAATATTTCTCAGACGATGTTAGACTTACAAGGGATAAAAGTATGCACACAATGTAATCCCATGTAGACATAAGTACATTTTTGTATTCAGACAGATATAAATATATGCAAAAAGAGGCAAGCATCAGACAAATTCGCTTTGAATGAGATTTAGTTTTAGATTATTTATACTCTTTGTATTTCTACAATAAGCAAATTTTTTAAAGCAAAATGATGTTTCACACTTTACCCAGCATTTTTATGTTTCCTCAATGGCTCCGCATTACTGAATGAGTAACTGGTGGAGGCATTATCAGCTCAAGCTGAGAGAAGAGGGAATTGAGGCTCACAGAAGATAAGTGACTTTGACTTTTTCAAGAAAATGTGGCAAAGGAGCTGAAAATGCAAAAGTAGGATTCATGCCTGGTGACCTTTTTACAGAGCTCTTCCCACCATTCCACTCCTCCTGACTAATGAAAGATTATACCCTCATGGGAAACAAGGAAAAAGAAAAAGGACATACTACAGAAATAAAAGTGTTCACAAATAAAATTGGTATAGTATAATCAACTGTTACAAATGAGTATGACGCTTTCTAAAAGGGAAAAACCAAGTAGTTGATACAGGGCAGATTTTTCTTTTAATTCACTGAGATTAGAAAACTGCTTATAATATTTAAAAAGAAAATATTTATCATATAATGAGGGTACAAACTAAAAATCAATGACCTGCAAAGCAGGTCAGACAAAAATAAATATGTACGATCAGTTAACTAGTATAATTATGCTCAGAAATAAATATAAAGATGCTGATCATTATTAAAACAACAGTCAACTAAGATAAATTATGTTGCTTTTATTATAAACAAAATCAAGATAAAATAAAATATTGTACCCTCAGTGTCAGAAATCAAGATCATGCTAATATTAGTGTGATAAGGTAAAATTCACTGTACAATATTTTGAGAACCTAAATGAAATACTAAATCTTCATCTACATAATACATAAAATGAAATAAACTATATACCACTGTCAATATATTTGCAAGTAGCTTCCAATAATGGAAGTAACTTCCAACAAATAAAAATGCTGTTTAACCATGACATGGTGGAAAAAATTTTCTCATCCATTTGTCTTACCTATAAACAAGCACACTAACTTACAGGAATATAGAAAAACCTGAACTTCAAATGAATTCAAATCTGTCAAAAAATTTACCTTGAAAGTAAAGGAAAAATATACAGTTCTATGATATTTGCTTACTCCAAAATTCAGAAGTGAACAGGTTTTAAGTAACACTTAAAAACAACATTTCTCAAACTATCTTACCAAGTCACTGCTAAGCCAGATCAAGTATGACTTTCATTGTTTCTCAAGTATCTTCAGGCAGAATTTCTCAGAATGCTATTGTCTTTATCATTATAATCATCACACAGAACTGACTACTTTGAAATTTTATGTGTTTACACTTACATTTTACATAAAGAAACTCCCTTCAAAAACAAATTATCAACATCCCCAAATTTAAAATTAGCAAGAATCCTTTGGCATTTAACATTATAAAAATTCTCATATCCATACATGATTACTGGAAAAACCATAGCCTTAACTAGACGGACCTTTGTTGGCAAAGTGATGTCTCTGCTGTTTAATATGCTGCCTAGGTTGGTCATAGGTTTTCTTGCAAGGAGTAAGCGTCTTTTAATTTCATGGCTGCAGTCACCATCTGCAGTGATTTTGGAGCCCCCCAAAAATAAAGTCTGTCACTGTTTCCATTGTTTCCCCATCTATTTGCCATGAAGTGATGGGACCATGATCTTAGTTTTCTGAATGTTGAGCTTTAAGCTAACTTTTTCACTCTTCGCTTTCACTTTCATCAAGAGGCTCTTTAGTTCTTTGCTTTCTGCCTTAAGGATGGTGTCATCTGCACATCTGAGGTTAATGATATTTCTCCTAGCAATCTTGATTCCAGCTTGTGCTTCATCCAGCCCGGCATTTCGCGTGATGTACTCTGCATATAAGTTAAACAAGCACTTTTGTTTGGTGACACTATACAGCCTTGACGTACTCCTTTCCCAATCTGGAACCAGTCTGTTGTTCCACGTACAGTTCTAACTGTTGCTTCTTGACCTGCATACAGATTTCTCTGGAAGCAGGTCAGGTGGTCTGGTATTCCCATCTCTTTCAGAATTTTCCAGTTTGCTGTGATCTGCACAGTCAAAAGCTTTGGCATAGTCAATAAAGCAGAAGTAGATATTTTTCTGAAACTCTCTTGCTCTTTCAATGGTCCAACGGATGTTGGCAATTTGATCTCTGGTTCCTCTGTCTTTCCTATATTCAGCTTGAACACCTGGAAGTTCACGGTTCATGTACTATTGAAGCCTGGCTTGGAGGATTTTGAGCATTACTTTGTGAGATGAGTGCAATTGTGCAGTACTTTGAGCATTCTTTGGCATTGCCTTTCTTTGGGATTGGAATGAAAACTGACCTTTTCCAGTCCTGTGGCCACTGCTGAGTTTTCTAAATTTGCTGGCATATTGAGTGCAGCACTTTCACAGCATTGTCTTCAATGTAATTACATTGCTGCTGCTGCTGCTGCTAAGTCCCTTCAGTCGTGTCTGACTCTTCGCAACCCCATGGACTGCAACCTACCAGTCTCCTCAATCCATGGGATTTTCCAGGCAAGAGTACTGAAGTTGGGTGCCATTGCCTTCTCTAATATTACATTGAAGACTTTCAAATATTAACTACATTCTTAATCATTCTGAAAAAATCACATATTTGGGCATTTTTTTGTTTTATATTTTTTAGCTGTTTGTAGAGAGGGAAACTGAAAACCTCTGTTCTGAGCCTACCAATTTAGTTAACCCTTAAAACAATCTAATTGATGGATGGAAAACATGAGGCACTTTAAGTATACTTTAAGTAACTCCCCGAGGTTGCACAGCTAGTGAAGGGCAGAGTCGGGATTTGAGCACAGGCTGTCTGGTCAGAGCCCACACACTGTACTTGGTCACTAAACCATCCCGTCATTCTTTATCTTATAAATTATAATTCAGGTATTGGGCCTTATTTCACATGTCTGATGCATCTGTTTTCTTTTTCTTTTTTTCAACTAAAAAGCTACCTGCTAAAATAAGTAAAGAAAATCATAATGAAAGGTATTTTATTTCTGAGTTCAAAAAACAACACAGGTAAGCCAAACTTCTTTTTTTTTAATTAGAGTTTAGTTGCTTTGATTAGTTTCTGCTGTACAACTAAGTGTATCAGCAAGATATTCTTAAAATACTAAAATCGAAAGTCGAAAACCTGGTTTAATCTAGGCTCTGAAATTAACTGCGACTTGACCTCGATTCAGTTCACAACAATGAAATGTAAAGCAAAATGAAATCACTGATACCTAAATTGTGGGAAAAAAAATATAATGAATTTAGTAAACAACTGTATTAGTCATAAACTATAGAAGGAAGCCTGCTATAACCAACAAAAGGATATGTAGGAAAGGAAGCAAAAACAAACAAGGTCAGACACGTTCGAGTAGACACAGTGTGACAGGAAGGAAGGAAGGGAGGGAGAGAGAAGACACTGATCGCAAGGTACACAATTGAAAACTTTCCAAGAGTCAACACGGAGCAGCCCTTTAGTGGAGCTATTAGTACCTCAACTCCTCAACAAGGGTGGGACCTCCTGCTACTGGAAGGTATTATCCCGGGAAAGGAAACTGTTAATGTGGTCAACAGAAATCCCAATACATGCAGTGCCCTGGGGGAAAGCGCAGCCTGAGGCCTGGAGGCCACCAGACCTGAAGGGTCCAGCCATGTGGTGATGAGCGAGCCATCTCTCCCTGGGGCTGCTGGGGGCCCAGCGCGCCCTCAGGAGCTGGCGGCTGGCTTTACAGTGATGATGACGACTGGAGAGGGAGGAAGCCAGCAAGAGCGCAAGCACGGGAGCTTTCCATGGAGAATGGACGCCCTGAATCCCGGGTCCCCCTTCCAGACCATGACGACTTTCTCCGTCATAGTCTATGCAAGGAGTAAGGAACAAAAACTAAGAAAATATACCATTTTGGAGCATGAATACTTTATGCCAAATAGGGTAACAAATGTTTGCCAAGAATCATCAGATATATGGCATTACCAACCTCAATTTCCAAATAAAAATTGAGGTATAATGGAATTAAATATAGCAGTGGAATTATTTCTATAAACAGTATCCAGAAGTGTACAGTAAAGTGCCTAGATACTGCAAGAAATGCAGTTCAGTTCAGTCGTTCAGTCATGTCCAAAATGCAGTAAGCCTCAATAAATGATTGCTATTAATAAATTAAGAGTCTTCCTATCCAAGCATATAATTCTGATATTGTCTTTATTGATTAAATGGGTAAGAGCTATAATACATGAGGGTGTTTATGTCAAGGAATAAAACAGCAATCAATGAATTCACCAAAATGGGGACTTCTATTTTTACATGTAATTTGTCTTCAAATTTCTTCCAGGATATTTTGTGTAAACTGACAATACAATAACATCAAATGCAGCCACGTCAGTGAGGAGGTGGTGACCAGTTCCTCCAGTCCTGTCTGAGAGGACATCAGAAAAGGCTGAGCCCGCTGGGACCAGCAGACAGCCGCTTCCAAGCCTCACACATGATCTAATACTCAATAAGAAATATTCTTTGGTAATTTCCATTAGAGGAGTTGCCAGGGTATACTGTTAAACTGTTCAAAAGTGCTATTTCCAAGGCTTAGTAAAGGCACTTATGGTTTAATGGCAATTTGGGGCTGAGGAATTTTTAAATTTATTACTTTCAAAATATTATTTGGTAAACAAGAATATTCAAGTTGCGATTTATGTGAAAATGAACTGAAACTGATCCTACCAAATTAATATGCCTATCCAAACCAAAGTTTATTGAGCTATTCGTAAACAAAAGCCCCAAACTGAGATTTCAAAATGAAACGATCATCTGAATTGAACACACCATCACAAGATATATGCAGATAAGGGCAATCTATGTCTTACATCAAGGTTCACAAATAGTTAAGATAAATGTCTTTTGAGGAACATAATTAAACAAAAAATTAGAGCACAATAGAATGTATTTAATAATAAATTTTTATAGAACAGAATTTAATCTTTATTTAATGATTCAGCAGGCATATCAAAAACACAGAGTGCTTCAGGGAGATAATCATCACCATCAATTACTGCTGCACTGAAGAGACGCACAAGTGTCGATTAATAAGAGTTCTAGGTGACTTATTTTCCTATAACAATTTACAATAAAATGAACTAAGTGAACCAACTGAAATAAGAAACACTCAGGAATTTTTGAAATAATAACAAATTCTGGATTACTTCCTTTCCCTTTTATAATTCTCTTATCTAAAATAAGATATGTTAACAAATGTTAGCTTTACAACTCATTATTTCAGTTACAGACGGCAAAGAGAAAATGTGAATTAGAAAGAAGAGTGACTATCCCCCTAAGACTGGCCCATGGGTCCTCCTCAGGGGCGGGCCAGGGCTGGCTGTCTACGGGACTGTGCACCACAACGGGCAGGGGCAGGGCACTCTCTCTGTCTTGGTAAGGGATTAAACGCAGATGACGACGTGTACAGGTGCACAGATGGCAAGAGGTGGAGTCTGGGGGCTCTGCAACATGACAACGTGGATAAGCCAAACCACACTTACTAGAACTCCACTCTCAAGATTTACCCAATTAGGGACCACCAGGAGAGAGTCTGGGGGTGGAATACAGGGGGCGCAAGTGGAGCAACCGGAGCTCACAGGTATTGTCATTTATCATCGGGATCATCTGACTGTCATAAAGCAGCAACCAACTCCCCTCTCCACAGTCAAAGGGCTTTCCTGACTCCTGGTCCAACTGTACACATATAAGCAGCTGCGGAAGAAACCAGCTTCTACAGAAAGCACCACCAGCCCCTCTCCAGGTCCTCGGGTAAGAGACAATGAAAACATTCAGAGGACTCCATCTGTCCTCAGGGCTCCAGCCCATGCTTGTGGGTTCCATCTTGCTCAGTTCTCCCCAATTTACATCCTTTCTCACATCTCAACTGCCTATCCTGTAGCTTTCAAGCTCCAACATCAGATGCAATGATAACACTTTATAGAGACTAGATGAAAAGCTCCAAGTATAAGACCAAATCCCTATAACAAATCCCTGAACTTTAGTCACAACACACACACAGAGTAATATATGTATATGTATATTCCAAATGCCTGACTGATTCAAAAGTTACAAGATGGAGAGACAGGGATTTACCCTTACCAATGTAAAACTAAAAAACCAACAACGTACATGAAATAACAATTTTTAAGACATAGGACATCAGACTAAGAAAATGATCTGATTGAGACAATTCTCAGACATGTTAACAAAGTGCGGGGAGGCAGCAGGAGAGGAACAGACTCCTTGACTTGAGACAAAATGAGACCATGTAAAGACCAGGCAGCTGGAACTCGGAGTACAGATTACAGAGAGGAGGAACCTACACACAGAGAGAACTGAAGATCTGCAGAGGGAAGGCAGGGCGCATTCAGCTAACTATCGATCAAGCTGATGTGTGAAGGCACTGCACAATGGTAGTACAGGAACATGCAGAAAAGACTGGAAGGAACAGCACAAGTCAGTGCTCACACAGGGCCAGACTGTGCAGAAAGGTGGGTCTCAGCAGTGGAGAAGAATCAGCCACAGACTAAGATCTGTTCCAGTTGAGTTGTTTCAAATCCTGAAAGATGATGCTGTGACAGTGCTGTACTCAATATGTCAGCAAATTTGGAAAACTCAGCAGTGGCCACAGGACTGGAAAAGGTCAGTTTTCATTTCAATCCCAAAAAAAGGCAATGCCAAAGAATGCTCAGACTACCGCACAACTGCACTCATCTCACACGCTAGTAAAGCAATGCTCAAAATTCTCCAAGCCAGGCTTCAGCAATACGTGAACCGTGAATTTCCAGATGTTCAAGCTGGTTTTAGAAAAGGTAGAGGAACCAGAGATCAAATTGCCAGCATTCGTTGGATCATCAAAAAAGCGAGAGAGTTCCAGAAAAACTTCTATTTCTGCTTTATTAACTATGCCAAAGCCTTCTTTGACTGTGTGGATCACAATCAACTGTGGAAAATTCTGAAAGAGATGGGAATACCAGACCACCTGACCTGCCTCTTGAGAAACCTATATGCAGGTCAGGAAGCAACAGTTAGAACTGGACATGGAGCAACAGACTGGTTCCAAATAGGAAAAGGAGTACGTCAGGCTGTATATTGTCACCCTGCTTATTTAACTTATATGCAGAGTACATCATGAGAAATGCTGGGCTGGAAGAAACACAAGCTGGAATCAAGATTGCCGGGAGAAATATCAATAACCTCAGATATGCAGATGACACCACCCTTATGGCAGAAAGTGAAGAGGAACTCAAAAGCCTCTTGATGAAAGTGAAAGAGGAGAGTGAAAAAGTTGGCTTAAAGCTCAACATTCAGAAAACGAAGATCATGGCATCTGGTCCCTTCACTTCATGGCAAATAGATGGGGAAACAGTGGAAACAGTGTCAGACTTTATTTTTGGGGGGCTCCAAAATCACTGCAGATGGTGACTGCAGCCATGGAATTAAAAGATGCTTACTTCTTGGAAGAAAAGTTATGACCAACCTAGATTGCATATTCAAAACCAGAGACATTACTTTGCCCACTAAGGTCCGTCTAGTCAAGGCTATGCTTTTTCCTGTGGTCATGTATGGATGCGAGAGTTGGACTGTGAAGAAGGTTGAGTGCCGAAGAATCGAAGCTTTTGAACTGTGGTGTTGGAGAAGACTCTTGAGAGTCCCTTGGACTGCAAGGACATCCAACCAGTCTATTCTAAAGGAGATCAGCCCTGGGTGTTCTTTGGAAGGAATAATGCTAAAGCTGAAACTCCAATACTTTGGCCACCTCATGCGAAGAGTTGAGTCAATGGAAAAACCTCTGATTCTTGGAGGGATTGGGGGCAGGAGGAAAAGGGGACGACAGAGGATGGGATGGCTGGATGGCATCACCGACTCGATGGACGTGTGAATTCCGGGTGACGGTGATGAACAGGGAGGCCTGGTGTGCTCAATTCATGGGGTGGCAAAGAGTCAGACATGATTGAGCAACTGAACTGAACTGAACTGACTGAAGATCTGTTCGAACCTACTCAAAAGTGAAGCACAAAATGTGACACTTTTTTCAACTGAATTAACTGTATCCCAAAACAAGGCTAAGAATGTGTACTGAAATTTATATCAAAAGTTATAAGCAGCTAAAGCAGTGGTGAGAGGAAAAGTTACAGATATAAAATCTCTATTTTTAAAAAGAAGAAATACTTCAAATAAATCAACAACCTAACTATCCATGTTAAGAAACAAGAAAAAGAAGAACAAACAAAACCCAATAGAAGCAGAGAGAAGGAAATTAAAAACTAAAGTATAAACAATGAAGAAAAATAGCCAAAATCAACAAACTCAAAAGTTGCCTATTTGAGAAGATCATCAAAACTGACAAACTCAAGATCATCTACAAAAAAACCCTACAACTAATGTGGTACTTAATGGTGAACAAATGAATGACACCACGCTAAGTTCAGGAACAAAACTGGGATTTATGCTCTTATCACTTCTATTCGACACTGTACAAGATGTCTCAGCCAGGGAACTTGGGCAAGGAAAAAGAGACAAAAAGGAATCCAGATTGGCAAGAAAGAAGGATACATATTCACAGTTGACTTGACCATGTACATAGATCCTAAAAAAAATAAACCAAAAAAGTAATAAACAACTATAAAATGTTGCAGGACACATTGTTAATATTTAACAAATCACTGGTATTCTATGCACTAATGATAAAGAAAAAATAAAATTATGAAAACATTTTAAATATGTAGGGATAATTTTAACCAAAAAAGTGCAAGATATACACTGAAAGTTGTCAAATATCATTAAAGAAAACTAAAGACTTATGTAAACAGATAGATATCCCATGTTCATGGATTCAAACACAATATAATACAGTTAAAACATATGTGAACACATAACCCAGCAATTCCACTCCTAAGTATGTACTCCAGGGAACTGAAAAACCTATGTCCATACAAAATTTGTGCATGAATATTCAGAACAGCAATAGCCAAAAAGTAGAAACAAACCAGATGCCCATAATACCATGAATGGACAGAGAAAATGTGCTGTATTCATATTATGCAATAGTGTTCAGCTATAAATAGAAATGAAGTATGGATAGATGCTATAACATGGATGAATCTGGCAAACGTGCCACAAGCCAGGCATAGAAGGCCTCATATTGGATGATCCAATTTATACACAATGTCTAGAAGAAGCAAATCTATACAGACAGGCAGTAGATTATGTGCAGATGAATCAAACTGAACAGCGGATGACTTTTTCTCTGCTCACAAAGAACAGAATACACCACTCATTTAGGTATTCATTCTAAAGTTTCCACATATTACATATCAGTAAAAAGAGAACTACAAACAATTGATGAGAATATCAGTGTGTGTATTGATAGACCAAAAATATTGTTAAATAATTAAGTAGGTGAGATTTAGGAATGCCTAAAAGAATTCTGGATACTTTCAAAGACAGAGTAAAACATAAAGATAACTAGAATTTCCTGTGAGGGGCAGTTTCTGGCAGAAGCAAATTATGAGAAAAGTAAACCCATTTGAGAAACTGAGGACTGTGACTAGACTACAGCATGGATATAAGCAACGAGAGGCTGGAAAACTATTTCACATACAAACTATAAGGGTACTGGAAAATGACAGTATGGATTTTACATAGTATTCAATTCCTAAGAACAGAGCTGTATATGCTT
This sequence comes from Cephalophus harveyi, assembly GCA_006410635.1. NCBI lineage: Eukaryota > Metazoa > Chordata > Mammalia > Artiodactyla > Bovidae > Cephalophus > Cephalophus harveyi. The sequence goes on from SJYT01048970.1 coordinate 144,403, forward strand.
TAGTAAACAATTCTGTTGGAAATAAAAATCTGCTTGTTGAGAAAAAAGAAAATTCCCAAACCAGTGAACTCATCTAGCACTCAGGCTTAAAAACGTAATTCTTTAAACGAATCTAGCACTCTTAGCAAAAAAGCTGGTTCTAGGCCTGGGATTGGAGAAGGAAATGGCAATCCACTCCACTGTTCTTGCCTGGAGAATCCCAGGGACGGGGGAGCCTGGTGGGCTGCCGTCTATGGGGTCGCACAGAGTTGGACACGACTGAAGCGACTTAGCAGCAGCAGCAGCAGGCCTGGGATATCTTACTGTGCCAGGAGTAAGAAAATGCTCAAAGAATGACAGGCCAAAACGAAAGAATGCAGACTACAGTGAGAACGGGCTAAGCTGGCCAGCCTGGGGCAACGTGAGCTCCAAACACAACAAGTAAGGAGATGATTCCTAAACTTCAAAACATCCGCGTGTGTCCAATGACACACAAAAACAAACCAAAAAACCCAGATTAACAAAAAGAAAACCTCTTCCAACAATAGATACAGGAGTAACAGATACGCTAAAAAATAACCAGAGTTGATCTTCAAAGGTTAAACCAGCTGTCGTTTTTCTCCTCTCAATAACCACAAATACAATTGATTTTATATAAAAAATATTTTTTCTTTGCTGAATGAATTCTGTCCTCAGTTTGCTTTAGAAAATTCCAAAAGAAAGGTGACAGACTTTCATACTTATCTAATTTTTATAGTTGGTAATAAGATGCTTTGTTTCCCCAGTTTCTTATGCTCAAACTAATTTAATTTCCATTCCCTACAGTAGTATTAAAGGAAAAATAATGACTTCTATTATTTAGAGATTTTAGTCCCCAAACAAGATATTAAAACTTGGGTCTGCTCTTATACTTTCAACCATAACAACTGCATCAATGTTTGCAAACCCACTATTATCAAAACAACACTATGCTTTACTTCCTAAACTGAAATTACTCAGAAAAGTGAACTATGAAATGTATGGTATGGCACCTCAAGAAACTCATGAAAATTTTTTGTACACTGTTGTTTTGTTTCTTCTTATTTTCTTTCACCGCAGTTCCAATTTCTTCAGAGGATAGCAAGGAAAGTATGAAAACCAAAAGGACTAGTAGCTCATTTTATCATCATTGACAAAGTAAATACCCCGTAACACTAAAGAGCTGCGGCACTTGGGCAAGAATGGCACCGTTACTAAAAAATTCAAGTAGATTCTTGGAATAATAGAAGCCATACTCAACAGGACTTGATAAAGTAGCACTTTCTGGCAAAAAGGTGAGGGGGAAGTGAATGCAAGAAAACGTCACGTGAGGAAAGGTCAGACCAGAGCAGACCAGACTGCCGGGAGGGGGAGGAGACGTGTGTACACGGTGCTCGAGTGCTCCCCCGGCTATGTATGATATTTTGCAAAGTGAAAATGACTGAGATGGAAGCTATTTTGCATGGTACAGTGGCGATGGCTAACAAATGAGGGCTCCGTGGGCCGCGTGTTAGCCCCCCGCCTCATCTGCCACCCTAATGACGGCAGCCACCTGCTGTTTTACTGTCACAGCTGGAGCCAGCTCACACTCCTTGGTGCTGAGCTCTGCCCATGAGCACCACGCGCTCGCCTCGCCTCATTACTTTGATGAACTTTTTATGGCCAGCACCCATGAAGACCTCATCTAGGACTGCGCGACACAGGCTGGCTTTGGGGAGTCCTTCCAGTTACACGAGGTGGTGACGGAGTGGCAGGAGAGCTGCCTGTCTCTATCAGCGGGCGCAGAAGGGACCGCACGTACCGATGACACTATGACACTGCCGGGCCCACGCCAGGTAAAAACACTGAGGAAGTCTCATGCTGAATGCTCTCCTTTCCTCCTCGTTGCGACGTAAAGATCGCAAGCTGCTGCCATAATGAAGCTTTCTAATGGTACATGTTATTATAGAAAACCTAATGTACTGTTTATGATTACCACCATAAAGTTAGAATTCTTTTCATTTTCTATAGATTGAAAGTCATAGGAAAAATTTTTTCCCCTTAGCTTTCAAAATAAAAAGGGATAAAATGGAAGTGGAATCAAAATCTTATTTGAATCAATAAACTATGTTAAAATAAGACTTTCTGAGTTGGTTTTAATGTTTCTTAGTAAAACAAAAAATGTAGTAATAATACATCAGCTGATTTTAAACTAAACTGCATGCGTAATTTTGACAAAAGAAAATCTGCTTGAATACTGGTATCCTGAATACCAGAAAATCCCACAAGCTTTTACTGATACTGCTACTGCTAAGTCACTTCAGTCGTGTCCGACTCTGTGCGACCCCATAGATGGCAGCCCACCAGGCTCCTCCATCCCTGGGATTTTCCAGGCAAGAATACTGGAGTGGGTTGCTATTTCCTTCTCCAATGCATGAAAGTGAAAAGTGAAAGTGAAGTTGCTCAGTTGTGTCCGACTCTTAGCGACCCCATGGACTGCAGCCCACCAGGCTCCTCCATCCATGGGATTTTCCAGGCAAGAGTACTGGATGGGGTGCCATTGCCTTGATAATTGCAGGCCAAATATATACAGAAGTCATTGAAAAATAATTTTTTTATGGCCCCATGAAGAAATGAGTGGTGTTTAGCTTCTTCTGTGCAAATCAGATAACATTCCACTTCCTGGCTTACTTTCCCTTACACCACTAAGTATCTCCCTCAAAAAGACATAGCTATTCACATAATGCCTCAGTAAGGGTACATTTATGATTCTCCACAAGTACTTGTGCACTTCCCACATGGCTCAGTGGTAGAGAATTCACCTGGCAAACAGAAGACCAGGGTTTGATCCCTGGGTCAAGAAGATCCCCTGGAGAAGGTCATGGTAACGACTCTAGTATTCTTGCCTGGGAAATCCCACGGACAGAGGAGCCTAGAGAGCTGCAGACCCCGGGGTCACAAAGAGTTGCACACAACTCAGCGACTAAGCAACAAGTACTACAAGCCAAACGTGTGTCCTGTGTTGAAACCTAAGCCCCAGTGGTGTTAGGAGATGGGGATACTGAGAAGAGCTCAGGTGGTACGGTGGAGCCCCAGTGAACAGGATTAATGTTCTTATAAGAGACCTCATGCCATAGTGCTCCCTTGCCCTCCAGCCATGCGGGGATACAAGGAGATGGCCATATACCAACCAGGAAGCAGATCCTCACCTTACACCAAATCTGCAAGCACCTGAACCTTGGAATTCCAGCCTCTGGAACGATGAGAAATAAGAATCTGCTGTTTCGAAGGTGCCCAGTGGAATAGGTTAGAGCAGCCCAAATGTATTACAACAAAAGAGTAAAAATTTTTAAAGTGCTTTCTTTAAATAATATTTGATATTAACCAAAGAATACATGTAACTCCCAGGTAAAAATGAAGTATAATATAAAGCAACCTCGGTGCTTTTTGTAGTCTTGTCTCACTCCCTACTCTGAAAAATAACTACATGGGGAATCATTTTATCATTCCTTTACTTGATTTTACAGTTTTACCACACATGTACATATCCTTAAGCAATATAATAAGTGTAACAGTATTATATGATTTTAATATAATTATAATATAATAATGTAATGTTTATGTTAATATAAAATAATAATATATTGCTTTAGTTCAGCTTATTTTTGAGCTTTGCAGTAATGAACATCTGGGTTGTTTCCAATTTGGGGATTATTGGACTAAATTTTTTTTTTAATAGTTTGTTGTAGTAAAACTTTCTCTGTGAAATTTATCAACTTCTAAGTGCTCTAGTCTTGCCCTATCTCATTTTCTCACCTAAGAAAACCCCCTATAAGTCTAAATATAAGAACAGTAAATGTGTTTCCATTATTCATAAATTAAAAATATATTTACAAACAAGGGGCAGCATATCTACAACCAGTCAAACTAAATAATACTATCTAAACCTCCACCGGAGCCTTTTACAAGTAATAATTCTTACCATTCAAAGACAATACTGAACACACAATGAGAAGAAACCACTGTAGGCCAAACAACAGTGTGTGGTCCAACCAAAACCAGAACTCTCCATGTTTGGGAAAAACTGACCGTCACCACTGCTCTGCTGGGCACCCATAAATCAGAGCCCACAGTAACACACAAAGGATGACCGACGTTGCTTTTCCAGGGAACCTGGATACAGGAATTCAAGCAGTGATTATATTAACACACCAACACCACCAGGAGAGCTAAGAATCAATCCTACAAGCTATACTTCACCTCAAAATTCTACTCAAGTCCAAAATCCAAAATTTAAAAGGAAGTACCTCTTCTATGAACAAATTCAGCCTCTCCTTTACAACCCCCATGTCTGGGGCTTCCCTGGTGGCTCAGAGGTTAAAGCGTCTGCCTCCAATGCGGGAGACCAGGGTTCGATCCCTGGGTCAGGAAGATCCCCTGGAGAAGGAAATGGCAATCCACTCCAGTATTCTTGCCTGGAGAATCCCACGGACGGAGAAGCCTAGTAGGTTACAGTCCACGGGGTCGCAAAGAGTCGGACACGACTGAGCGACTTCACCACCACCATGTCTGCTTTCAAAAGGAAAAACCTGACATTCAAACTTCCATCATCATAACCCTAATATAAAGGTAACAATGCAATTATGTGATGACATCTGTCAACAGGACAGCCTTAGATACAGTATGTTCTAACTAGTTAGCTATTACAACAGTGGATTTTCAGAATACAATTTTGTTTCAAATTTGAGATTAAAAGGAGCAGACACACAGTAAAACTAGAATTCCCTCTAAAGGGAAAAATTAATCCTTATTATTTATTTGGTACTCTATGGTAAGGAAATCAACATTTTCCAATCTATCAAGAAGTAAAAAGCTTAGCAGCAACTTCAATGTCCATTCTAAAATTCAAGAAAGGTTCCATTTAGTTCAGTCACTCAGTCATGTTCAACTCTTTGCAACCCCATGAACCGCTGCACGCCAGCCCTCCCAGTCCATCACCAACTCCCAGAGTTTACTCAAACTCATGTCCATCGAGTCACTGATGCCATCCAACCATCTCATCCTCTGTTGACCCCTTCTCCTCCTTCCCTCAATCTTTCCCAGCATCAGGGTCTTTTCAAATGCGTCAGCTCTTCACATCAGGTGGCCAAAGTATTGGAGTTTCAGCTTCAACATTAGTCCTTCCAATTAATATTCAGCACTGATATCCTTTAGGATGGACTGGATGGATCTCCTTGCAGACCAAGGGACTCTCAAGAGTCATCTCCAACACCACAGTTCAAAAGCATCAATTCTTTGGTGCTCAGCTTTCCTTATAGTCCAACTCTTACATCCATACATGACTACTGGAAAAACCATAGCTTTGACTAGATGGACCTTTGTTGGCAAAGTAATGTCTCTGCTTTTTAATATGTTGTCTAGGTTGGTCATAACTTTTCTTCCAAGGAGTAAGCGTCTTTTAATTTCATGGCTGCAATCACCATCTGCAGTGATGGAGCCCAAAAAAAGAAAGTCTGCCACTGTTTCTCCATCTATTTGCCATGAAGTAAAGGGACCAGATGCCATGATCTTCGTTTTCTGAATGTTGAGCTTTAAGCCAACTTTTTCACTCTCCTCTTTCACTTTCATCAAGAGGCTCTATAGGGCTTCTTCACTTTCTCCCGTTAAGGGTGGTATTATCTGCATATCTGAGGTTATTGATATTTCTCCTGGCAATCTTGATTCCAGCTTGTGCTTCCTCCAGCCCAGCGATTCTCATGATGTACTCTGCATATAAGTTAAAAAAGAAAGCTGATAATATACAGCCTTAACATACTCCTTTTCCTATTTGGAACCAGTTTCTTGTTCCATGTCCAGTTCTAATTGTTGCTTCCTGACCTGCATACAGGTTACTCAAGAGGTAGGTCAGCTGGTCTGGTATTCCCATCTCTTTCAGAATTTTCCACAGTTCACTATGATCCACACAGTCAAAGGCTTTGGCATAGTCAATAAAGCAGAAATAGATGTTTTTCTGGAACTCTCTTGCTTTTTCCATGATCCAGCAGATGTTGGCAATTTGATCTCTGGTTCCTCTGCCTTTTCTAAAACCAGCTTGAACATCTGGAAGTTCACGGCTCACGTACTGTTGAAGTCTGGCTTGGAGAATTTTAAGCATTACTTTCTAGCATGTGAGATGAGTGCAATTCCGCAGTAGTTTGAGCATTCTTTGGCATTGCCTTTCTTTGGGATTGGAATGAAAACTGACCTTTTCCAGTCCCGTGGCCATTGCAGCATTTTCCAAATTTGCTGACATATTGAATGCAGCACTTTCACAGCATCTCTTTTAGGATTTGAAATGGCTCAACTGGAATTCCATCACCTCCACTAGGTTTGTTCGTACTGATGCCTCCTAAGGCCCACTTGACTTCACATTCCAGAATGTCTGGCTCCAGGTGAATGACTACACCATGATTATCCTGGTCATGAAGATCTTTTTTGTGCAGTTCTTCCATGTATTCTTGCCACCTCTTCTTAATATCTTCTGCTTCTGTTTAGTTCAGTTCAGTTCAGTCGCTCAGTCGTGTCCGACTCTTTGCGACCCCATGAATCGCAGCACGCCAGGCCTCCCTGTCCATCACCAACTCCCGGAGTTCACTCAGACTCACGTCCATCGAATCAGTGATGTTAGGTCCATACAATTTCTGTCCTTTATTGAGCCCGTTTTTGCATGAAATGTTCCCTTGGTTTCTCTAATTTTCTTGAAGAGATCTCTAGTCTTTCCCATCCTATTATTTTCCTCTATTTCTTTGCTATGATCACTGAGGAAGGCTTTCTTATCTCTTCTTGCTCTTCTTTGGAACTCTGCATTCAAATGGGTGTATCTTTCCTTTTCTCCTTTGCTTTTCACTTCTCGTCTTTTCACAGCTATTTGTAAGGCCTCCTCAGACAGCCATTTTGCTCTTTTGCATTTCTTTTTCTCAGGGATGGTCTTGCTCCCTGTGTCCTGTACAATGTCACAAAACTCAGACCACAGTTCATCAGGCACTCTCTCTATCAGATCTAGTCCCTTAAATCTCTTTCTCACTTCCACTGTATAATTGTTAGGGATTTGATTCAGGTTATATCTGAATGGTCTAGTGATTTTCCCTACTTTCTTCAATTTAAGTCTGAATTTCGCAATAAGGAATAAGTAAAAAGCATAATAACAATTTCAAATGCATTCTAAAATTCAGAAAAGGTATACTCACACAAAGCCTCTGTGAAAGACCCCTACAGGTCTATAGTTATAATAATTCTTATTACTATATGTCTATGAAAGAAATATTATAGCTATTGTCTTTTGCAATATAATCATAATATGTACATGCATTAATACCTTTTAATTATAAACATAACCAGCTTCAGTGAAAGAAAAATCATGCCAAACATAAGTCTATATCCTCTCCATGCATTTATTTAGTTCAAAGGACCTTGAATGATCTGATTAATAAAATAAATATATACATAAATAAATAAACTAAAAATTCACTGTGACTATCTGTGCAGAAATACTAAGCTAGAATTCTTATTCAGAATTTTCTGTAATTTTAAAATATTCTATAATCAAAGTCTTATTTAATAAAATAAAAATATAGTAGATAGTGGCAAATTAATTTTTCTTGATTTCCCAGCCAGCCTCTCACGCTATTTAAGAGGAAAAGCATCAAACAAACTACAAGTTCCATCATGTTGACTACAGAGGTGGTGTTTCACCAAGCCTGTAACATCATGGACCTTTACAAACAAAAGCCTGTTCTGGGCCATGGTCAGCTCAGAGGTCGTGAGTCCATTCACTACCCTACTTCCATTCTCACATATAGTATGTGAGTGTCGTGATGTCAGCCCTGGAGGTACAAAGATGAATAAAAATATCCCTGGGAAAGCTCCAAGCTGCCTCAGGGCAGTGAGAACATACAAATTGAGGACCATTTCCCAAAGAAGGTGACCAGTAAGAGTGGAAACCTGAGAGGAACACTGACTATGTCAACAATTCTCAGGTTAATCTATTGTCTGCAAGTCAGGAATATCAGTGTTTCAGCCAGAGGTTAAACACTGAACTCCATAACATGAAATAACCGGAGAGCTCAAATTGCAATCAACTAATCAAAGGGCCCGTGATGTCACTGAAGGACTTGTGCTGAGAGTTACAATAATGTGCTGTCCAGTGTCACTTCATTCTGATTCTGATACCAATTCTGAGATAGATGACTCAAAAACATCCATTTCAAAGGTGAAAAAAATACCACCATATTTATGGCCTAATTAAACACGTAACAATTCAAAAATGTGTCTTATAAGCAGAAAGCAGGTAACAAATCATAATACAACTATTCCTTTAGAGGCAAAAGACACAATATATAAACATCTAAGAAAACAAAATGTGCCAGATAAAGGTAGAAGGAGTATAGTAAAATTTCTTTCACAACATCTTAGATTGCATGAGGTTATTTCCATTAAAAATACCTGTATGAATACCAATTAGGGAATTTCACAATCTTAAAACTGTGACAACTCATTAGGATTTTATCACTACTTATCCTAAAAGGGAATATTCTATACTTCAAATAAACCTTACAATGGTCCTTATCTGATTTAGTAATTTAAAAACTCACGGAGAATCTTTTCTATTTTATAAATATGAAAGCTTCATATTATCATCCTGTTACCTTACATCTATCTAAGGAAGAACAAAAACATTAAAGGAGAATTGGGGTGTCTCTCTCTCTCTCACACACACACACACAAGCAGATGGATAGGGCTTCCCCAGTGGCTCAGGGGGTAAAGAACCTGCCTGCCAATGCAGGAGACCTGGGAGACACAGGTTTAATCCCTGAATCAGGAAGATGCCCTGGAGAAGGAAATGGCACCCTACTCTAGTATTCTCACCTGGGAAATCTCATGGACATACGAGCCAGGCGGGCTACAGTCTATGGGGTTACCAACAAGATAAACCCTAACCAATCACATTCTTGTCTGTTCTAGTTGAGGAGCAAGAAGAAACAAAAGTTAGTGCTATACTGTTTTTTTTTTTAATATATATATTTTTTCTATCTGGTCATTATCACTCACTTCCATGGTTCCAGCAACTATATAATAATGATTCTTTTTTTTTTTTTTTTTAATTTTTACTTTATTTTACTTTACAATACCGTATTGGTTTTGCCATACATTGACATGAATCCACCATGGGTGTATATGAGATCCCAATCCTGAATCCCCCTCCCACATCCCACCCCATTTCCTCTCTCTGGATCATCCCCGTGTACCAGCCCCGAGCATCCTGTATCCTGTATCGAACATAGGCTGGTGCTTCATTCTTACATGATAGTATACATGTTTCAATGCCATTCTCCCAAATCATTATTATTATTATTATATAATAATGATTCTTAAATATTTTTTTGCTTATGTCTACATACAAACAAGCACACATTATTTGAAGCTTGAATCTCTCGTTCAAGCTCTAAACTCGACATCCAAGTACCTGCCATTTAATACATATCCCCAGCTAAATGAGGTCACTTTAAATTCTGCACAACTTAAATGTTTCCCGCGACACTGTAGTCCCTAATCACTGCCACATGCCCCCTCTCAGGTCTTCTCTACCTCTGTTTCTAGCTCATTATCCAAGTTTCACATCCAAAGCCACCCTTCCCCACTGCGAGTCAGCTACATCTCCCAGATCTTTCCTCCTCTCTCCACCTTTCCTTGTTTCCTTACTTAGTGGTTTCCGAACAATTAAAATATGGGTCCTAAATGGCCTCGATATCTGTAATTATTCTAAATTCAGTCATTAACTACATCAAGAACACACCATACATAAAGTAAGATACTACTTTTTATCCAAACCACAGCACTTAAGAAACAGACTGACCAAGAAGCTAAGACAACACAGGTGGAGCGTCCCTTCACTTTGGTAGAAAAATCTGAGGAGAGACACTGTGAGTTACTGTAGCCACATTCCACAAGCAAGGAAGAAACAACAGGGGAAAAAAACTGTTTAAATACCCAACCAATTCCTAAAATAATATGAGTCTAACAAAAAATGGTTATCTTCATTTCTGAGTTCTGATTTTACTTTAAACAAAAGAGCAAAAAGCAGACTTGTGTGCTTTATTAACAAATATTCAAAATAGAACAAAGTATGATTTAGAATATTAGGTTGAACTAAATAGAAAAAAGGCAGCCCCCACATCAGCAATTTCTTATGTCTCAAACTAATTAAGGTACTGGTCTCATCTCTCTTCAAATTAAATTTCTCTATATGTTTAAGAAGGCAAATATTTAACTGTTCTTTCAGGCTGTTAATTTCTAAATGGTATTCTTTTATAGTTAAGGAAGTATGTCCTCTTAAATATTACAGTAAGGGGGAGAGATAGGGTTCCTTACACAATTGTTCTCTATGAAAAATCCATTCTCTTAATATCCTCAATTCGCTCTATTTTAAGTCTTCCAAATTTCATCTTTACTAAATCAAATGCAGAGCATAGGAAACATGAAGAATCAAAAGCAATGCTTTGATTACCATACATAGCTAATGAGCTAAAATACCCAGAATCATCCCAGAATTTAATTTACCATTAAAAAGTACTTCAGGAATTCTTCTCATTGTTGTCTCAGCTTTCCCAATTGATTTGCAGAATTCCCTGGTAGCTCAGCTGGTAAAGAATCCCCATGCAATGCAGGAGACCCCTGTTAGACTCCTGGGTCAGGAAGATACACCCTCCAACAGGGATAGGCTATCCACTTCAGTATTCCTGGGCTTCCCTGATGGTTCAGCTGGCAAAGAATCTGCCTGCAATGTGGGAGACCTGGGTTCGATCCCTGGGTTGGGAAGATCCCCTGGAAAAGGGAACAGCTACCCACTCCAGTATTCTGGCCTGGAGAATTCCAGGGATTACAGTCCATGGGGTCACAAAGAGTCAGATATGACTGAACAACTTTCACTTTCACATGCAGAATTCCAGGCAAGAACCATACTGCTTTTGCCTTGTAAGCTTTTATTCATCCCAGGGTTCCACTTTCAATGCTACAGCAGGTGATCATAGTAAAATTTGGCTGGACAGTTTATTCAGAGAGAATGACAGTCTAGATAGCACCTGCTCTGGGTTTGCAGCCTCTGTCACTGATATAAGAGAGGAAGTTTCCGTGCCCAGTATACTCGTCACTGTTACAAAGACTTAGGTGTGTATATTTGACAACCAAGGGAAATTGTCAGTGTTTGAGAGATACGGATTCAACATGGAGAACAAATATACAATAGTTTGGGTGAATATCAGATATAAATTTATGAATTTAAAGATAAAGTCAATCTCTAGTCCAAGAACATATCTTCAACTCCAGGGTCCTAATAACATGACTTCACAGTGTATCTAGATTTGGCCAAATTAAAAGAAAACAAAACAAAATAGATGAATAAATCAGGATACTATTATATTTAGATAAAAAACCATGAAAAAATACTAAATAAACCAGAATGCTTATATTGATTGACCAGTATGAATTATCACCTGTTTATAAGGCCCATGGGAAGTCAAGTTATAATTAAATGGTTGATTCACTGAGGATGCAGGAAGGAGCTAGTTTCCTTGTTATACTAATAAAGCTACCCCAAATGAGGGCTCTCTGCCCTACACTGTCCTATAAATGCTTTTACAGTGCTTGCTTTTTGCTTAAATAATTCAGCTTACAGCTGTCTTTCATCACATTCTAGTCCAAGTGAGATAAAAGTCACTTTAATTAAATTCCAAAGGTTATTTTAGGCTAATTTAGAAGCATGTGGGGCTTCCCTGGTGGCTCAGAGGTTAAAGCGTCTGCCTCCAACGTGGGAGACCTGGGTTCGATCCCTGGGTCGGGAAGATCCCCTGGAGAAGGAAATGGCAATCCACTCCAGTATTCCTGCCTGGAGAATCCCATGGATGGAGAAGCCTAGTAGGTTACACTCCACGGGGTCGCAAAGAGTCGGACACGACTGAGCGACTTCACCTCACCTTAGAAGCATGTACATGCCTGTTCAAATTATTTATTGTACATATGTATGTTTACTGATGTGTACATTTACATATACATGAAGTTTCAGATACATTATACATATATATATACACACACATATTCATACACATGTATACATGTGCATGTGTGTATATAAGATTTTCCCAGGAAGTCTTAATCATGGTCATATACCAAAATTACAAAGGCTGGATATCTCAAGATTCAAGTAATGTAAAAAGTCCATTGCAAATACTAGGAGTTTTTATAGTATAACCAGACTAAGAGATGAGTAACTCAAGACATCAAATATTTTACTTCAGAAAAGTTCACATTTTTTTTCAAATCTCCTTAAAGTGACTTACAATTTCTATGATATACCTGAAATTAACTTTAGAAATTCTAGTACTCATCTTCCAGTGTTCATTCAGAAGTACAAATCCTACACTATTCAATTCATATAGACAGAACTGAACAGAAAATAATGTCTGACTTCTTAATTGAATAGTGAACATAAAGAAAGACACTGAACTCACACAAGACATGGTTACCACTGTATACTTCTAATTTTCAATCCATCCCCAAATTTTATATTGTATGACACTTATCTTCATAATTTCAACTAATATTTACAGAAATCAACAAAATATCATAAAACCCAACACAAAAAACTTTCAGAGTTTGAAATGAATTTGTCCTTGTTTTAGAAAGCCAACACTGCATTTTTAATAAACATTCAAATGCTCTCAAACAGAAGACATACAACAAAAGATCCTATTCACATATATATGCATGCTGCATGCTAAGTTGCTTCAGTCCTGTCTGACTCTTTGTGACCCCACGGACTGTAACTCGCCAGGCTACTCTGTTTGTGGGATTCTCCAGGCAAGAATATTGGAGTGGGTTGCCATGCCCTCCTCCAAGGGATCTTCCTGACCCAGGGATCAAACCTGTGTCCCCTGCATTGGTAGGCGGGTTCTTTATCACTAACACCACCTGGGACGCCCTCATACAAACATACATATATATACATATATATATATGCATAATTAGTATTTTAAATGATTATACCTAATTTTACTAGAATTGCTTTAAATCTAGAATATGTAACACCACCCTAAGAATTTAAAAATTAGCATCACTCCAAATCAGAATATTAAAAAAAACTGTCTGTGATCCTCTGAAAATATATACCTAAAAGTGTGTGTGCGTACACCTACATTTGTGCACACACATACACACACACACACATACACACCTGTGGCTCTCTGGTGAGCCTGTATGCCTGGAGGTATATGTGAGAAAGTACAGTAGTCACCTATGGCACTGCTGCCGCTGCTGCTTAGTCGCACCCGACTCTGTGTGGCCCCATGGACTGCAGCCCGCCAGACTCCTCTGCCCGTGGGATTCTCCAGGCCAAAACACTGGAGTGGGTAGCCATGCCCTCCTCCAGGGGGTCTTCCCAACCCAGGGATCGACCCCAGGACCTATGGCAATAGGTCCAACAATAATAATAAACAACCAACAATAAATAATTTTTCATCCTTACAGATAACAAATAATCATGATCACTTAATACATATGCACATATAAACATATAATTATATATTGATTAGTTTAGCTTTTAGCAAAACACATGAGTATATCATATTTCTCCAGAGTAAGACAGTATTTTTTAAAATTATACAACAGACCATTAGCATTGAGTGAATTTATTTTCCCCAACAGTGCTAAAAATATGCAAAATTTTCATTCTTTAGAGTTGCACAGTAAATGATTAACACCAGCTCTGCTCATTATCTCGCTTAACAAAACTTCTCTAAAAACAAATAAATCAACAATGCCTCCAACATTCCTGAATAAATAAATTACAGACCTATTTGGTGGCAGCAATGATATTTTAAAAAGCTGTTGCAAGCTCATTGTACAATTTTATTACAAAACCGCATCTGATGAAAGAAAAAATTGTCCACTTTTTCATTCTCTACATAGTTTTACTCAGAGGAATGGCTTCTCGAAGATGAAGAAACTTTATAATAGCAACATATCTAGGAAGTGTTAACCCTGTGTTCCAACAGATTATAGTCACTGCTAATTAGGAGCTGATACTTCTCATAAAGATACTTTTAGGAGCCAAGAGTATTTTTCTCTCATAATGAGAATATGAGGATAATGACAGCTAATAGGAGCCATCACTATACGATCAGAGACCATAAATGAGAACATTTGTGTAATGGGAAACATAATTCTTGACTTTAAAAATATGTATTTAGATAGGGTTGCAGAGAATTATCCTTATTTTATTTTTATACAACCCCTACCACTTTTGCACTGAACAGATGCCATGAAAACAACTGGTAAAAGCATCCTGTGTGTCCCAGTTTCCAGTAAAAATAGGCATTATATAATGACTGTACCTACATTTTGTATTTTTTTTTTTAAGATCTCAGTACAGAAATAGTACTAATTAAGCACAAATGTTAAGAGGAAAAAATTAATGAAGTGATGAAATTGCATTATTTTAAAGTGAAAATCAATGTATTCTAGGATTCAATAAAGCTCACTAGGTAATAAGTCTACAGCATACTAAAGATGTAAGCTAAAATCTAAAATTAAAGCTCCAATGAGTTAACCTATATTTTATTCAAACAACCACTAAAAAACCATTTTCTTTTATGACTGACAAAAGTTATAATACTAGAAGATCTAATGTAGAAAAGGCTTTATCATTATTCTAACCTTACCATTAAAAATAGCCTTCAAAATAATCCTGCCTAAAAGATTTTTGCTATTTCAAAAAGCACACACATAAAATATTTCAGTTCAAATCACAGTATGCTCCTCCACTGCCATAACCTAAAAGATTTTTCTTGGAATTAAAAAAAAAAAAAAAAAGCATGTAAATTAAGGTGACTGAAACATGCTTTCATCTAGCAGAGTAATATGGTAGCTATTCATCACCTGAAGTCATAAAACACTAGGTCCCGTCCTTAGCATATTCTAATGAAGCCTATCATGCAAATGAGAGTGACCTTTTCCTTGCATTCTGCAAGTTCACATTTATTCCAGGAGTACATAGAGTTTGCCAATACAAACTAGCCAAAGACTGGTAATTACTGTAATCAATTAGTAGTTAGTGTCGTTCTGCTCATTTTCAGCTAATGTCAACTAAGCCATTTTTGAGAGAGCCACCCTTGACAACAGCTTCTCTGTGGTTGTTTCTTTAAAATGGGGAAAAGAAGAAAATAAGAAGACAGAAAAACCCTCTGACTTTCCAAAATGGCCGCAAGGTTGCCTCCCTCCATGAGACAGGAAGATTCAAGACAAGGCCCTAAAGTTGGTGAGGGACAAAGACACCCGGGTAAAGTTGGGTATCCTTAAAATGACATTGAAGTTTCCTGCCTCTACAATTAAACATTAATATTTAAATATTTAAATGAAGGACGCTCCCCCGTGCCGCAGTTCAGACTTGGTGGGGCTTGAGCACTCTTCGCTACGGCTGAGTAAACAGGCCGTACCCTCTGCTCGGGGACAGTCCACTCTGCAGACAGTTATGGATAGGAAGCATTACGGCAGCCGGTAATTAAAGGAAAAACTAATACTGTCTCAGAGATGCGGAAGTTTGTAAAAGAAAATCATTTATCATGGCTTACAGTTCTCACAACTGAAATGAATTATCTTCTCTTTTAGCACATATCCATTTGAAGCCAGTGTATTTACTAAACTAAAAGCAGGCCCACTGGCCCATCTTAACAGCATCAGTTCATGAGAACAGAACAGAAACAAAACAGGTCACAGGAAATCTTCTACACGGATTTCACAACATAACACCTCAGAATTTAAGAACTGGGCATCAAAAAAAAAAAAAAAATTACACTTAAGGCTGTTGCATCACAAGAAAACCAGACAATTAAACATCCACAGTAGTTTCCTTTAGCATAGTTGTTTGTTTAAATATATCAAAAGGACAGAAGGAAAACATCTTTGTGATTGTTACTTGCCAAAGAGTAATGTTAATTTCATATCAACGAGGGGCCTATCAGTGGACCTGGCCAACATGTGAAGGACAATATATTCAACACTCACCTATGAAAATTTATGAGAGACAAAAAGGGAACATCCCTATGCTAGAGAGAAAATGAATCTGTAGTATCTCAGAAGTTATCAGAAAAGAAAAAATACTAACAATGTTGAGATGAGCAATTTCACTGAGATTCCTGAATTCAAACAAACAGCAGAACTAAATGCCAACCTTGTTTGTACATGTCGAGCTGAGACACCCAAGGTCATGTTTTCCTTGAATCTGTACAATCCAGGGCCTTTTATAAAATGAACTCTGTGCCTACTAAGGAATTACTGATTTTAAACAAAGAGAATTTACTTGGGAGGAGTATTACAAGGGTAAATCAGTACATATAAAAAAGAAATTGACAAATGAATATATATGTGTGTACTTTTCTTCTCTCCAAAAAAGTAACTGAAAACCAAAATGTAAATATTTTTTTAAAAAGCACAAAATGGTATATCATATATGATATATGGTATATCAAACTCATATACCAAGTAAGGACATTCAGCTTCTTTATTTCCTAGTGCTTAAAATATCATTCTTAGATGTCGGAGAGTATTTAAAACTTGCAGTGTCTTTTGAAAACTTAAGCACATCTATAAAAGATTAAGGGCCTGTGGAAAAGAAAACTATCATATGAAGATAATCTTTTTGTAATCTGTAAGCACGCATAGAAACGCCTTTCCAAAACAAAAAGCCCAAGAATGACAAAATCAAACTGAAGCACGGAAATGTCACAGGTGTCCACAAGTGTCTCCTGACAACCTTCAAAGGCCAGCCTTTCACGTCCCTGTCTGCCTGTGGGGCTGCGGAACCCTGGTTCTGAAGTGTCGGTTTTCTCGGTGCGATGAAGTAAGAAGAGCAATCAGGTGGCCGTGAGGGGTGACGGTGAAGATTTATTGGCTGACTTCTGGGGCTGCTGGAACCAGTCAGCTCGCGGGGCTTCAGACGTGTGGATCCTGACACAGAGCCCAACAGCAGGGAGACGGCGCCTTCCAGTCCTGTCAGAACAATCAGGCCCCGCAGGCCCTGACAGCCACCGAGAGGGGACAGGAGCAAACGCGACGAGCGCAGAGGGAAAACAGCCAGGAAATCTGAGCGGCCTAAGGCTTCTTACAAAAATGATGCCGGGCACGGAGCAAGGAGCCGTCGCCTGACTTGTCGCCAAGAAAAGGCTCACAGGAACCACCTCCCCCGGGACCCAGGTCCGGGATGCGGCTGCTCCGGCCCAAGATGAGGTCCTTACGGTAAACACTTCCGACAACCGGCGGCCCGAGTCCTGTGAGGACACTAATTGTCCGTGAAAGCTGACCTGCAGCAAAGCAGCACCGCTCTGTCCCCACAGCCCGGGCGCAGGCGCGTGAACGTGATTGCAGGCGACAAAAGACATTCACATGTCACGGAGGACCCCAAACGCCGCGACATCACCCGGCCTGCTCTCAAAGGGGGCCCTGCTCAGACTCTGTACTTCCTGATGGAAATAACCAGACTCCAGCACAACACCCTCGGTTTTCTCACTTTTTCAGTCTAGCTTCTGTTATTCTACTGATGAGAAGCAGATAAAATAGAGTGGCAATAATATTTTCTTTAAAGTAGATGTGGTTACTTTATAAATAAGAAATCTTATAATGAAAAAAGCACTGAAGAATCAACATTAAGTTTCTGTTCATACATACTCCATGAATGATTTAATGCTACTAAAGTGTTTCAATTTGTTAAGAGTGCTTACTATAAAAAGTAGTTTGGGTGAATATTACATATTGTAATTTACAATTATTGCAGCATTTCAATTTTTCCATAAGCTAATGAAGTGCATAAAGCACCTTTCTAATGCAGTAATTTAAAACTACATTAGGTAACTTTAAATTACCTTGCTTATTATATCTTATAAAAAAGTCATAGAGATAAAGACTAGTATAAGAGACAGGTTTCAATGTTTGGATTGATCTACACATAAAAAGTATAGAAAATTAAATTGATTAAAAATTAAACTCATTTAGTCAGTGGATCTCAAAGTTACCTATTTCATATATTGTGTAGCTTTCTAAACATAACATACTATAAACAGGGATTTTTTTTAAAAAAAAAAACTGGTAATATGACAAAAATAAGCAGAGAAAAGTGGACACTGTGAAGGCAAAGTAAACAACCAGATACTTTTAATAACTTTGAAAAAAATGAATAATCATTTATATGGATATTTAAAACAATTAAAATGCTTGCTATTAATTAGGGGAAATTCTATGAGATTTATAAAGCATTTTACACTCAGTTCTTGACTACCCACTGAGGGATAACCTGATCAGGTGCTTATCCTGTGTAAATCTTGCTTTCTAGTTGGACAATTAGCACGAACATGCTTTCCTTAATTATTTGTTTTGTTAAGATAGGAAGAGACATCCACAAAATGGCATCATTACTTAGATCTAAGTTAATTCCCAAATATTATGTACAGGGATTTTTTTTAAAAAAAAAACTGGTAATATGACAAAAATAAGCAGAGAAAAGTGGACACTGTGAAGGCAAAGTAAACAACCAGACACTTTTAATAACTTTGAAAAAAATGAATAATCATTTATATGGATATTTAAAACATAATTAAAATGCTTGCTATTAATTAGGGGAAATTCTATGAGATTTATAAAGCATTTTACACTCAGTTCTTGACTACCCACTGAGGGATAACCTGATCAGGTGCTTATCCTGTGTAAATCTTGCTTTCTAGTTGGACAATTAGCACGAACATGCTTTCCTTAATTATTTGTTTTGTTAAGATAGGAAGAGACATCCACAAAATGGCATCATTACTTAGATCTAAGTTAATTCCCAAATATTATGTATCTATAGTCCAATACAGCTAACTACAAAAGTCTCAGGGAAGCATGTGAAAGGCTCTGAAGGAGCTGGAATCCTACACTAACCAGGGGTGACTCTCTCAACATTTATTTGCCCTTTTTTACTTCCGTGAGATTCCTTATCTGTAGGAAAACATGACCTCCACGATATCTTCCTCTCTGAGAATTAGTACTGGTCCTACATTATCCGAATGTTGCAAATCTCTGGATCACCAGCATCCAAAAGGCCTATGCTTGTGGAAAAGGGATGTTTCTGGGCCCAGCTGCAGACCCACTGGACTGGGGACACAGGAGGCCCTTCCTCCTCTGACTGTCCCTCCACAGCAGCTCTTGCCCACACTTGAGGAGAAGCAACAAGTGAAAGTCAACACTGGGCCCTGACCATGGAGCTAAGACACCAACGGCTACTGTAATGAACCCGCAGTCTGAATTAGAATCTGTATTCCAACTGAAACCCACCTTGGCACCCACATGGGAAAACATTGAATGAATACCCCTCTGAAGCAATGAGGAGGGATAAAAATGAAGAGAAACTGTTGACGGAAGAATGAAAAGCAACGTGTGGAGATACAGTGCCAACTAAGAGGCTTGAGGGGAACGCTTCCTCCTTTTCTTGTTTTATGTTTTTTTAGGTCCTTATGGCTCAGTACTGCTGGCCTTGGAATTCTTGGCCCTTGACTGGCTCCACTGTCCTTGGTGTCTTTCCCTTCCTCACTCCTCTGCCTGCACCCCGCACTCTGCGTGACCAGCCTCCCGAGTTCCAACCACCATCTCTGCTTCTCACACTACACTTGCTACCTGCAGGAGCATGCAGTCTGAGCCTGCAGCCGCCACGTCTGTGAGACAAGAACTGAGCGTGGGCCCCAGGTCCCAACCCTTCAGACACACCACAGAGGCCATGCCAGCCTCTTCATGGACATGGCCTCCTAATAAGATGGATGTCCCTCAACACCTCAAACTGAGTATTTATAAAACTGAACTCACTGGAAATCAACAGTAGGATAACTCTTAGAGAGTATGTCGTAACTCTAAAGGTAAGAAAACTTAAGTAAGAAGCAGGAAACACAGTCCTTGCAAGTGTGGGGCTCGACCCAGACTGACCCCCTTTCCTCAGCCCTGCACGGCCAGCATCGTCCTCCAATCCTGGAGACCAGATAGAACACAGCCCATCTCATGGGTCCTGGTTTCTGCTCCTCTCCTGAGCCTTAACTCCTAACACTCTCCCAATCACTCACTTTGAACTGAGGGACTGCCTTTAGTGTACGCATCTCTCCCTTACCTCCACCTCAACTTACCCACCTGATCCCGAAGTTGCTTCCAGTGTTTTTTAAGTGCTTATTCTCTATGTATTCACATTACCGTACTCAATCCAGTCCTTCATCATCTCCCCAACACATAGCAATAAAGTCTATCTGGTATCACATCTCGTTTTCCTGCCCAAATCCAGGCAACATAGAATTTTTAAAGTCTTTAAAGACAAGTCCCACTTGAGCTGCTCTCCTCCTTTGCTCATAAACCTTCCAAGAGTCCACTATCTCATCGTGACCTATGAGCCAGAGGACAGTACATTCAGGGCCCTAATCATCTGCAGGATGAAGTCTAAGGGGTTTCCTTGCCCCACTTCACGACCTGCTACCCGTCTACATGTCCTCTGCTGTCTCCCTTCTAGTGTATGTTCAGGGAAGGCTCACAGGCCCTCATTCACAGTTCTGAAGTCAGAAACGTAATGAAAACTGAAAGCTTCACTTGTTAAATCACTGGGTGGGAAACCAGGCTTGAACTGACATGAGGCTACATAATGGACTTTACTTTTTCTACAGCAATACCCTCGGCACTCAGCTCAGTGTTTTTCACGTAAAGAAAGTTAATGCTTGTAGAACAAACTGAGTAAATTAATCTTAATTGCTGACAACTGAGTTGGGAGAAGGCAATGGCACCCCACTCGAGTACTCTTGCCTGGAAAACCCCATGGATGGAGGAGCCTGGTAGGCTGCAGTCCATGGGGTTGCGAAGAGTTGGACACGACTGAGTGACTTCACTTTCACTTTTCACTTTCATGCATTGGAGAAGAAAATGGCAACCCACTCCAGTGTTCTTGCCTGGGAGAATCCTGGGGATGGGGCAGCCTGGTGGGCTGCCGTCTATGGGGTCGCACAGAGTCGGACACAACTGAAGCAACTTAGCGGCAGCAGCAAACTGAGTTTAGTAAGCTTCCCTGAGAGCACAGTTGGTAAAGAATCCACCTGCAATGCAGGAGACCCCGATTCGATTCCCGGGTCAGGAAGATCCGCTAGAGAAGGGATAGGCTATCCACTCCAGTATTCTTGGGTTTCCCTTGTGGCTCAGCTGGTAAAGAATCCAGCTGCATTGTGGGAGACCTGGGTTTGATCCCTGGGTTGGAAAGATCCCCTGAAGAAGGGAAAGGCTACCCTCTCCAGTATTCTGACCTGGAGAATTCCATGGACTATAGTCCATGGGGTCACAGAGAGTTTAGTAAACGATTCTTAACTTCCTAGCAGTGTGTGTCTGTTAATCACACTCAGTTGCGTCTTAACTCTTTGCGACCCCACAGACTGTAGTCCGCCAAGTTCCTCTGTCCATGGAATTCTCCAGGCAAGGAAACTGGAGTGGGTAGCCATTTCCTTCTCCAGGGGATCTCCCCAACCCAGGGATCTAACCCGCATCTCCCACATTCCAGGTAGATTCTTTACCAACTGAGTCATCAGGGAAGCCCCCATATTTCCTAGTAAGATGGAGGAAATGTACAAATTCCTAGGTTTCTCTATCCATTGACTGTTCCCTTTTAAAATGACTAGAACTTCTACTCACCTCTGAAAAGATGGACTGAAATGCCACAAATGCCACAAGTATCATACAAAACACAACTGATATTTCCTCTAAGGCATAGTTAAATCCTAGTATTACACACGTGAAATTTAGAATTCAGAGATTTCTGCAGTATTAAAATTTGACTTATTTCTCTATGAATATGAAAATTAATGTGCATGAAAACAGCCGATTATGTGTAAGTCAAGATCTAGCCAAATTAGGATCTCTTAGTGGGTTACATTTCAACTCCATGTGCAGGATATACCATAAGTGACAATACCCTGACCAAAAGAGTCATTGGCAGGAAAACTAGTTATGTTATGAAATGCTGTTAGGAGTACATTAAAGTCTATATATATATACATATACCAAAATAGTTTCTCAATTCATTGCTGTTTCCTTTTTCTATGGAATTTGGTTTATGTATCTTAATATTTTGCTCTGTCTTACAACTTTATTTTCAAAAGTAGAGTTATTCTTTCCATACACAGTATCCTCAGGCTTACATATAAATTATTAGTGCTAATGATTCAGACTTGGTGGTCAGCCTTACATAGTCCTCCACACAGCAAATGTATTGTGTGAGGTATGAGCTAGAATCACTCTTATTTAATGAAATGATCCATCATGGTGTCTTATAATTAAATACACTCTTAGCCATGATTCCTGAACACAGAAAGCACAGAAGCAGACAGTGTGGACTCGAGAGGCTGGGCTGCCATGGACCCCCGTGGGTGCCGAGTGGAAGTGGACAGACGACTGGAGTGGGGAACAGATATCTCAATTCACATCACAGAACTAGAGCTCCCAGTGCAAACATACAGCATATAACATGTTACCTGTGCTTCAATACCACCCCCCACATGCTAAGCACAAACTGTCTGCAGAAGTGGAGTAGAACCAAAAATCCTTGACTCCCCCAAGTCCCCATGGAAATGTCCAAACAATGCACAACCATAGAAAATCCCAAGTAAAACCCAACACCCAATCAGTGTGCCAGGGGGCCTGTCCCACAGAGGAAGCTGCCTCTTACAGAAAACACACATTGATTTTGTATTATTAACAAAGCACATTTTCACCAAAAAGTTAATGAATGTTCCCTAAAATATTATATTTTTCAGTTATATAACACTGACTATTCAAATATAAAACTACATATGAAAACACTGAAATAAAAAGAAAGTAGTTTCTCACATTCCATAAAAGGGAAAATATTTTCTCTCTAAACCCAAAATCAAAAGTTATAAGGATCTGAAATTGCTTTTAAGTTTCAATCCAAGTCCAATTATGTATATTTTTTAAATCTGATTTTCTTAGGGCCCGTCCATCAGGTCCGGCACGTTTGGATTACTTGGTAGGTGAAATGATAGTGCAAACATGAAGACACTCAAGGAGATGATCAAAAAGAAATGATACACTAAAGAAATTATTTTCATAGTTAACAAGTATTACAGGTAGGAAATTAGGTTCTGTTTCTCCTAACATTAAAAGAGCTTTAAAAGCAGTTATTTTTAAAAGTAGAATGAAACATATATTTAATAGGCATAGAACATGAACAGATTCTTAAAACAGGTAGAAGTAGATGTTTTTTAATTATATAAAAAAAATTTGACCAAAATAGCTAAGAAAAAACCACCAAAAACAGATGAGTGCCCCCACCTATTACACGAGAAAATATCAACAATCTAATGCTGATGACTGGAAGGTACGGTAAGCTGCACACACTCACAGGCATTTAATGGATCAGACTTTCTGCAAAGCAATGGACTTGTATGTAAGAACAACTTTAAACATTATTGTTCACTTTGAAATCCAGTCCTTTTAGGCAACTAAAATATGAATGGATAATAATATGAAACTAATATGAAATAATAATATAAAAAGGGCACAATAATATATATACAAAGATG
Source organism: Cephalophus harveyi (assembly GCA_006410635.1). NCBI lineage: Eukaryota > Metazoa > Chordata > Mammalia > Artiodactyla > Bovidae > Cephalophus > Cephalophus harveyi. The sequence goes on from SJYT01048970.1 coordinate 168,049, forward strand.
TCTGTCACAAAGTTATATATAAAAGTAAAAAACTGTGAACAACCACTATGAAAAGCATTAAGAAATGGTCACACAAAACATTATAGGCACGGAGTGTCATACTGCCATAAAAATATCTGCCAAAAACATTTAATGGCTTGAAAAAAATACCCCTCATGTAATTTTAAGCAAAAACATATTTTTTTAAATTTTATATACATCACACTCAGTTGTGCAATATCAAAAGAATTATACTGAAATATTAATGTGAATTAAAGGTGACTTTTTTTCATATTTGTTATAATTTATTAGCCCTTCCCAATCTCCCACAATGAGCAACTGATGCACTGAGAATAAAATTTAGAACTGCTTTTTAAAATAAGAGGTTTTTTATTTCATATATTTCTGATATTAAGTAATAAGCTTCTAATAATAAACTGAACATCTCATGAATAACAGCTGTAAAATCTGAACAAAATACTAAAAAAATAACTAGCTGATATTTCTGGAAACCAAATAAGTGCCAGAAATTTTTAGAATGGAGTCAAGCCACGATGAAAAATAAATGGGAAATCCAGCCCCTCCTCCCTTTTGGGTGGCTTCACCCTGGAGATGCCCACAGTGGGGGCCACTGGAAAGATAGGCAGCTAAAATCACAATAGGAAAATCAGCTGTGTATTTCTGGATCAGAGGGAAAGTGCCCCAAACAACAGCAGTCATAGGAAAGTAAGAAGTAAATATCACAAAAAAGAGAGCCAAAGGAACTCCTGATTCTACGAATAAATGCAAAATACATAAACCATGTATGAAAACAGGAAGTGTGAACACAGACTGCAACTTAAACATCAGAAATGAGACATGAGCAGCTGACCATGGCAGACATGACAGATGCTATCTGAAGGGAATCAAGCTAACTACTTGCCAAAAACGAAAGCACCAAGAGTACTGTCTAACAAAATCCAGAGACTACACAACATCAGATTCAAAATGTCCAAGATCCAATCCAAAAATAACCTGACATAGGAAAAGCCAGAGAAAAGTATGACCAAATCGCAAGCAAAACACTATGTGCCAAACAAGAAGATCAACACCCAGACCAACACTGGAGTTATTTTAGGGGATTGAATTGGCTAGTAGAACCATACTATTTAATATGTAAAATAAAGGATGCTTGGAACAAGTGAAAAGAAAGGAAATTCCAGCAAAGAATCAGACTTAATTTTCAAAAAGCCAAATGGAAATTTTAGAAATAAAAGATAAAATATTTAGAATTAGAAATGTGCTTAAAAAGACAATGGAGATAACAAAGTAACGAATGAGTGAAACTGAAGACAGAAGGATATTAACTATCTAATCAGAAGACTGGAAATAAAAGAAAATTTTAAGAAAACTGAACAAAACCTCAGAGTGTGGGACAATTTGACCTATTTCAACAAATGTGCTCTATGAATCTCGATAAGACAGAAAAGAGGGAAAGAGGCAGAGAAAATATATGTTTTTTTAATAATAGCTAAAAACTTTTCAAATTTGATGAAACACATTAGTCTACAGATACAAGAAGATCAACAAACATCAAGAAGTATAAACAACAAGAGATTCACACCTAGAAATATCACAGTCAAACTACCAAAAAGAAAATGACAATTTAAAAAATTCTTGAAAGCAACAAGAGAAATATTCATGTATACAAGGAATATCCACACATTTAACAGCTGCTCTTGTAGGAGAAAGAAAATACAAATAAGAGCTGACTAACCAGAAGTAATAGAGGCTAAAAGCCAGAAGAATTATATAGACAAAATGGTGAAAGGAAAACTATCAATCAAGAATTCCATATTCAGCAAAACTGTACTTCAATAACAAAGGGGCAGTAAGACATTCCTAGATAAACAAAAGCTGACATGTCAGCCAAATGTCATGAAATGGGTTCATGTCAATGCCAAATAAGGCAGTAAAAAAGAAGAGTTGAAGAAAAACACTTTAGACAGAGAGTACCAAAAAGCAAAACAGAAAGCATAACTTCAAACAATCACACTACATTAAATGTTAACATATACTACAGTTAAAAATAATAAATTATTACAATATATTAAAAGATCTAAACTAGGTGCTGACTATAAAAGACACACTCAAAGGGATAAATATATTCACAGTTTAAAAACTGGAAAAGATATTTTATGCTACCAGTAATCACAAGACAGCTGGAGTGGGTATATTAATGTCAGATTTAAGACAATTATTACTAAAAATGAAATGGAACAAAAAAGTAAAGGCATAAATATTGGATAAATACAAGAAGAACCATACCTATTCATAGATGTGATTGTTTACATAGAAAACTCTCAGGATCTAAAAGTATATATTGGAATAAGTAAGTGAATTTAGGAAATACACAGGATAAAAGATTAATACACAAAAATCAATCACACTTTTAAAACATTAACAGCATGCAATTCCATTTTAAATTTGACCAAACAATGTGCAAGACCTACACACTAAAGACTGCAGAACAGGACTGAGAGAAATTAAAGAAGACCTCAATGGCAGCTTCCAAAAAAAGTTAAGCACAGAGTCATCACACAGCCCAGTCGTTTCCCTCCTAGGAAATTACCCCAGAGAAATGAAAACATATGTCCACACAAAGCCTTACACAAGAGTACATACTACATGATAGAGCGAATTAGTTTACAGTGACAAAAAGCAGGTCACTGGCTCCCTGTGGCAGGCAGGAAGGGCGTTGGGCTACACACAGGCACAGGAATGTTTGGGGGGACAGAAATGTTCTTTTATCTTGATTCTGTCACAGGCTTCAGAAGGGTATGGAACTATCAAAACGCATCAAATGGTATAGTCTAAATGGATGCTGTTAGTAGTTAAATTATTCTGCAATAATGTTGTTGAAAAAAATAGAGTAAGTGAATGAACAATCAAAAGTTTTGAAGTAAATAAACCTTATACACTTGTTTAAAACTAAATAAAATTTAAAAGGTAAGAAAAAATTGTAAGCATAAACACACTCCACTCTTCAACAGATTTCTAGTTTGGTTTCTTTAATTTGATTGTTTTGAACCTTAAATCTCTGTTGAGTAAAAGAGAATAAAATCTTTACAGGTTTACTATAAAAACTAGTCATACAAATTATTTAACTATGGCTATATAAGGAAAATGATCTCATATCTCATAGATTGTTTTCAGATCTGTATACATAATTCAGTTTTATTACTGAAAGCAGCACCAGTTATCACACAGAAAATAAGTAAATTTTATTGTCTGATCCATCTTAAATATATCATGTCTGTGTACTCCAAAGAAGCACAGAATGCACGGCTTTTTTATTATAGCACGTAAGTGGAAAAAGAAGCATCACAGTCTAACAGAGTCAGGAGTACAATCCAGGCACACAATCCTTCTGTACAAAGCAATGCTGATGAAAACAGACTCTTCCTTAATAGGAATTGACACAATAAGTAATTGCACCATGAAACAGAATGACTGCATTTTTATTGGCATTTTTACACAAAATATTTACATGCCTAAAATTCTGGCCAAAAATAGTTATATTAGAATCACCTGGGCCAATTGGGAAGTGCTAAAAGATACGCATGGACACGTACACACTCCCTCCGTCTCTCTCTCTATCAGATTGTGTGTGTGCCTATTTGTTTTTAAAAGGTAAAGATAATAACATTAATAACAACAGACAGGATATCTCTATGTAGTAAATAAATATGTGTCTATATTTAAATGTATACATATGTATGTCACATGCATACTTGGTATGCATGATACTGTTCTAGTGTTGCTTTACTGCCAATAAATTGGGTGTTACTGATTCCTAAACTCATCATTCAAGAAACTGATTCCATTAATAAATAAGATCAATAATGAATAAATAAAGCCGATATACCTAAACCTATTCAAAATTGATCACAATTTTTTAAAAGCCTGCTATCACAATATAATTGAAATAAGGCATTGAAGGACAAATGGATAAAATAAGACTTGTCTATTAATTCTTAAAACATAAATAACCCAAAAGTATTCATACAATAAGATAAAACAAGTTAGACCATGTCAAAAGAGCAATGAAAAGAAAATGACCTGAATAGGGACAGAGGGAAATATCAACACCTCAGCTAGCAAAAAAATCTAGACCAAGGGAAGGATAAAAAAAGTCACCAAGGCAATAATATCACCAACCAAGACGTAAAAAAATAAATAAGACATGCCAACGGGACTTGGAGCCACAAAATATATATTTTAATAAACCATGTCTCAGTTTAGGTCCTGGGATTAAAAGCAGTTTGAATTTAGGCAGTGGAACTGAACCTGATGCTTAAATTTAAGAACTGGGGTTGAAGATGAGAACTTAAGGAACTCTTAAGTTCCTTCCTCAGACTCATCACCCATTCCTAACACTTCCTGATAAATCAGATTCATTAGCTTTCTTACTGATGGCAAACAATGGACAGAAATTGTGCTACTATAGACAAGATCATTGATCAAGATCACCTGCGTTAAGGGAAGAAACTCCAGGAAAAGTGGGCAAACCTAAAGGTAATCAGGGATCACTCAGATATCTTGAAACCTCCTTCTTCAGGTCAAAAGGCCAGGGGCCTTTCAGGTCAAGAGGACATGATTTCTTAGAGCCCAACATGGTAATGTACAAAACAATAATCCTAAGTCATCAAAACAGTATTAAATAAATCATGTTGTGCAGGAGTTCCAAAAGTCGAAAATTAAAGACTTACATTCTCATGAAAAAAGGCAAATTTTTAAAAACTGAAACACTATTAGAAGCAAGTCTTCAATGACTCTATCCATGCAGCCACTGCTAGAAGCAGGCCCGCGGGTGCCCTGAGGCTGCTCCCGCCTGTCCTCGGCTCTCAGCCATGCCACCTCCTCCAAACAGCCACACGGCCAACCCTGAGATGGAGCTGTGCTCCAGCTGGACTCCCCCAGGCCCGCTGCTCCCACTGTGGGTCTCACCATCCAGCACCGGCACTGACCATTCCTGAACGGAAGAAATAAACTCTCTCTACAGTACCCCATCCCAGCACAATATGCGTGCATGCTCGGTCACTTCAGTCGTGTCGGACTCTTTGTGATCCCGTGGATTGTAGCCCATCAGGCTCCTCTGTCCATGGGATTCTCCAGGCAAGAATACTGGAGAGGGTTGCCATTTCTTCCTCCAGGGGATCTTCCTGACCCAAAGATCAAACCTGCATTTCCTGCCTTAGCAAGTGTATTCTTCACCCCTGAGCCACCTGGGAAGCCCCAGAAACAATAACGGACACTCTAAATATGCCACAAGAGTGCAAGGAAAGACGTTCCCGCTGAGTGCTGAGAGCAGGAAGTTCTCACAGAGCCACAGCTCCAGGTTCAGGTTGAATGTGATCAAACGCTGTGTATGGTCAGGGAAATGGGGGTGCTAATAAGTAGAAGGAAAAGAAAAGAAGCAAGCAGACTTGAAGATAACTGGTTAGCATGGTGCTTTCAGGAACAGTGAAAGGGAAGGCTGGAAAGCCTGACAGGTCTGCAGACGAGTTGAGCCTGAGGACAATAGTGCACCCCAAAGGTCATGGGGAGCCCAGCCCTCCGGAGTGACTCCCCTCCACCCAGAACAGCAGTCTCACGGTTTGAAGGATTCATCTTGCAAGTAAAAGCAAAGGAGACATGACAACTTTCCATCGACCCAAAGTAACTCCTTACGTCAACATTGCCCTGCTGCTGCTGCTAAGTCGCTGCAGTCGTGTCCGACTCTGTGCGACACCATAGACGGCAGCCCACCAGGCTCCCCTGTCCCTGGGATTCTCCAGGCAAGAACACTGGAGTGGGTTGCCGTTATCTTCTCCAAAGCATGAAAGTGAAAAGTGAAAGTGAAGTCGCTCAGTCGGGCCGACTCTTCACGACCCCATGGACTGCAGCCTTCCAGGCTCCTCCATCCATGGGATTTTCTAGGCAAGAGTACTGGAGTGGAGTGCCATTCCTTCTCTGCAACACTGCTCTACTCTCTACCAAATCAGACTTCATAACTAAAAAAAAGGCTCCAAAACACTACTTGATATTATGAAGAAACTACTAGCAAACCTTATTTCCAGGTCATGAATAGAAATCAAATCACATGATAAAATACTAGTATTAACAATTACAAAGAAATATTCTTATAATAAAGCTACTATATAATTTTTTTATTGTTCAATTGTGAGGTAAAGTTGAAAGTACTGCCTCAAAAGACAGTAAGAGTTATCATTACTCTTCAGATTGACAAACAAAAAAGACATAAACAAGTGCCAGGATAATAAAAAAATGGCGCTGCTCACTTTCCAGAAGAAAAAATAAATTGAACTAAAATTATTAAGCTAACAAAGCAAGAGAAAATATGAGTGGAAAAATGACAGTTATCTGCAAAATTCATAAATGTGTCTTTTGTACAACCATAATGATCATATTTTGTGCTGTCATTTTGCATTTAATTGCTCACCCTGGTACTTTTCTTCACAGAAGCCATCAGCATCCCACAGAGCCAGATGCTGAATTGCAAAAACATACTGTGGCCATGGTCTTAGAAGAAAGTTCTTTTGCTGAGCTGTGGTGTATGACAAGTTAATTTTTGCAATTACACTTTTTCCAACAATAAGTGAAGCTACTGCTTATGATTATCCTATATTATTTTTAAAAGGCAAGAAAATACTCTTTATAATAAACTAATCAAACTCTTTTAAAGACTACAGTTGATGTGAGAAAGTTAACTTTTCAAACAGATCTTCTAGAATATGCCCAAAAGTAACAATCACCCCTCGGCTGAAACGTATAAGCCGCTGAGACATGGTTATGTTTTCTGAATGTTAATATACAATGCCAAGTTATTTCAAGCTGTTTAGGAAAGACTAACCTCAGTCTTTTGATCATTATTTTTCTTTCTGCTATATTATGCTAAACATAGTATTCAAAGAATCAGCCCATTAAGTGTCATTTAGAAAGAAACGTCTATTGCACAATAATTTATCTGCAGGGCGTAAATTGTTCTAAATTTAAAATATTTGCAATGACCATCACTGTCACATACCCAATAGTAATAAAACAGTAGGACATCATGCATTGTTAAAACCTAGGCTGCCCCCTATAATATAGTATCTTCACACATAAAGTACAAAGTTTGGGAGTTATGATGTTCTGTTTTATTCATTAAAAAGACAGCAAGCAGGAGGATAGTTCTCTTCTAATGAACGTCCCGCCATATTAGAGCCAAAAGAACTATTTCATGATTAATGTTAATATACCAGAACAAAATAACACAAAGCAAGTAACTCAAATGCCTAAGTCAGAAAGAGCATATCTAAAAAATAATGAATATATATATATTTTTACAACTCTATTACTTAGTGACTTAAAATTTAACTGAAGTTATGTTTTATTCACATAAAATGAAAAAAAATGTACATTTTCACTGCATTATATAAAAGGAGCATAAGATATTAAAATGCTCTAGGTAAATCTAATACATTTTTCAGAAGACTTCAATAAACATATAATAGTACTGATTTATTTTCATGTGTAACATTGTTCCCATGTCACTTCCTAAAGGAGTTTGTGAGGGTGTTATCTATATTCAAGACTTAATTCAATAAAAAAAATCCTAGAATTTTGATAATCTTGGAGATATTTTCTTTCAAATCCCTCATGTGTTTTTTTCCAACATGGAATAAAATACGAGAGACCTGGTTTTATGTTTACAAGTGTCCCTGGGGAGCACCAGGCCTGATATGAGTGCAGAAGGTGGGGACACAGTGCGGAGCCGGAGCGCAGCCATCGAGACAGCAAACGCCCGTCTGCCAGGCCTCGGGCTCTGAGCCCTGCTCCTTCGGGCCACACACCAAGAAGGGGCCTGCCCCAGTCCCACCCTAAACTCCCGCCAGGCCCCTTCCAGCTGCTCCAGCCTCTCCCATGGGCCAGGAACTGGCTGTCTGCACCCCTACCGCCACCCGTACGTCTATTCTCAGCATCTCTTCCTGGACGACCCACGGACATCAAACACGCAACACAGCCAAAACCAAGTTCCTCCCGCTCTCTTCCACACGCCCCTCCCGGGGAGAGAGTCCTCCGGCCACCTACCCGAAGGCCAGGGCTCCGGATGCTCCTCCCGCCCCCGCCTCCTCCTTCAGTGGGGTCCTTAATCCTGTCCTCCCCCCATCAAAAACCATGCGTCCCCTACGATCTACTCCACCCCCTATGATCTACTCTGACCGCCCGCCTTATCAAGAGCCATCTCCCTCTCCCAAGAGGGCAGCCTCCACTGAGCAACATCCACAGGGCATACCCGAGCACGGGGCCCTGATGGCTGTGATGGCTTCCACACGACCGTGGGGCAAGCAGCAAGTGAGGCACAGTCTCAACAGGCCCTGGCAAGCTAACCCCTCTTCTTCGTGCTTCTGTCTCCTCTAGGCCCTGCTGGGGAAACACTGGGCTCCTGACTGATTCTCACGCAGCTTTCTTTGCCTGAAACGCCCTCTCCTCCTGTACCCACACAGAAAATGCCGATGCTCTTCAAAGTATCTGTGATATTTTCTGTGACTTCCCCAAGCCAGACTAGGTATTCCACCAAGCATCTATGCACCGACAGCCACAGCTTGGGATGTACTGCTGGTGCGTGACAAGATTACGAGGGCATGGACTGAGGTAGGTTACTTGCTCTGCCCAGGACAAAGATACTATTCACAAACTTTATTAATTTTAAATAGACTGAACTTGTTGGGAGATAAAGCACCTCAAGAAGTTAAATGGAAAAAAATCATTTTCTTTAAGCTTAAAATTTTGAAAAGAATAAAACAGAAAGGTAGCAAATTACTTCTGGGAAAATACAAATTGCTATGCTCTCATTCTGAACCAATCTTACAAACGGAACTAAAAAGAAGGAAGGAAACATCTCTGTCTGATTTTTCAAGTCAAGAAAAGGCAGAATCAATATGGCAGCAGGGTAAGGTTCTGCCATCTCCACAGAAACCAAGACAGGGAATTCATATTTTCCAGCCATGGTGTACAGAACGCTCATGTTCCATGTATTAAGGCTAGAATTAAAGGCTGCAGAGCAATCTTAATAGTAATGTGTGCAGATATAGCCTTGTACAGTTTCTAAGCCACATATACATACATTAGTTCATCAACACTCAAAAGACACGTAATTTCTCCATTTTCAGGTGAAAAACCTGAGGTCATTTTCCTATAACTAAGACATAGAGGCTGAAACATGAAACCAAGACTTCTAACTTACTACATTACTCCATAATAACTGCATTCTAAAGGTATGCAACACCAGGCCTCCGAACCCTCAGCTGTGAGACGGCCAAGATGCAGACACAATGCAAGCTAGGGCCGAATCACACACCGAGGGTTCTCTGCAACTGACAGTGAAAGACAGAATAAATAAACATTAATAAAGTGCTTAATTCTAAGTAAACCTCAATGAATAACTCTGCTTTGCACTATAAATAATTGCATTAGGGCTGCTGTAAGAAATTACAAAAAAAAAAAAAAAAATTAGTGGCTTAAACCAACACAAATTTATTATCCTACAGATCTGTATTCAGAAGTCCAACACAGAAATGACTGAACTAAAATCAAAGCATCAGCAGGACTACATTCTTCTCTGGAGGTTGCAGGGGAGATTCCTTTTCTTGCCTTTCCTGCCTTCTAGAGGCCACTCACGTCTGCTGGCTCATGGCTCCTCCCCATCTTCAAAGCCGGCAAAGGTGAGCTGAGTCCTTCCCCATCACACGGCCCCTGTTCGGTCCCTCCTTCTACATCTGAGGATCCTCGTGGCTACACAGGAGCCACCTGGATAACCTAGGACAATCTGCCTAGGTGTGCTGCTTAGGTGCGCTGACCAGCAACGGTAAGTTCCACCAGAACCCAATTCCCCAAGGCCACATGAGGCAACACAGCACAGGCTCCGTGGAATAGGAAGGGGACACCTTCAGTATTGAGGGAAAGGAGGACAGGTTGCAATACTCTGCCAACCTCAACAACCAAGATGAATGCTGGACACCAAGCAAAATCAAAACAGAATTTTGATGTTTTGTATCCATTCCCCATGAAATGGGGTCCATGGGGAGGGACAGAGATAATTCATCATTCATTTAAACTGTTGTCTCATTCTGACAGGACATTAGAAAAAATAACAAGTGTTACTTAAAAGACTCTTCAGTCTTCTAATAAAATGAAAACTTTCTCATAGTCTTTTACATTTTCCTTCTTATCCAGACTCTGTTTGACTATTCTAACCTTTACTTGCAGAGACAGTTTCCCGCTCTCCCCTCAGATTCCCTATCACCTGTATTTACTTAAAATGTAGAGGGCAAAACTCAAAGACAATGATTAACTCAGTTTGACTGTCAACATGCAAGCTAGTGAACATCGGTAAACACATATTAGGTAAGAAGAATAAATTACTAAAACTAATAGCTCTCTACTGCTAAAAAAGCATTCTTATCTCATTTGACTCTAGCATCACTTGAGATGCATTGATGGAAATATTACACAAGTTTCTGAATAACACTCAGAAAATAGAGGTGATGCTGACAACCCCACAGTTACTAAGTGTACAGGGGCATCAGCCAATGAAGATGGTATTCGCCATGTCTGAATAGCTGTGAGAAAAGGAATGGTACCTATTAATTATCAAGGGGGAAAACCTAAACTCAATAAAAACACTATAACATCTTCCCAAACCACACTATTCACATATTTTAGCTATGTTCATTAGAAGGAAAAAAAATGAAGAAAATGTACATTTCTTACTCAAGCAATAAGAGAAATGTGAATTAATTAGAATTTTAAATTGAAAATGCTACAACAAAAGTCAATATTCCTACAAGAGGGAAAAAAAAAAACAATTAGAAGCCTCATGCTGCCACTAGAAAAGTTTACAGCATTTCTTCATTTTCACTTTTCTATCAATTTACATAAACTCCACAGGATTAGTCAAACCAATGAAATAATGTGCAAAAATTATGCAAGTTTAAATATTATGGTAAACCTTCTGAAGTTCAAATGTACCTGTCTTAATGGAAAACTGGGTTAAAAATATATCATAAATGTAAAAGCACAAGAATGCATTGAAAGCTATGTCTTTAGTATATTTATGTGAACAAAAAAATAATTATCATCTTTTTGAATGGAAGTTACAAACAGACTCTTCCGGGTCAAATTCTTTTAAAACACACTGTTTGAACTGTTCAAAAATCAGAATGAATGTTTATGGGGTAACATTTCAGTGTAGACAATAACGGAAAAACTTCTTTCCCTCCACAAAACTGTGCTAAAAGTACATTTAACAAAGTTGGAGGAAGCACATGCTTGTTGATAGTCACAGGATTATTTCAAAACCCAATTATATCTGTTCATTTCCTTTTGCTTAATTAAAGCAAAAGGCATCAAAATCTTTCTCAGCAGTAATGGTGTGGAAGCTGGCTGGCACCGATACAGTAATTAGCTTACCCTTATCACTGAACTGTACTGGGTCACTCATGAGCAGCCCAGGACCAGAGCACAGAGTCCACGCCATGAGAACATCTCAGAGCAGCACAGACTGAACAATGCCATCTGGTAGCGGGCGGGCTTTGCTCCTGTCGGCGGCACTGGATAAACGCTCCTGCTCGTAACTTTCATGTGGCAGCTTAACCATTTAATCATTGTACATTAATACATTATCAATATTATGAACTTGTAACTACAAAATTACTTGTCAAAATAATCAGATATTACAGATTTTGTACATAAATGCAACACAAGGGGACTCTGAGTATTAATTGCACGTTTACCAAGGAGATACATTATGGATTTTTAATTATATATAGAGAGAGAGATTTTAGACACAGTAAACTTTAAGTTCTAGAAAAATATGTTTTTTAGAATTTAAATGAAATCATTCTATGCTACATCTTTCATCAGCTATACACCAGGGTGGTTTTCACGGGGCTTACTTCAACCTAAAAGATTGATGCTTATGCAATCTTTTAAAACTTGATTTATTCAATTATGTGAATTTACTTGATTTTTATTTGTTTTACTGGAAAACATTTCAAAATATAAGAAATCATCTTTTGAAAACACATCACTTAAGGTCATCTATTCATTATCCCCAGTTAAGTTTTAGCATATTTTGTTATTTTCCTAAAGGATCAAAAATTCCGTTGCCAAGACATGATTTTGAGGTCTTTCACTTTCACCAAGTAAGACACTAAATCATAGGGGACGATTATCAGCAAATTCTCCGCGACAGGCCCTAAGCCTGCTGAGGTAACGCAGCTGACATACTTTGATGTGCCGTGCCTGGGCACATTATGTTCATGTGGCGTGTACATCTGGGCACCCTTTATGGCAATGCAGCAAACAGCCAATCATTTATTCCACTCTAATTAGCACACATGTAAATCCTCACCAATCAAGCGCGCTCGGAGTTCCTGTTGTGGCAGCCATACAGCAAGCTGGCAGGACGCACGAACCGAGCACAAGAAGACACTTCTGGGCTCAGTCTGAACCTGCCATCACACCAGGCAGGCTCCCCAGAACAGGCTGTAACCAGCTCTCCCTTTCAACACTGATCAGAGAGCCCCAAAAGAAAAAGGTCAACAGGCAGGAAGCTGATTGGCTACACTTTTGATACTTTACTAGTCTAGGAATACACCTGAAGCAACATGCTTCTCCCTCCCTGAAAATTACAGTTAACACAAGTGAAAGGCTGGATTAGGTTATATACAGGCTTCATAACAGAGACATGGGGAAACTCTAAAAACTGTCAATAACAAAATAGTTAGAAAATAATATGAAATAAACCTCTAGATATCTACACGTGATATAATGCCTACATAGGCCTATAGTCAGTATAACTATATGCCAACAACCTGTTAAGTCACTGCTTTTATTAGTCATTTGTTAATATATAAACTTTTAATTTTTCATGCCAAACTACCAAAAACAATAATTCCATCTTGAACATACACATGGACATCACCAGATGGTCAACACCGAAATCTGATTGATTATATTCTATGCAGCCAAAGATGGAGAAGCTCTATACAGTCAGCAAAAACAAGACCAGGAGCTGACTGTGGCTCAGATGATGAACTCCTTATTACCAAATTCAGACTTAAATTGAAGAAAGTAGGGAAAACCGCTAGACCATTCAGGTATGACCTGAATCAAATCCCTTATGATTATACAGTGGAAGTGAGGAATAGATTTAAGGGCCTAGATCTGATAGATAGAGTGCCTGATGAACTATGGAATGAGGTTTGTGACATTGTATGGGAGACAGGGATCAAGACCATCCCCATGGAAAAGAAATGCAAAAAAGCAAAATGGCTGTCTGGGGAGGCCTTACAAATAGCTGTGAAAAGAAGAGAGGCGAAAAGCAAAGGAGAAAAGGAAAGATATAAGCACCTGAATGCAGAGTTCCAAAGAATAGCAAGAAGAGATAAGAAAGCCTTCTTCAGNATTGTACGGGAGACAGGGATCAAGACCATCCCCATGGAAAAGAAATGCAAAAAAGCAAAATGGCTGTCTGGGGAGGCCTTACAAATAGCTGTGAAAAGAAGAGAGGTGAAAAGCAAAGGAGAAAAGGAAAGATATAAGCACCTGAATGCAGAGTTCCAAAGAATAGCAAGAAGAGATAAGAAAGCCTTCTTCAGCGATCAGTGCAAAGAAATAGAGGAAAAGAACAGAATGGGAAAGACTAGAGATCTCTTCAAGAAAATTAGAAATACCAAGGGAACATTTCATGCAAGGATGGGCTCGATAAAGGACAGAAATGGTATGGACCTAACAGAAGCAGAAGATATTAAGAAGAGGTGGCAAGAATACATGGAAAAACTGTACAAAAAAGTTCTTCATGACCCAGATAATCCTGATGATGTGATCACTAATCTAGAGCCAGACATCTTGGAATGTGAAGTCAAGTGGGCCTTAGAAAGCATCACCTCCTCCATGCCAGGTACTATTTTAGGCTCTGAGGAAACAGTGTGAAGAACAGTGAGAAAAAAAAAAAAAGATGATATATAAACAAATAAGTAGTCAGGAAACCTAATTTATAGCCCAACACTGTTATGACTCTGGCACTATGTGGTTTCTGTTCTCCATGACCACTTCATGAACTCCTGCCTTGGGCCAGACTATAGAGACCTAGGTTGTAGAACTATGTTTGGCATATGGTCAAGTTCATGGCAATGAGTAGCTACTCTGCAAGCAGTTTTGCCCCTCTGCTTTCTAGGTAGCCAATTTTACCTTGTACTGGGAGGAACTGAGCCTCAAATTCAAGAGCTACCTTGGAATAACAGAACTCATGCCAGACCTGGAGAATTTAGATTTTTCTTACCCTTCACAATATTCTCTTGACTCCTGGCACCTCACTGCCTTCACCTCTCTTTTAATCAATTCCTTAAGTTCCTGGGAAGCTCCTGGCACTGTCTCTTTCCCTATTTTGTTTTCAAGGCTTGGCTGATTAACTTCAGTCATCGCCTAACTTCTTCATCTCACCCATCAGGGACTTTGAAAGTCCAGGGCTCCAGCTCCAGGGCTCTGAACATAGACAAAATAATAGTCCAATTCAAGACCCAACTTAGTTATCAATTGAGTGCTTGGTGTCAAGCAAGTAAAACCAAACAAAAGTCACTCATTCCTCAATTTGGCAAATATTTAAAAAGCCCCTGCTCTGACCCAGCTGTTAGCCACTTCACTTTGCAACCAGAATAATGGTAATAACCATTTTTTGAGCATGTATTATGTGCTGGACATGTCCCATGGATTAACTCACTGACTTTTCATACAACCCTGTGTAAGGGTGTGGGTTATCCACATTTTTCAGTAGAGACTGAGGTTCAGAAAGACCTGGCTAAGGTCACTGAGGGGCCTGATACACCTAAACAATTCCACAGTTCATGTATTATCCACACAGCCAGTGCACCATGCACTCTCCAACACCTTACTTTTCAATGTACCTCTACAATCCACAGCACACACTGCTCACTTCACCCACGTTTTTCTTGCATTGTGGTTTTTCAGTTGCTAAGTCATGTCTAACTCTTTGTGACCTCATGGACTGAAGTACGCCAGGCTTCCCTGTCCTTCACTATCTCCCACAGCTTGCCCAAACATATCCATTGAGTCGATGATGTCATCCAACCATTTCATACTCTGTTGCCCCTATCTCCCTGTTAGATAAATTAAATAGCAAATAACCTCATATATGCAGATGGCACCACCCTTATGGCAGAAAGTGAAGAGGAACTAAAAAGCCTCTAGATGAAAGGGAAAGAAGAGAGTGAAAAAGTTGGCTTAAAGCTCAACATTCAGAAAAGGAAGATCATGGCATCTGGTCCCATCACTTCATGGGAAATAGATGGGGAAACAAGGGAAACAGTGTCAGACTTCATTTTTTTGGGCTCCAAAATCACTGCAGATGGTGACTGCAGCCATGAAATTAAGAGACGCTTACTCCTTGGAAGAAAAGTTATGACCAACCTAGATAGCATATTCAAAAGCAGAGACATTACTTTGCCGACTAAGATCCGTCTAGTCAAGGCTATGGTTTTTCCAGTAATCATGTATGGATGTGAAAGTTGGACTGTGAAGAAGGCTGAGCACCAAAGAATTGATGCTTTTGAACTGTGGTGTTGGAGAAGACTCTTGAGAGTCCCTTGGACTGCAAGGAGATCCAATCAGTCCATTCTGAAGGAGATCAGCCCTGGGATTTCTTTGGAAGGAATGATGCTAAAGCCGAAACTCCAATACTTTGGCCACCTCATGCGAAGAGTTGACTCATTGGAAAAGACTCTGACTCTTGAGAGTCCCTTGGACTGCAAGGAGATCCAATCAGTCCATTCTGAAGGAGATCAGCCCTGGGATTTCTTTGGAAGGAATGATGCTAAAGCCGAAACTCCAATACTTTGGCCACCTCATGCGAAGAGTTGACTCATTGGAAAAGACTCTGATGCTGGAAGGGATTGGGGGCAGGAGGAGAAGGGGACGACCGAGGATGAGATGGCTGGATGGCATCACTGACTCGATGGACGTGAATCTGAGTGAACTCCGGGAGATGGTGATGGACAGGGAGGCCTGGCGTGCTGCGATTCATGGGGTCACAGAGTCGGACACGATTGAGCGACTGAACTGAACTGAACTGATTTAGGCTTAAGAAACAAAGCAGAGCAGATCTCTGACCTTACTTCTAACCTGCCTGGACATGGTCTTGACTGTGAGTGCCCTGACTGCCTGCTGTGAGTGCAAGACTTGGAATACCATAGATAAGATAGGGGACAAATCTTGAGATTGTTGAGCTCCTCAAAGGGGTCTGGTACACCATGCCCTGGGCTTAACAGCATTCCAAGTTTTACAAGACAAAACAAACAACATTAACGTGAATCCAGAGCTGCAACTTGCTCACAGACTGATGACATATCAATTTATGTCCTGGGATTATAATTATAAGCAGAACACAAACTGCAATTTTTGAAGTCTCACCCACAGAGCAGATGCCCTGCCTGGGGCTTTTTCCCAATTGGAACTCCAGATGTGCTGTGGACTTCCCAGCACTGTTTAAGTCTGGGTGTTAGTCAAAACCCATTTTGGTGAGGTAGCCTTTGCTAGTTCTCTTTCTCTTTTCTTTTAATGTTAGTATATTGAAAGTAAAACTAGATAATCCCCTAATATTGGCATTATTTATTTGCATATAATGAGTGGCTTACTTTGTTAATAAATCTTTCAACCTGAGGGGCTTCCCTGTTAGCTCAGCTGGTAAAGAATCTGCCTACAATGTGGGAGACCTGGGTTCGATTCCTGGGTCAGGAAGATCTGTTGGAGAAGGAACAGGCTACCCACTCCAATATTCTGGGATAAGCTACCCACTCCAGTATTCTGGCCTGGAGAATTCCATGGATTGTATAGTCCACGGGGTCGCAAAGAGTCGGACATGACTGATCGACTTTCACTTCACTACAACCTGAGATAAAATTGAAAACTTTCTGTAAAACACTCCACCTGTTCTCAATCTTTCCCAGTTTTAGGGTCCTTCCAGTGAATATTCATGGTTGATTTCCTTTAGGATCGACTGGTTTGATCCTCTTGCAGTCCAGGGACTCTCAAGAGTCTTCTCCAGCACCACAATTCAAAAGCATCAATTCTTCAGTGCTCAGGCTTCTTTATGGTCCAACTCTCACATCCATACAAGATAACTGGAAAAGCCATAGCTTTGACTATATGGACCTTTGTCAGCAAAGTGATGTCTCTGCTTTTTAATACACTGTCTAGGTTTGTCATAGTTTTTCTTCCAAGGAGCAAATATCTTTTAATTTCATGGCTGCAGTCACTGTCTGCAGTGATTTTGGAGTCCAAGAAAATAGTCTGTCATTGTTTCCATTTCTTCCCTTTCTATTTGCCATGAAGTGACGGGACCAGATGCCATGATCTTAGTATTTTGAATGTTGAGTTTTAAACCAGCTTCTTTTACTCTCCTCTTTCACTTTCATCAAGAGACTCTTTAGTTCCGCTTTGCTTTTTGCCATTAGAGTGGTATCATTTGTATATACAAGGTTGTTGATATTCCTCCTGGCAATCTTGATATCAGCTTCTGATTCATATGGCCTAACAGTTTTCATGACGTACTCTGCATATAATAAGCAGGGTGACAATATACAGCCATGACATAGTCATTTCCCAATTTTGAACCAGTCCATTTTTCCATGTCTGGTTCTAACTGTTGTTTCTTGATCTGCATATAGGTTTCTCAGGAGATAGGTAAGGTGAACTGGTATATCTATCTCTTTAAGAATTATTACAATTTGTTGTGTTCCTTACAAAGTCTTTAGCATAGTCAATGAAATAGAAGTAGATGTCTTTCTGGATTTCCCTTGCTTTCTCTCTCAGACATACTGTCTATACCTAATGTTTGTTGAATACCACACAGAAACATACATGCAATCCATACAGACAGACTTTACAAAGACACTGGTACAACTCCTCTTCCCCTGGCACTTTACATATACACATATGCTTGCATAGGCCATGAAAATGATAAGTCCTGCCTCCTTCCAACCCACCCAAGTATGAACATGTCTCTCAGAAATAGACAATCACTCTGTGTTATGGCAATAAATCTAGACAGAGATTCTTCACTTACTCTGCCACACCACCCTCTGAATCTCCTCCCTTCCCAGACCTGGTCTATCTCCATGCCAAGTTGTCTTCATTTTACCCACAAACAGACCCCACTCACAGGCTTGTATTGAAAGACCCTGCCCAGGTCACGCCCAGGTCACACCCAGGGGCTGCCAACTCCTCCCCTATTTCCTTTGTTTGTCTCCCTGACACTGTGGATTGGGAATCACTTAGCAGAAGGTGGGTATGCAGACAAAGCTCTGTCCTAGACCTCAGGGAAGACCTGTCTGGTAGGGTTATGCCCCCTTCTACCTATTCTTGCATCTTACCCCCACTTTCAGTGTTGGAGTCTTTTCCTTGCATCTGCCTTTATAGTAGTAGAAGATGAACCACTGAACCATATCCTCTGGCTCTTATCTTCCAGATACTTGGCCCAAGGTAAGGAGGAATTGGAGATTAGTGCTCATATAAAGGCATGGAAGTGAGGTCTTCCCTAGGAGTTGAGGTTCTAAAGTGACAATAAGTCGTTGTTCTATAATTACTACTGCCTTCTCCTTTTCTAGAGTTAACCCTCAGTGTCCTATTCTATGGGCCTTAAATAAAATAATACCAGAGTCTTCTTCTCAGTCAGTATTCCTTTGGGTGACTCTTTCCCTGACTCTCTCTCCATTTCCCCCATCTGCCCAATAGAAACCAATTGTGAGGTCTACCCCATCACTCTGAGAGGTGGAGAATGCAAAAAGAGCCATATCAAGCTTGGTCTAGACTGGAAGTTTTCTGTGTGCCTACATTTTCTCAAGGTCTCCCTCTGGGTCAGCAACCCTGGGGGGTTCTTGTGTATCATTTTAGGCCCAGAACTGACATGTCAAAAGTAGCCTGCTACATTGTGGCAAGTAAGCTAGCAGGCCTTGTGGCCAAATTGCCTGCACTTGACTCCTTACTAGTTATTTGACCTAAGATGTGTTGCTAAATCATTCTGACTTCAGTTGTTGTGTTCTAGAAATGGGATTCATGATGGTATCTCTTTCATAGGAGTGGTTTGAGGATTAAATGAAAGGATGAAAAAAGTCCCTGATCAGAAGATATTTATTGAATAAAGGAATAAACTAAGTGATATAGTTTCTATTCTGGCTCAGGATCACAGATCCAATAAATATCAAATATAATACCTGCCACTCATTGTGTGTCCCACTGTAATGTAAGCTTCATGAGGGCAGAAGCTTTATGTCTGTTTTGTTCCCCCAACCTTCTAGAGCAGGGCCTGAGACATAATAAGGACTTGATAAATATATTTCTTGAATGATTGAATGAATGAGAAAATGAATGAATACTATATTCCAAGTACTATGTTAGGCATGTGGGACAGAGTTCCAAGACAGACAGTACCTGTCCTTACAGAGTTTGCAATCTAATCATTAAATTGATATGTGCTTAGTCACTCAGTCACATCAAACTCTTTGCAACCACATAGACTGTAGCCTGCTAGGCTCCTCTGTCCATGGGGATTCTCCAGGCAGGAATACTGGAGTGGATTGCCATATCCTCCTCCAGGGAATCTTTCCAGCCCAGGGATCGAACCCAGGTCTCCTGCATTGCAGGCAGATTCTTTACCACCTGAGCCACCAAGGAATCACAACAATAATTTAATCTGGGATAAATACTGTGAAAGAATAAGGGAGGATTCTGTGATAGTGATACACAAAAGGAATTTCCTAGTCTGGAAGGTTAGAGGGAGTCTTCAGGGCCACTACCATCTGAACCTGAAGAAGGAGTGAATCAGATGACATGTAAAGAGGAGAATGTGGCAATGAGCTTGGATCAGTCAAAGATCAGAAAGTGTTCAGCATGGCTGGATTGTGGTAAGAAAGGGAATGAGTAACAGGAAGTAGGATTGGAGAGCCTGGAAGAGGCCAGATTATGTAGGGGTTTGTGGACCATGGTAAAAAAATTTGTCTTGTGGTCCTCATGTGATATGAAAACACTGGAAGCTTTTGAGCAGGGTAAAGGCATAATCTATGTTTTACAAATATGCTTCTGGGTTCCTTGTGGAGAATGAGTTGTAGGGGGCAAGGATGGAAATAAGGAGACCTGTTAGGATTCTAGGGCAGCTGTTCAGGTGAGAGGTGATTGGGACTAAGGTCTGACAGTTGGAAGTAAATGAGGAGCGAGGTAGATATATTAGGGGTATATTCTGACTATAGCAAGACTTGCTGATAGACTGGATAATGAAGGGTGATAGAGAAAGAGGAGACCAAAATAACTTAAGTTTCTGATTTGTCACGTGGGTATATAGTGATGCCATCTTCTTTGATAGGAACAGGCTTTGAGGTGGAAGGAAGAAGTTCTGGTTCAGTTGTCTTTGGTTTACCAGCAAGACATCCAAATGGAGATATTAAACATGAGCCTGGAGCCCAAGAGAGAGGCTGGACATCTTTTTCTTTTTTAAATTAATTTATCTATTTTAATTGGAGGATAATTACTTTACAATACTGTGATAGTTTTTGCCACACATCAACATGAATCAGCCGTAGGTATACATGTGTCCGCCATCCTCCTGAACCCCCTCCCATATCCCTTTCCACCGTATCCCTCTAGGTTGTTCCAGAGAACTGGCTTTGACTGCCCTGCTTCATGCATCGAACTTGCACTGGTCATCTATTTTACATATGGTAATGCATTTGTTACAATGCTACTCTCTCAAATCATCTCACCCTCACCTTCTCCCACTGAGTCCAAAAGTCTGTTCTTTAAAACTGTGTCTCCTTTGCTGCCCTTCATGTAGGATCATTAGTATCATCTTTCTAAGTTCCATATATATATGTGTTCCATATATGTGTGTGTTAATACAGTATTTGTCTTTCTCTTTCTGACTTACTTCACTCTGTATAATAGGCTTGAGGTCCATCCATCTCATTAGAACTAACTCAAATGCATTCCTCTTTATAGTTGAGTAATATTCCGTTGTGTATATTTACTACAACTTCTTTATCCATTCATCTGTCATTGGACATCTAGGTTGCTTCCATGTTCTAGCTATTGTAAATAGTGCTTCAGTGAACATTGGGATACATAGATCTCTTTCACTTCTGGTTTCCTTGAGGTATATGCCCAGCAGTGGGTTTGCTGTGTCATATGGTGTTCTATTTCCAGTTTTTTTTTTTAAGGAATCTCCACACTGTTCTCCATAATGGCTATACCAGTTTGCATCCCCGTCCCCCCCCCCNGATACATAGATCTCTTTCACTTCTGGTTTCCTTGAGGTATATGCCCAGCAGTGGGTTTGCTGTGTCATATGGTGTTCTATTTCCAGTTTTTTTTTTTAAGGAATCTCCACACTGTTCTCCATAATGGCTATACCAGTTTGCATCCCCGTCCACCCCCCCCAGCAGTGCACCCTCTCCAGCATTTATTGTTTGTAGACTTTTTTTTAACTCAACAGTGACAATTTATTTTCTGAAGGTTATCACTTTTACAAAACAGAACAAAAAACGGGTATCAAAAAAAGCAGACATTTCTGTTACATACAGAAGCACTGCATCAGTTTTCACACAGGTCAGTGCTTATGAAACTGGCATTGAATGTAAATACGAGATATAGTTTGATTTCCCACTTGGTCATAAGCATCCAGTGGTTTGTTTCAGAGCTACTGAATAATAACTTTTCATAAGCACTGGCTTTTTTTTTTTTTTTTTTGAGAACCCATTTTGTTTGTCCAACAAAGTAAACATTTTTTGATGTGTGGCATTTTCTTTAAAAAACAAACAAACAAAACGCTGAGCTAAAATACAAAATATGTATTTTTTTGGATCTGGACCAAATATTTTGAGGTCCCATTTACCCTGAAGAACACTGAAAGCATTTATCAGTTCAGTTCAGTTCGGTCACTCAGTCGTGTCCGACTTTTTGTGACCCCATGAACTGCAGCACGCCAGGCCTCCCTGTCCATCACCAACTCCTGGAGTTCACCAACCCCATGTCCATTGAGTTGGTGATGCCATCCAACCATCTCATCCTCTGTCATCCCCTTTTCCTCCTGCCCTCAATCTTTCCCAGCATCAGGGTCTTTTCAAATGAGTCAGCTTTTCGCAACAGGTGGCCAAAGTATTGGAGTTTCAGCTTCAACATCAGTCCTACAAATTAACACCCAGGACTGATCTCCTTTATGATGGACTGGTTGGATCTCCTTGCAGTCCAAGGGACTCTCAAGAGTCTTCTTCAACACCACACTTCAAAAGCATAAATTCCTCAGCACTCAGTTTTCTTTCTTTTCTTTTCTTTTTTTTTTAATATGGTAGTCACATTTTTAAAAACTTAGTTTACTCATTTTAATTGGAGGCTGATTACAATATTTTATTGGTTTGCCATAGATCAATATGAATCCACCCTGGGTGTACAAGTGTTCCCCATCCTGAACCCCTCTCCCACCTTCTTCCCCATACCATCCTTCTGGGTCATCCCAGTGCTCTGCCCCTGAGCATCAAACCGGGACTGGTGATTCATTTCACATATGATAATATACATGTTTCAATGCCATTGCCATTCTCCCAAATCATCCCACTTTCACCCTCTCCCATAGAGTCCAAAAGACTGTTCTATATATCTGTGTCTCTTTTGTTGTCTTGCATACAGGGTTATTGTTACATCTTTCTAAATTCCATATATATGCATTAGTATACTGTATTGATGTTTTTCTTTCTGGCTTACTTCACTCTGTATAATAGGCTCCAGTTTCATCCACCTCATTAGAACTGATTCAAAGGTATTCTTTTTAATGGCTGAGTAATACTCCATTGTGTATATGTACCACAGCTTTCTTATCCATTCACCTGCTGATGGACATCTAGGTTGCTTCCATGTCCTGGCTATTATAAATAGTGCTGCAATGAACATTGGGGTACACATGTCTCTTTCAACTCTGGTTTCCTTGGTGTGTATGCCCAGAAGTGGGATTGCTGGGTTGTATGGCAGTCCTATTTCCAGTTTTTAAAGGAATCTCCACACTGTTTTCCATAGTGGCTGTACTAGTTTGCATTCCCACCAACAATGTAAGAGGGTTCCCTTTTCTCCACACCTTTTCCAGAATTTATTGCTTGTAGACTTGGATAGCAGCCATTCTGACTGGCATGAAATGGTACCTCATTGTGGTTCTGATTTACATTTCTCTGATAATGAGTGATGTTGAACATCTTTTCATGTGTTTGTTAGCCATCTGTATGTCTTCTTTGGTGAAATGTCTCTTTAGTTCTTTGGTCCATTTTTTGATTGAGTCGTTTATTTTTCTGGAATTGAGTTGCAGGGGTTGCTTGTATATTTTGAGATTAATTATTTGTCAGTTGTTTTGTTTGCTATTATTTTCTCCCATTTTGAAGGCTGTCTTTTCACCTTGCTTAGAGTTTCCTTTGTTGTGCAGAAGCTTTTAATTTTAAATAGGTCCTATTTGATTATTTTTGCTTTTATTTCCAATATTCTGGGAGGTGGGTCATAGAGGATCCTGCTGTGATTTATGTCAGAGAGTGTTTTGCCTATGTTCTCCTCTAGGAGTTTTATAGTTTCTGGTCTTACGTTTAGATCTTTAATCCATTTTGAGTTTATTTTTGTGTACAGTGTTAGAAAGTGTTCTAGTTTCATTATTTTTCAAGTGGTTGACCAGTTTTCCCAGCACCACTTGTCAAAGAGATTGTCTTTTCTCCATTGTATATTCTTGCTTTCTTTATCAAAGATAAGTTGTCCATAGGTGCATGGATTTATCTCTGGGCTTTTATTTTGTTCCATTGGTCTATATTTCTGTCTTTGTGGCACTCAGTTTTCTTTGTAGTCCAACTCTCACATCCATACATGGCCAATGGAAAAACCATAGCCTTGAATAGACAGACCTTTGTTGACAAAGTAATGTCTCTGCTTTTCAATATGCTGTCTAGGTTGGTCATAACTTTCCTTCCAAAGAGTAAGTGTCTTTTAATTTCATGGCAGCAATCACCATCTGCAGTGATTTTGGAGCCCAGAAAAATAAAGTCAGTCACTGTTTCCACTGTTTCCCCATCTATTTCCCATGAAGTGATGGGACCAGATGCCATGATCTTCGTTTTCTGAATGTTGAGCTTTAAGCCAACTTTTTCACTTTCCTATTTCACTTTCATCAAGAGGCTCTTTAGTTTTTCTTCATTTTCTTCCATAAGGGTGGTGTCATCTGCATACCTGAGGTTATTGATATTTCTCCTGGCAATCTTGATTCCAGCTTGTGCTTCATCCAGCCCAGTATTTCTCATGATGTTAAGCATATAAGTTAAATAAGCAGGGTGACAATATACAGCCTTGATGTACTTCTTTTCCTATTTGGAACCAGTCTGTTGTTCTATGTCTAGTTCTAACTGTTGCTTCCTGACCTGCATACAGGTTTCTCAAGAGGCAGGTCAGGTGGTCTGGTATTCCCATCTCTTTTGGAATTTTCCACAGTTTATTGTGAACCACACAGTCAAAGGTTTTGGCATAGTCAATAAAGCAGAAATAGATGTTTTTCTGGAACTCTCTTCCTTTTTTCATGATCCAGAGGATGTTGGCAATATGATCTCTGGTTCCTCTGCCTTTTCTAAAACCAGCTTGAACATCTGGAAGTTCATGGTTCACATATTGCTGAAACCTGGCTTGGAGATTTTTAAGCATTACTTTACTAGCGTGTGAGATGAGTGCAATTGTGTGGTAGTTTGAGCATTCTTTGGCATTGCCTTTCTTCGGATTGGAATGAAACCTGACCTTTTTTCTGTCCTGTGGCCACTGCTGAGTTTTCCAAATTTGCTGGCATATTGAGTCCGGCACTTTCACAGCATCATCTTTGAGGATTTCAAATAGCTCAACTGGAATTCCATCACTTCCAGTAGCTTTGTTCATAGTGATGCTTCCTAAGGCCCACTTGACTTCACATTTCAGGATGTCTGACTCTAGGTGAGTGATCACACCATCATGGTATTCTGCATCATGAAGATCTTTTTTGTTTGGTTCTTCTGTGTATTCTTGCCACCTCTTCTTAATATCTTCTGCTTCTGTTAGATCCCTACCATTTCTGTCCTTTGTCAAGCTGTATACAGTCAGAAAAAAAAAGATCAGGAGCTGACTGTGGCTCAGTTAATGAACTCCTTATTGCCAAATTGAGACTGAAATTGAAGAAAGTGGAAAGAACCTGTAGACCATTCAGGTATGACCTAAATCAAATCCCTTTTGACTATACAGTGGAAGTGAGAAATAGATTTAAGGGACTAGATCTGATAGACAGAGTGCCTGATGAACCATGGATGGAGGTTCGTGACATTGTACAGGAGACAGGGATCACGACCATCCTCAAGAAAAAGAAATGCAAAAAAGCAAAATGGCTGTCTGAGGTGGCCTTACAAATAGTTGTGAAAATAAGGGAAGTGAAAAGCAAGGGAGAAAAGGAAAGATATACCCATTTGAATGCAGAGTTCCAAAGAATAGCAAGGAGAGATAAGATAGCCTTCCTCAGTGATCAATGCAAAGCAATAGAGGAAAGCAATAGAATGGGAAAGACTAGAGATCTCTCCAAGGAAATTAGAGATACCAAGGGAAAATTTCATGCAAAGATGAGCTTGATAAAGAAGGCATTTATAGGATATACTAAATACTAGTTATATACCTCATGAAGTTAAAGGCAGCTACTACAATTCTAAAGAAAATATTTCTTCATTCAGAGGCTGCCCAGAAACTACATCATAGTTTCTACATCTTTCCTGATTTGGAGTAGTTTCCCAAAATAGGTCATATTATTGGAAAACAAAATTTACGCTTATGCAAAACAGGTTCTAGCGTTTTATAGATACATTTGTGTACAGCAAGAATCCTTGCTCTGTACCCTAGGTGACCACAGAGAAATCAAGAAGCCATGATTACTGGTGTTGAGAGGAAGAAGCATACTTAAAACTCACATAATCTGGAGGCAAGCAGAAACAGAGATGGACTTGGTTGTTGTTTTCAGCCACCATTTGTTCCAGAAACACATTTCATTTAAATAAGGAAAGTTTGGTCCAGTTTTGCAATGTTAATAGCTGCCAGTCTCTCAAACATTTTTTTTTTTTTTTGATAAAGATCTTTTCCTGGCTAGCAATGAGTTAAGAAGCTGCCCTCCAATTCTGATCAAATTTCTCACCATTAGTCAAAAACAAAACAAACAAGCAACAACAACAAAAAATCTCCCCCAAACAGCAAACAAAAACCCCCCACATCGGCCAATAGAAGTTAGCAATTGCACAATTAAAGTTGAATGCAAATTATGCTATTTACAGACTGGTATACCCATCACTGAAATCATTCTGAGATTGTGATACACTTCTGTTGAAACATTTCCTCTATTTTATACCAATTTTCATTAAAGGAAAACTGATATGTAATTTTCTTCTTTATAGATATGAAAAGGAAGCAAGAAGGCAAAGATGAGAGAAACGGATGCTACTCGAATAGCAGTGGTGCCATTTGCTTGTTTTGGTCTTTCTATCAGCAACTTCCACACCACGGGGGAAATCCAGTTCCCGCCCGACTACACGGTTTCCTTGCAGTCAAGACTCACACAATGTACCCCACTCCTTTTCATGCCACTGCAATAACACAGACTGCTATTGTCAGGGGGACTTTCAAAGCCTATATAAATATACTTCATTAGGAGATCCATACCATTCTTATCCAAGGATTGGACTGCCTTTTCAATATCATTAGCTCTAAATAAGAAGAGCACCTTCAAGACAATGTTGCCTGCTGGATCCTTCACTTCCTGACTCTTAGGGGGGTGGGGCGGGGGGAGTGGGGGGAGTTCAGAACTGCCTATGGGGCCGCTGTCATTTTTCTTTGCTGCAGGAAGGAATCCACCTCGTCCTGATTGGGCTTGGCTTGCCCATTACCCCTGTCTTCCTCATCTGGGAACTTCTTCTCATCGTACTCATCCAAGTCCACCTTCTGGAAGCAGGCTGAGGACACTGTTCTTTGATATCCCCCATCTGGACCGATAGTGAAGGCCTCCTCTCGATTCTGCCTCTACATTAGCAAGCCCAGCCCAGCTGGAATCTGCAGATTTGTGCCTCCCTGTTTGTAGACTTTTTGATGATATCCATTCTGACAGGCGTGAGATGATTCTTTACTGTGGTTTTGATTTTAATTTCTCTACTAATGAGTGATATTGAGCATCTTTCCATGTTTATTAGCCATCTGTATGTCTTCTTTGGAGAAAAGTCTGTTTAGGTCTTTTGACCATTTTTTGACTGGGTCTTTTGTTTTTCTAATATTAAACTTCATGAGCTGCTATATATTTTGGAGATTAATCCTTTGTCAGTCATTTCATTTGCTAGTAGTTTCTCCCATTCTGAGGGTTGCCTTTTCACCTTGCTTAGAGTTTCCTTCACTGTGCTAAAGCTTTTAAGTTTAATTAGATCCCATTTGTTTATTTTTGTTTTTATTTCCATTACTCTGGGACATGGGTCATAGAGGATCTTGCTGTGATTTATGTCAGAGAGTGTTCTGCCTATGTTTTCCTCTAATAGTTTTATAGTTTCTGGTCTTACATTTAAGTCTTTAATCCATTTTGAGTTTATTTTTGTGTATGGTGTTAGAAAGTGTTCTGGTTTCATTCTTTTACATGTAGCTGACCAGTTTTCCCAGCACCACTTGTTGAAGGGACTGTCTTTTATCCATTGTATATTTTTGCCTCCTTTGTCAAAGATAAGGTGTCCATAGGTGTGTGGATTTATCTCTGGACTTTCTATTTTGTTCGGTTGATCTATATTTCTGCCTTTGTCTCAGTACCATACTGCCTTGATAATTACAGCTTTGTTGTGTAGTCTGAACTCAGACAGGTTGATTCCTCCAGTTCCATTCTTCTTTCTCAAGATTGTTTTGGCTATTTAATGTCTTCTGTGTGCTGGGCAACTTTAATAGAATTATAAATCCTGGGTGTGAGGGGGAGCCATGGGGCAGTTGTGAGCAGAGCACCAGTATGAACTAACTTTTGTTTTAACATGATCATTCTGGATCCTGGGTTGAGAACTGATTGTAAGGGCTGACTGTAAGAACCAACTATAAGTAAGACCAAGAAGGAGGCTATTTTAGTCTTATGGGAAAAAAGTAATGGTAGCTTAGACAAGGGAAATGGAGATGAGGGCAAGTTGTCAAGTTCAGAATATATTTTGGAAAAAGAGCCAACAGACCTTGATAATAGATTGGATATGATAGGTGAGGCAGATGGAAAAGTCGAAGATGACCCCCAGGTTTTGGATTTGCATGATTTGCAAAAAGTTGTGTTCATGATGGAGCCATAGTCTGAGCTATAGACCACTGGGTAAGCATAGGTTTTGGGGAAAGACACTCATGCTGGGGGAACCCAGAGAAGATTTGCCCCACAGGGGAAAATGTTCAGTTTCTTGTTTCTTTATTTTTTCTTGTCTATCTGCAACAAGCTTCAAAAGTTCATACATTCTACGTCAAATTCCACTGTCAGGGAATCTCTCCTTCATGTTGATGCATAGTATTTTCTGGCCTTTGTTAATAGTACAAATTATACCTGGGAAATCACATCTACTCCTCTGACTTCAATTACCATTATTATTCTGAAGATTTTCAATGTTTTATCTATAGCTCTGCACACTTCTCTGAGCTCCAGACCCACATGGTCAACCATCTACTGGATATCTTCCCCTGGACATCTTACATGCATCACAACCCTGCTATGAACCAAACCAAAGTCTTCATATTGCACCCTGTACATCTGTTCCTCTGCCCCAGTGTTCCCTAGGTGCATGTGTCCTACTGGATACCCAGAGTTCCCTGACCAAAAAAAAAAAAAAAAAGAAAATGTAAGTCATCTTTGATTGAGATGAGTCCTCACATCTCACCTAATACTGAGTCCCACAGAAACTATTATCTTCTGCACAATATAGAGTGGTGGCTGAGATCGGGTTCTAACACTGGCTTTTCTTGGCTTATATCCTGGCTCTGCAATTTACTAGTTACTTAAATTTTCTGTTCCTCAGTGCCTTCACCTGAAAAATGACAATGATAACAGTACTTATATCTACTTTATAAGGTTGTGAATTAATCCACATAGAGCACTTAGAACAGTTCCCTCTCACATAGGGAGTATTTAATGCCTGTTGTCTGTCTATGATAATGGCTACTACAATGATTTCTCAAATATCCCTCCTGACTATGACTGCCATAGTATAGACCTCCTTCTTGCCTGAATCACAAGATCCTCCTAAATTCGCTGAATTTGAACTTAATATATGTGCCCATGTTTGAACTTAATATAATGACCCATGTTTATTAAATATGATTCCTATTCTTCTGGAGACTGGAGAAGCTACCATGTTCTCTGTCCAACATGGTAGCCACTAGTTTCAAGTGGCTATTAAACTTTAACTTTAGATTTATTAATATAAAGTTAATAAATATTAAAATAAATGTATTTTAATATAACATCAGAAATTAAATTCCTTCTGCTCAATGATATGTGGCAGCCTGGATGGGAGGGGGGTTTGGGGGAGAATGGATACATGTATACGCATGGCTGAGTCCTTTTGCCATTCACTCAAAGCTATTACAACATTGTTAATTGGCTATGTGTGTTAGATGCTCAGATGTATCTGACTCTTGGTACTCCATGGACTGTACCCCGCTAGGCTCTTCTGTCCATGGAATTCTCCAGGCAAGAATATTTTAGTGAGTTGTCATTCCCTTCTCCAGGGGGTCTTCCTGGCCCAGAGGTTGAACCTGGGTCTCCCACATTGCAGACAGATTCTTTACCTCCCGAGCCACCAGAGAAACCTGCTATACACCAATACAAAATAAGAGAAAAATTAAAAAATTAAATTCCTTAGTAAGAGTAACCACATTTTAAGTGCTCATCAACTTGAAGTCAGGTTACTTGAAGTCAAGTGCTCATCAACTTGAAGTCAGGTAATAGGCTACTATTTACATCCCAGACCTGTCATTTCTAGCAATGTAACCTTGGGCAAATCATACAACCTATCAGAGCCTATCTTTTCATCTATTAAATGGATCTAATAATATTAATACCTACCTCAAAGGGTTGTTGTAAGGATGAAATGAGTTGATATTTATAAAGTGTTCATAATAATGCTTGATAAAGTTATTATTGTAGTTTAGCAGTAGTGATACTACACAAACACACACACATTAATACACACATCATCTCAGAGTAAAGAAGTATTACAGTTGATTAATCTTAAGGGCTAAGGGTTTAGTCTAGCAGTTGGTGCTGTATAAATTCAGCATGGTGCACTGGAACCATTGTTAAGCTAGGATTCTGGAGAATCCAAGTTTTAGTTCTAGTAGTGGTTTTAGCCATGATTATAGAATTTGTTTTCTATATAACCTTGGGCACATTGTTTCCCCCTCACTGGCCTCAGTGGAGTGATTGGACAGCTCTAGGTGGTATCTCTGCTCTGCAAGTTGAAGCAGGCTTAAAGAGAAAGGATCCTGTTTCAGATGGCATAAAGAAGCTAAGCTAGATTAAAAGAAAAATTGGTATATCTGTCCATCAGCAGATTAATGGATAAGGAACTTGTGGTACATATGTGCAATGGAATATTATTCAGCTATTAAAATCAACACATTTGAGTCAGTTCTAATGAGGTGAATGAAACTGGAACATATTGTACAGAGTGAAGTAAGTCAGAAAGAGAAACACCAATACAGCATATTAACACATATTTATGGAATTTTGAAAGACAGTAACAATGATCCTATATGCAAGGCAGTAAAAGAGACATAGATGTAAAAAACAGTCTTTTGGACTCTGTGGGAGAAGGCGAGGGTGGGATGACTTGAGAGAATAGCATTGAAACATGTATATTGTAAAATAGATGACCAGTGCAAGTTCAGTGCATGAAGCTGGACACTCAAAGCCAGTGCTCTGGGACAACCCAGAGGGATAGGGTAGGGAGGGAGTTGGGAGAGGGATTCAGGATAGGGGGCACATGTGCACTGGTGGTTAATTCGTGTTGATGTATGGCAAAAACCACCACAATATTGTAAAGTAATTATTCTCCAATTAAAATAAATTTAAAAAACTTGGTATATCTGAGGGATAGTAATTAAAATCAGCATTTATCAAGTGTTAACTCTTCACTGGACACCGTATAAGCCATACATTATTTCATTTAATTCTCAGAACATCCCTGTGCATTAGTTTTTATCCTCATTCAGCTAATGAAGAAACTGAGGCTAGAGAAGCAAGGGTTTGGAAAAGCAAAGCCACTGTTCACTTTCAAATAGCCAGTGGTGAGTGATAAGGTTGACATTCAAACTCAGGTCTGCCTGGCACCAAGACCACATTCTGAACCACTCTGTCATACTGCCTAAGAGCTTGAAGAAAGTGAGGGGGGCTGTAGAGGTGGGACAGAGTCACTTCAGTATAAGGCATGGGAGGGGAAAAGAAGAGAAATAGAGACCAGTTAAAAGACATATTGCATTACGGATTGACTCTTCTTTATTTCTTCTGTGTGTGTGTGTTAGTCGCTCAGTCATGTCTAACTCGTTGTGATCCCATGGACTGTATAGTCTTTATCCTGCCAGGATTCTCTGTCCATGGAATTCTCTAGGCAAGAATACTGGAGTGGGCTGCCATTTCCTTCTCCAGGGGATCTTCCTGACCCAGGGATCAAACCCAGGTCTCCTTCATTCTAGGCAGATTCTTTACTGTCTGAACCACGAGGGAATTTCTTCTGTGTCCTTGTTAAACATTTCTTGCATTTTCTCAATCCTTGTCTCTAGTCTATTTATCTGTGATTCTATTTTGTTTTCAAGATTTTGGATCATTTTTACTATCATTCTGAATTCTTTTTCAGGTAGACTCCCTGTCTCCTCTGGAGAGAGTGTGGAGAAAAGGGAACCCTCTTACACTGTTGGTGGGAATGCAAACTAGTACAGCCACTATGGAGAACAGTGTGGAGATTCCTTAAAAAACTGGAAATAGAACTGCCATAGGACCCAGCAATCCCACTGCTGAGCATACACCCCGAGGAAACCAGAATTGAAAGAGACACATGTACCCTAATGTTCATTTGCAGCACTGTTTGCAATAGCTGGGACATGGAAGCAACCTAGATGTCCATCAGCAGACAAATGGATAAGGAAGTTGTGGTACATATACACAATGGAATATTACTCAGTTATAAAAAAAGAATACATTAGAGTCAGTTTTGATGAGATGGATGAAACTGGAGTGAAGTAAGTAAAGTATGTCCACTCCATATACAGAGTGAAGTAAGTCAGAAAGAGAAACACCAATACAATATATTAATGCATATATATGGAATTTAAAAAGACATTAATGACGACTCTATACACAAGACAGAAAAAGAGACACAGATGTAAGGAACAGACTTTTGGACTCTGTGGGAGAAGGCAAGGGTGGGATGATTTGAGAGAATAGCATTGAAACATGTATATTACCATATTTAAAAGAGATGACCAGTGCAAGATTGATGTATGAAGCAGGGCACTCAAAGCCAGTGCTCTGGGACAACCAGAGGTATGGGGTGGGGATGGAAATGGGAGGGGGGTTCAGAATGGGGGGACACATGTACACCTGTGGCTGATTGATGTCCATGTATGGCAAAACCCACCACAATATTGTAAAGTAATTAGCCTCCAATTACCTAATTAAAATAAATAAATTGGTTAAAAAATACTGCTGCATGAAGGTGGAAAGTGATAGGGTCCCTGCACTGGTGGAAAAACCTGAGGGATGAAAGAACAAAATAGATGGAGGAAATCCCACTGCCACTATATCACTCTATCATCAGTTGTTGAGGGTAAGAACTGTCTTTTCCATCATTATATTCCATATAGACACACACAGCACAGCACAGGACTTAGCACAAAAATTCGCTGTTGATTAAATGGATTCAATTCAGTTGAATTCATAAGACTTGGTGATTGATTTGATCTAAGAAGAAGACCAAGATGGCTTCCAAGTTTATAACTTAAGTCCTAGGAAGAATTCTGAAGTTGTTCTCTGTGGAGTTGCAGAGCACTCAGAGCATATATTCTAACTACCTTGCTTCCTCTCCTAAGGTCTGTGCTTGGCAGGGCCCCAGCTAGAGTAATTCTTGCCTTCTCTCCCAATCATCTAGCCCTCTGGTCTGGGAAGGAGGCTGTTTCTTCTGAGGTCCTCCCTTCCGCTTTTTCTGGCCTGGTCAGTGAGTCCTTCTTCATAGTATTTGAATCAGAGGAAACAGATAGACTGAGGAAGTGAAGAAAAAACAGGCTGCCTAGGCTCTACAAGCCAATGTAAACACTCAGTGGTTTCCTGTTGTTGCAGCCCAAAGCGTCCTATGACATCATTCCTGTCCTTTCCAGAACACACTGGCTCGGCCCAGTCTGCCAATCTGCCCAGGGCTGAGTGGTAGTCACCCCCCTTCCCCACCAGGATTATATCCTCCGGAACTGGATAACTTCTCTGGGCCAATCATTCCCCACCTGCCCAGCCAGTCATTTACGTCTTTCTAGCCCTATAAGGTTTTGGAGGCTACAGAGGCCCAGTGGCTTTTGAGTCAGAGTAAGATTTCCTAAACTGGAAAAGTTATTTTACTTCTTTTAATGGAGACTTGGAGTCAGGAGAAGGGGGAAGAGTATAACACAGAGACACAGGCCCTAATTGCTTCCTCCCTTCTCTACTTCACCAAAGAGCATACAAGTTTCTACTCTCAGTGTTGGTCACAAATTCCTAGGAACAGAATTGTAAAGGTCCATTTAAGACCTCATAGTCTAATCTTTCCATGGTAAAGATGAGAGCACTAAGGCCCAGAGAGGGAAAAGGAACCGGTCCCAGTCACATCATTGGTCAGTGCAGCATAAGCCATTCACTCCAGAGGTCTGAACCTGAGCTATCTCAATCCTGAGCAACATAATATGGTTACAAGAGCTCTTAACAGGAAATTCAGAAACCAGGGTTCAAGTTCTCATTCCTTTATGAGAGCTTAGATAAATTTCATTTTTTTTTTTCTTTGAGCCTTGGCTTATTTCAATTCAAAGCAACACAAACCTATTGACAACTTACTCGGCATGGTGGAACTGATGACTCCTGGGGATGAGAACAAGGCATGATGAGAAGACTCCCCATTTCACAGGTTGAAATAAAAAGAGAATGAAGTGGATGGTCTAAACTCTAAGTGACCTAAAGCCTGTGGACTCCATGCTTCTGTCTTGAGGCATAAACCATAATCAGGGATCTGGAGTCCTTCAGGGCTGCAGCCCCCTCCTCACTTCATTCAAGGCATCAGGATGCTCTCATTGAGCTGGAGTTCCATTTGCAAAAAAATCTCCCAGATATGGTCTCATTCAGCTGGATACATTTGCATAGATAGGTGGTAAGGCCCTGAATTCTTGTCTGGAAATTAATCCAAACACATTATGGTAGTTCCTACAGCCAGCAGTAATTTGATTTCAAGTTGTAGTTATGCCATGGAGCTCAGGCAATTTGAAATAGCTGTTTTAATCAATAAAGTTCATTAGAGTCTAGATTAACAAGTAGAATACAGAAGCACATATAGGGAAAAGGATGACTATTCCTGCACCCAAAATTGCATAAGACATTGGTAAGTCATTCTGTTAGTCAACAATTTAACCACAGCATGGATTAGACAAAACACACAGAAAATATAGACTCATTTAGATGACTGGAGACACACAGTCATACACAGATGCAGGAAACTACACAGGCATATTGGGAAACATAAAGTAACACACATACACACACTCTCAGAGTAACAGACACACACACACACAAAAAGACATACACATATATACGTGCATGTGCAAGCTTGCACTTCAATGGGAAGCTACGAAAAAAGACATCTGTCTGGGAGTTTTGGGGGGATACTTCCTGAATATCTACTCATCTATCTCCTTCCCCCCAACAACAATTGTCCTAATTCAAATCCTATGAGCATTTTTTTTCCAAAGAAGCCTTAGAAAGCCGTCGTCTCATTACCACATCCATAGCCACTTCCACTTTACTGCATCAGATTCTCATTACTCGTCTATCATTGGACAACAGCAAAGATCTGTCAGGGTTCCCTGAGGCCAGTATCTTTCCACTAATACATCTTCTCCGAGATTGCTTGCCAGAGGGAATCTTTCTATAGCTCAGCCCTTTTCTTATCACTGCTCAAAAATCCTTCCTTTTCTCCTCACTGTCATCACAAGCCAACCCAGGCACCTGACATTCATGGAGTGAACAAAACCTGGAGCTTCTTGTCTCTGTTCATGCCCTCTGCCCTTCCGAAAGCAGATGGCACCTTGCCCAGCCCCTTACCCATGCCCACAGTAAGCTGTCCTGCCCTTTGTGTTATTCACTTGAACTAGAACCACTCTCTCTGCACTTATTAAAATCTTGCTCACATTAGATTTTCCTGGGTTGTTTGAATTTTTCAGAAGGATGACTCCAATTTTGCCATTACTTTTTAAAATGTTTTCATCCTTTAAGGTCCAACCATCAAGTAACCTTTTTCATGAAGTCTGCCTCCAAAATCACCCAAAAGCACTGTGTAAGAGAACTTACCCCATTCAGCTTTCACAGTTATGTGTGTTTTAGTCCACAGAGGAAAGCTGATGGGGGAAAAGGACAATATTCCCTCATGCTTTTGCCTCCTCTGGGGCAAATGATGTGCTGGCACTCTTCTTGTGTTGCTGCATTGCCCATAGTCCAGCAAAGACAGGCTGAAAAAGCCCAGGCCTCTAGAGTATCATTTCAGTCTCTTTTTGAATTGCTTTAACTCAAAAAGACTCATGGGTTTGCTTCTTGACACTGCCACTAGCTTACTGTGTGACTATGTGCCTTGGGCTTAGTCACTCAATTGTGTCCGACTCTTTGCGACCCCCCCCCCCCCCCCCGCCTTGTGCCCCCCACCTTCCT
>SJYT01048970.1:204228-215212 GCA_006410635.1 Cephalophus harveyi
CCCCCCCCCCCCATAGACTGTAGGCCACAAGGTTCCTCTGTCCATGGAGATTCTCCAGGCAAGCATACTGGGCGAGTTGCCATACCCTCCTCCAGGGTATCTTCCCAGCCCAGGAATCGAACCTAGGTCTCCTGCATTGCAGGCAGATTCTTTACTCTCTGAGCTGCCAGGAAAGCCAATGAATACTGGAGTGGATAGTCTACCCTTCTCCAGGGGAACTTCTCAACCCAGGAATTGAACCTGGGTCTCCTGCATTGCAGGCAGATTCTTTACCTGCTGAGCTACCAAGGAAGCCCAGTCGCAAGCCCTCTCCAGCCTCATTTTCTTCAAGGATACTTCCAGTTTTGGACTCTATTATTGCAAGATGCAGGATTTTATCCAGCTATTCTCATGACGATGTCAGGGACTAGGTATGTTCTGTATCATTATCATTCTCTCTTTCTCTGCAACCTCCCTCTATCCCCATTGCTGCCTGTCTCTCTCTCCTCTCCGTTCCCCATTTCCCTTTCTCCTTTCTGTTCCTCTCTCTCCTCTTTTTGTTTCTTTCTCTTTGGCTTTCTCTCTCCTTCCCTTTCCCTCTCTCTCCCCTTCAATCTTTGTCTCTTTTTATTCTTGTCTTCCTCTCCCCCCTCTCTGTCCTTCTTTCTCCTCCCTCTTTGTTTCTCTTCCGCTCCCTTTCCACCTCTCTTTCTTCTGTCTCTCTGTTTCTGATTCTATCTCTCTATCTCTGTCACACCGCTGATCCCAGAGAGTGAATCTGGCTGAATAGCTTCTAACTCAAAACAGCTCTGATACTTCTTGAGTGTTGCTGGTGAGTAGAGGTAGAAATGAGATCCCTCCAAGGGATCAGGTTACTCATATCCCTCACCTCTCCCCTCAGAAAGTTCTTACAGAGCTAAGGAGGGCAGCAGGATGAAGGGTCTCATTGCAAAATCAGCTGACTCCTACCCTCCAACTTTTCACCCAAACAGAGGGCATTGCCCGTGGACCACAAAGGATCCCCATCTCCTAGACAATCTGAACCAGAGGTTCTTCACACCCAAATGCTCCATATTCCCATTCCTCAGCCCTATCACTTTAAAAAATTTGTTTATTTTTTAATTGAAGGATAATTGCTTTACAGAATTTTGTTGGTTTCTACCAAACAGCAACATGAATAAGCCACAGGTATACATATGTCCTCTCCCTTTAGAACCTTCCTCCCATCTCCCTCCCCATCCCATCCCTCTAGGTTGTTACAGAGCCCCTGTTGGAGTTCCCTGAGTCATACAGCAAATTCTTATTGGAAGAATACTGGAGTGGTTTGTCATGCCCTCCTCCAAGGGATCTTCCAGACCCAGGGAATGAAACTGCATCTCTTATGTCTCCTGCTTTGGCAGGTGGGTTCTTTACCACTAGTGCCACCTGGGAAACCCCTATCATTTTACAGATGTGAAAATGAAGGCCCACAGAAAACAGGGAAAGAATAGCCCAGCACTCCACAGTAAAGTAATGAAAGGACTGGCACTAGAATGCTGGTCTCCTGACTCCTAATCAAGCGCCCTGAAAAAATTATAAAATTGATTCAACACCATCAATTGAAAGGCACTTTTCAGAGCATTTTGCTAGGAAAAGAGAAGGCTGAGGATAATGATGGGTGGACTTGAGACTTGATAGATATTCAGATTGTGAATATCCAAAGACAAGGTCCAGATCTTCTTCACCTCCAATGAAAGTTCAATAGTGTCTGATACTGATGAATAAATGAGGAAGGTAACTGCCATCAGGGCAGTTGGGGGCTGCTTCTTCTGGGGCTCTGGGTGTTTATGTGGAAAACTCCAGAAACTTGGAAATCAAAGAACCAAAGGATTTAGTCTCAGTCTATTCTAAACATGTTCAGTCAAGAGCTCCCCCCTCATCAATCTTCATAAATCAGTTTCTCTTTGTAAAAGTAGTAATGATATCTGCCTCATCTGGCTCCCTGGGGCTTGGAGCAGTTACAGTAAAAGAAAAAAAGATAGATAAGAACCTTGACAAAAACAAGACAGCACCCTACAAATGTGATGGCTGGGTGCTATGGTGATATCTTAGCTAGCAATTATGTTCTAAGTGGGGGCAACTGTGGGTGCCAAATGAATCATCCTCTCATTCTCAAAGCCAGAGGGCTTGAAAGGGGAGAAATGAAGTGAGCCTTTCATTAAGGTGTTTTTTTTTTTTTCCAAGAAGAGGAGCTGGAACAAAGATGGACAGAGCCCACCCCCCTCCAACACACAAACATACTGTGCCCCAGATTCCAGCCTTCTAGGAACTAAATGTCCAGCTGAAGCAGGTATCTGCTATATAATTCAGAGATACCAAGTCCCCAAGCCACTGGGGCTTCTGAGAGACTACAAGTCAGAATCCTCGAATTCTCTTCAATCTCTATCCTACAGCTAGCCTTGGACTCTAGTTCTGATTGTAATTAATTTATTCTGTGACATTAGGAAGATTGCACTCCCTTTCTGAGCCCTTTTCATCTATAACATACAGGATAATCTAGATGCTTAACATCTTTCAAGGGTCTTGGACTAGAATTTAGAATATCTGCGTTGTAGCCCTCACTTTGTCACAACGACTGTATGACTTTAGACAAGTTCTTTCCTGGACCTCAGTTTCTGCAACTATAAAATGAGGCATTTGGATTAAAGGCTCAGTTTTGTACTTCAAGAGTTCTGGAAAGAGATTCAGAAAAGCTGAGTTCTAACTCTAATTGCCAGACCGGATCATTGTCTGAGTTTAAACTTGTCTCATCCCTTCACTGGAACTGAATTTCCCCTATCTATATCATAAAATGATTCAAATATAAGTTATCTAAACACACTCTGATTTTTTTTTTCATGCCATGCAACATTTGGGATCTTAGTTCCTCCACCAGGGATCAAACCCTTGCCCCCTGCAGTGGTAACACCAAGTCTTAACCACTGAACTACACGGGAAGTCTCATATACTCTGATTATAATAACCTAACAGTGGTTTTATAATTTCGCAAATGTTAAAAATGAATTGAAGGGAGGAGGAGAAGACCACGCCCTGAATAATTTCTCATAAATTAGTAGTGGCTGCCCTCTACAGGTCAGACTTGAAAGCACAGGCCCAGCCATTTCTTGACCTGCTATGGCTAACTGCCAAAGAGCTGAGGCAGGAGTGGGACACAAAAGAAAACCAGACGCTTCACTAACAAAAACCAGACACATAAACTAGGGTTGGCCAGCAGACTTTCTAGCCTCACCCTAATGAGAGGGATCCAGACAGAAGTGTGTGCTGGGAGATTGTACCTTCCTTGATAGCCACCAGTAGCAAGGGCCTTTCCAGCTGTACAGAGGCCATGGCCAGTGGGATCTCTGCCAGATAAAGATTTGAGAGAATGTGGCTTATGTGTTTGGGGGTAGATTGGGACTGTGCAGTAAGGATGAGTATAAGTTAATTCTGTGACTGAGTCAGCAAGGAACTCTTCTTAACATATGATAGGAGCTGCTGAAATTAAAATGTTAAGCATCCCCGTCTACTTCTTTCTCTCCTCAGAGTAGAAGGCTTTCATGCCTTTGAAGAAACCCAGTATGACCTTAGCACATAAATGAGACTCTAAATAATAAGAAAGAGAATAAATACTGGAAAATTCTCAGTATTGGGGGGAAGGCCCTAAGGTTCAAAAAATTTATGGTCTTGGTTTTAGAGTTTCGCTACATTTGGAACAATCTGTGGACTCGGTCTTGCAGGGCATTATGTACTAGAGGCTTAGGATAAATTCAGATATGATTTTGTTACAGAAATAGGAACATGCTAAATCTTTTATTGCTGTCATTCTATGTTTCATTATAGAAGTACTAGGCAAGTCACAAAACCCTATACTCTTTTCCCCCTATCTTGGGTAAAAAGTCTGACCATCCAATGTAAATGCAAGAGTGAAAACGAAGACGGTGTTCTGTGAAAGAGGTGGTTGCAGCTCTAGTTCTGCTCTTGACTCATGAGATAAGTCAGGTCAAGTTCCACTCCCTCTCTCTGGGTCTCAGCTTCTCCATCTGAAATAGGACATTGGAACTGATGAGCTCTAGTCTTCTCCCAGCCCTGACATTTTATTTGCCTCTTCTTATAATGTTCTGTCTCTTTTTATAATGTTCTGTGACATTTTCTTAGCCAAATAGAATCCAGCCAGTCCCTAAGATCTTCCAAAGTTCTTTATAACATCTTAGAAAGTTGTTAACCCCACCTCAATCCCTTCATCCCATTTCTACCACTGTTGCTGCCTATGATGGAATATATAGTCTTCTCTACTTTTAGTTGGAAATTCTAATCATCCACTTCTGATGCTGGTGAGTTAACAAATATTGATACTGTATTCCTCTAAAGTGACAGAACTCTCAACTCTGCCACTACTTCTGCATGCCTTTGGGAAAATCCCCTCCCTTTGCTACACCTCATTTTTCCCATTCTTAACTTAAGGGCAGTGGACTAGAATGATCTCTGAAAGCAGTTAACTGTTCTAAAAATCTTTCACTTCTAAGTAGTGAGAAGATGGAGATTGTCTTTCATTGTTTTGTCATACTCTTGATCTTTTATTTTATGCTTATTTTAAAAATTAATTTATTTATTTTAATTGGAGGCTAATTACTTTACAATATTGTAGTGGTTTTTGCCAAACATCGACAGGTTAAATGGAAACCTCTCCCCCATCAACCTCACACCTACGATAACAGTTTCCACCACCGTGCCCTAAACAGGAAAGTCAGAGTTCCATTGTTATGTTGTGTGTGTGTGCTCAGTCATGTCCGACTATTTGCAACCCCATGGACTGCAGCACAATAGGCTTTCCTGTCCATCAACAACTCCCAGAGCTTGCTCAAACTTATGTCCTTCGAGTCAGTGATTCCATCCAACCATCTTATCTTCTGTCATCCCCTTCTCCTCTTGCCTTCAATCTTTCCCAGCATCAGGGTCTTTTCAAATGAGTCAGTTCTTTGCATCAGGTGGCCAAAGGATTGGAGTTTCAGCTTCAGCATCAGTCCTTCCAATGAATATTCAGGACTGATTTCCTTTAGGGTGGACTGGTTGGATCTACTTGCAGTCCAAGGGACTCTCTAGAGTCTTCTCCAACACCACAGTTCAAAAGCATCAATTCTTCGGTGTTCAGTTTTCTTTATAGTCCATCTCTCACATCCATACACGACTATTGGAAAAACCATAGCTTTGACCAGACAGACCTTTGTTGGTAAAGTAATTTCTCTGCTTTTCGATATGCTGCCTAAGTTGTTCATAACTTTTCTTCCAAGGAGCAAGCGACTTTTAATTTCATGGCTGTAGTCACCATCTACAGTGATTTTGTAGTCACTGTCAGTATTGACCACCTGGCCATGTCCATGTGTAGAGTCATCTTTTGGGTTGTTGGATAGTCTTCCTCTGTTTCCATTGTTTCCCCATCTATTTGCCTTGAAGTGATGGGGCCAGATGCCATGATCTTAGTTTTCTGAATGTTGAGTTTTAAGCCACATTTTCACTCTCCTCTTTCACTTTCATCAAGAGGCTCTTTAGTTCTTCTTTTCTTTCTGCCATAAGGGTGGTGTCTTCTGCATATCTGAGGTTATTGATATTTCTCCTGGCAATCTTGATTCCAGCTTGTGCTTCATCCAGTCCAGTATTTCTCATGATGTACTCTTCATATAAATAAAATAAGCAGCCTTCCATTACACTAACTCAATTCCTGGACCTGTCTCCTTCCCTTCCCAGCCCTGTTCCCACCACACACAAAAAGTTCTTTCCTAGTCAAGGTGTCTGTAAGTGATAATACTTTATTGTGTGGAACACTGCAATAAAGATACAAAATTAATTTTTATCTTACCAAACGATTTGTCCACACATCTTGTCAATTAGTTTAGTACACCACCCCTATCCCTGTCGATACCCATAATATACTGTCAGAAAAACAGCAGATGGACCCTGGAATGGGGACTTCAAAGGATATTTTATTTAAAAGCTTTGTAGAAACAGAATTATGCTCACAGCTTCTGCAACTGTGAAAATTCAGTTCTACCTCCTAGCTTAGCCTAGTTGCCTGGGGCACTTCCTTAGACACCTCTGCGGCTTCACTTGAAGTCAGACCTAAGGATATCCCTTCTCTCCTTCCTGGAAGCCTGTTATAACAAAGGTGTGTAATTGTGGGCATCACAGGAAAAGCTAGGAGGGAAGGGCATGCAATAGTAGAAAAAGAAGGAGGGGGCAATGAGAAGGAGAAGAAGAAAAGATAGGAAGGTGGGAATATTCAATAGCAGCAAGGATTGAAGGCAGACCCATTATCAGTACTGAAAAGTGTTTGGAAGAAGTAAAAAACAAAAAGAATTGTAAATGAGTAAAAATCCAAAAATATGTAAAAAATATTGAAGTGGAAATCACTTGCCTATTCTTATAAACTCCTTCATAGATCACAGTATACCATGGTGAAGGGATTGCAAAACTCAACAAAGATATGTGCCGTGCTGTGCAGGGCCACCAAAGACAGATGGGTCACAGTAAAGAGTTCTGACAAAATATGGTCCACTGGAGAAGGAAATGGCAGAACCCCACAGACAGTATCAAAAGGGAAAAAGATATGATGCCAGAATATGAGCCCTCCAGGTCAGAAGGTATCCAACATGCTTCTCGGGAAGAGTGGAGGGCAATTACTAATAGCTCCAGAAGAATGAAGCAGTTGGGCCAAAGTAGAAATGACATTCAGCTGTGGATGTGTCTGGTGGTGAAAGTAAAGTTTGATGCTGTAAAAATGTAATATTGCATAGGAACCTGGAATGTTAAGTCCATAAATCAAGGTAAATAGGACATGGTCAAGCAGGAGATGGCAAGACTGCACATCAACATCTTAGGAATCAGTGAACTAAAATGGATGGGAATGGGAGAATTTAATTAAGATTACCATTGTATCTACTACTGTGGGCAAGAATCCCTTAGAAGAAATAGAGAAACCCCTTGTAGTCAACAAAGAGTCAGAAATGCAGTACTTGGGTGCAATCTCAAAAGCAACAGCATGATCTCCATTCATTTCCAAGGCAAACCATTCAATATCACAATAATCCAACTCTATGCCCCAACCACTGATGCTGAAGAAGTTGAAGGTGAACAATT
Source organism: Cephalophus harveyi (assembly GCA_006410635.1). Lineage (NCBI taxonomy): Eukaryota > Metazoa > Chordata > Mammalia > Artiodactyla > Bovidae > Cephalophus > Cephalophus harveyi. Next base: position 211,357 of record SJYT01048970.1, read on the forward strand.
CTATGAAGACCTACAAGATATTCTAGAACTAGCACCAAAAAAAAAAAAAAACCATGTCTTTTTCTTCATAGAGGATTGGAATGAAAAAGTAGGAAGTCAAGAGAATCTAGCATAGGCAAGTTTGGCCTTGGAGTACAAAGTGAAGCAGTGCATATGCTAAGTCACTTCAGTCATGTCTGATTGCTTGCAACTCTATCAACCGTAGCCTGCCAGGTTCCCCTCTCCATAGGGGTACTCCACACAAGAACACTGGAGTGGGTTGCCATGCCCTCCTCCAGGAGATCTTCCCCACCCAGGGATCAAACCTGCCTTTCTTACGTCTCTTCCACTGACAGGTGGTTTCTTTACCACTAGTGCCACCTGGGAAGCCCAAAAATGAAGCAGGGCAGAGGCTAACAGTTTTGTCAAGAGAACATGCTGCTCATAGCAAACACCCTTTTCCAACAACCCAAAAGATGACTCTACACATGGACATGGCCAGGTGGTCAATACTGAAATCAGATTGATTATATTCTTTGCAGCAAAAGATGGAAAAGTTCTATACAGTCAGTAAGAATGAAACTTGGAGCTGACTGTGGTTCAGATCATGAATTTCTTATTGCAAAATTCAGACTTAAATTGAAGAAAGTAGGGAAAACCACTAAGCCATTCAGGTATGACCTAAATAAAATCCCTTCTGATTATACAAGGGAGGTGATGAATAGATTCAAGGGATTAGATCTGGTACACACAGTGCCTGGAGGACTATGGACCAAGATTCAGGAGGCAGTGATCAAAACTATCCTAAAGAAAAAGAAATGAAAGAGGCAAAATTGTTGTCTGAGGAAGCTTTACAAATAGTTGAGGAAAGAAGACATGTGAAAGGCAAGGGAGAAAGGGAAAGATATATCCAACTGAATTCAGAGTTCCAGAGAATAGCAAGGGGAGATAAGAAGGCCTTCTTAAGAACAATGAAAACAAATAAAGGAAAGCAATAGAGTCAGAAAGACTAGAGATCTTTTCAAGAAGATTGGAGATATCAAAGGAACATCTCATACATAGACAGGCATAGTAAAGACCTAACAGAAGCAGAAGAGATTAAGAAGAGGTGGTAAGAAACAAAGAACTATACAAGAAAGGTCTTAATGACCCAGATAACCACGATGGTGTGGTCACTCATCTAGAGCCAGACATCTTGGAGTGCAAAGTCAAGTGGGCCTTAGGAAGCATTACTACCAACAAAGCTAGTGGAGGTGATGGAATTCCAGCTAGTTATTTCAAATCCTAAAGGATGATGCTGTTAAAGTGCTGCACTCAGTATGTTAGCAAATTTGGAAAACTCAGCAGTGGCCAGAAGACTGGAAAAGGTCAGTTTTCATTCCAATCCCAAAGAAAGGCAATGCTAAAGCATGTTCAAACTATCATACAATTGCACTGATTTCACATGCTAACAAGGTTATCCACAGAATCCTTCAAGCTAGGCTTCAACAGTGCAGAAACTGAAAACTTCCAGATGTACAAGCTGGGTTTTGAAGAGGCAGAGGAATCAGAGATTAAATTGCCAACATCCATTGGATCATTGAAAAAGCAAGAGAGTTCCAGAAAAACATCTACTTCTGCTTCATTGACTCTGCTAAAGCCTTTGGCTGTGTGGATCACAACAAACTGTGGAAAATTCTTAAAGTGATGGGAATACCAGATCACCTTACCTGTCTCCTGAGAAACCTTTATGCAGGTCAAGAAAGCAACAGTTAAAAACAGACATGGAACAACTGACTGTTTCAATTTGGGGAAGGAGTATGAGATGGCTGCGTATTGTCACTCTGCTTATTTAAGTTATATGCAGTGTACATTATGAGAAATGCCATGTCAGATGATTCACAGGCTGGAATCAAGGTTGCCAGGAGAAATATCAATAACCTTAGATGTGCAGATGATACCACTCTAATGGCAGAAAGCAAAGAGGAACCAAAGAGTCTCTTGATGATGGTGGAAGAGGAGAATGAAAAAAGTTGGCTTAAAACTCAACACTCAAAAAACAAAGGTTGTGGCATTTGGTCCCATTACATTATGGTAGTTAGAAGGTGAAAAAGTGGAAGCAGTGAAATATTTTATTTTCTTGGGCTCAAAAATCACTGCAGACAGTGACTGCAGACATGCAATTAAAAGATGCTTGAAGGGCGGTCCTAAGATGGTGGAGGAATAGGACTGGGAGGCCACTTTCTCCCCCACAAATTCATCAAAAGAACATTTAAACTCTGAGTAAATTCCACAAAACAACTTCTGAATGCCAGCAGAGGACATCAGGCACCTGGAAAAGCAGCCCATTGTCTTCAAAATGAGGTAGGAAAAAATATAAAAGACAAAAAGAGAGACAAAAGAGGTAGGGATGGAGCTCCATCCCGAGAAGTGAGTCTTAAAAAGAGAGAAGTTTCCAAACACCAGGAAACACTCTCCATGCCAAGTCTGTGGCAAGCCTTGGAACCACAGAGGGCAACATAACTGGGAGGAAAAATAAATAATTAAAACCCACAGATTACGTGCCCAATGGTAACTCCCCTAGTGGAGAAGCAGCACAGATGCTTGCACCCGCCACTAGCAAGTGGGGGCTGGGCAGGGAGGTGCGGGCTGCATTGCTTAGAGTAAGGACTGGGCCTGAATGCCCCGAGGGCAATCTGAGGGAACGAACTTGGGCTAGCAAACCAGACTGTGGGATAGCTACCATGCGAAAAGCCCTAACCTAAGACATGGCCAGGCCTACTCACAGAACAAAGGGCTGAACAGAGGTAGCCGGCTGCAGACCACTCCCCCCTGGTGACAGGCAGCCAGAGCCAGAAGGGGGCAATCACAGCCCCAGAGAGGCATTATCTACCAAACTGCAAGCAGGCTTCTTTGCTAACTAAGACTTCTTAGGGTTCTGGATGGTCAACATCTGCCTGAGAAGCTGCCCCGAAGCTACACCCAGAAAATCAAGCAGCAGGGATGGGGGAGGTGATAAGTCGGAGCGACTACGCTCGCCAAACACCTCATCACCTGAGCTGCTCAGACCTGGGAAGGGCACAAAATGCAGGCACAATGTTCAGGCCCCTGCCTGAACATGAGCAGCTTAGACCTGGGAGGTGCATGCAGTCCAGGGCAGGCCTCTGATGGTTTCTGGCAGAGCAACCTAGAGCCTGAGCAGTATCAGCAGGGAGGGCACACGCGCCGTGAGTGGGGGCAGGCCCAGTGTGGCTGAGACACTGCAAGCACATGTCAGTGTTATTTTTTGCAGCGTCCCTGCCTCCCCACAGCACAACGGAACAAGTGAGCCTTAAAAAGTGTCCACCACCGCCCCCTTGTGTCAGGGTGGAAATCAGACACCGAAGAGACCAGCAAACAAAAGAAGGTAAAACAGAGGGAACCACCTTGGAAGTGACAGGTGCAATAGATTAAAACCCTGTCCTTAGTACCAACTACATAGGAAGGGGCCTATAAATCATGAGATATATAAGCCAGACCAAGGAACTATCCGAAAATGAACTGACCCCACACTGCCCACAACAACACCAGAGAAAGTCTTAGATAAATTTTTACTATTTTCACTATCATTTTTAAAAATATTTTTCAATTTTTAAGTCCTTTATTACTCCTTTAATTTTCATTTTTATAACCTACTATTACTTTGCACAAAAAAAAAGAGACCCTATATTTTAAAGGAAACTTATATTGGAGAAGGAAATGGCAATCCACTCCAGTATTCTTGCCTGGAAAATCCCTTGGACAGAGAAGCCTAGTAGGTTACAGTCCATGGGGTTGCAAAGAGTCGGACACGACTGAGTGACTTCACCTCACCTCATATATATATATACATATTATAATTTTTGTGACTTTTTCTTTT
>SJYT01048974.1:0-16239 GCA_006410635.1 Cephalophus harveyi
AGGGAAACTAAGATACAAAAAAGACAAGGAAGGGAAAATTTAGGGAAGATCTTCCTCATAAAATAGAACAATCCCCCTTTTTCATGAGTGGCCATTCCTAACATGGTGATTTTCTCAGGAAGTAGTAAAATGGAATCACCCAAATGTGGACACATGTGATCTGCTATTTGGTTAATTGCCATTTTCCTTCAGCTCAAATGTTACTTTCCTAGGAAATCCTTTCCTGCTTTCTGTGACAATATCAGTTCAGTTAAGTCACTCAGTGATGTCTGACTCTTTGTGACCCCACAGACTGCAGCACTCCAAGCTTCCCTGTTCATCACCAACTCCTGGAGCCTGCTCAAACTCATGTCTATTGAGTCTGTGATGCCATCCAACCATCTCATCCTCTGTCATCCCCTCCACCTCCTGTGACTATATAAACCCTGACTATTATTCTCCTAGAATCCTGTGTTCTTCTTTTTAGAAGCACTTAGTGGAAACAGTGTCAGACTTTATTTTTTTGGGCTCCAAATTCACTGCAGATGGTGACTGCAGCTATGAAATTAAAGGACGCTTACTCCTTGGAAGGAAAGCTATGATCAACCTAGATAGTATATTAAAAAGCAGAGGTATTACTTTGCCAACNTTCTCCTAGAATCCTGTGTTCTTCTTTTTAGAAGCACTTAGTGGAAACAGTGTCAGACTTTATTTTTTTGGGCTCCAAATTCACTGCAGATGGTGACTGCAGCTATGAAATTAAAGGACGCTTACTCCTTGGAAGGAAAGCTATGACCAACCTAGATAGTATATTAAAAAGCAGAGGTATTACTTTGCCAACCAAGATCTGTCTAGTCAATGCTATGGTTTTTCCTGTGGTCATGTATGGATGTAAGAGTTGGTCTGTGAAGAAAGCTGAGCACTGAAGAATTGATGCTTTTGAACTGTGGTATTGCAGAAGACTCTTGAGAATCCCTTGGACTGCAAGGAGATCCAACCAGTCCATCCTAAAGGAGACCATTCCTGGGTTTTCATTGGAAGGACTGATGCTGAGGCTGAAACTCCAATACTTTGGCTACCTCACGCAAAGAGTTGACTCATTGTAAAAGACCCTGATGCTCGGAGGGATTGGGGGCAGGAGGAGAAGGGGATGACAGAAGATGAGAAGGTTGGATGGCATCATCGACTCAATGCTCATGAGTTTGGGTGAACTCTGGGAGTTGGTGATGGACAGGGAGGCCTGGCGTGCTGTGATTCATGGGGTCACAGAGTCGGACACAGCCGAGCAACTGAACTGAACTGATCACAGTAGTGAGTGACATGGAGTGTGAGATCCTTTTGTGTCCTTCTCCCCCGCAAACTTCAGCCTCAAAAAGTTAGGCTAGTGCATACATCTGCTCCATTTGCATCTGTATCTCTTAGTATAAAACCAGGGCCTGTTAGTTGCATAAATATAAGAATGAATGATTTAATATTTCTCAAGTTCTCCATCCAGTACTTATACTACTCACTTGACATAGACAAAATAGATATCAGACCACGCATAATTATTCAATGAAAACATCTAGCACACACACAAATACATACACACACAGCACATTTATCAATTCACCTGCAGAAACTCCTTGACCAATTGGAGGCTGGTGGCCCTACAGTCCCTAGGTTGGCAAAGAGCCGGACACAACCGAAGCAATTTGATATGCACACATGTATGTAAGACATATCTAAATAAAAGAATCAGTCTTAAATTCAAAATCACCTGACTGCCTAGTGTGTTCTTTCCTGGGTCCAGCTCACCTCACTGATTCCTATTTTCTTTAAGATGAATCTTTCAAAGAGGCCCTTTGATCTTGCAGATAAATAAGTGAGGTTACCCACTAGTTCATCTGACATACTCAAACATGTTCGAATTCTAGTGTGGGCTACCCGAGACTTTCACCAAACACCTACTATTTTTTGGATACCACATCTGACCTGAAAATTCAGAAATATGAGATATGGCATCTCTCCTAAAGTAACTTAAAATCTATCTGGAAATATAATCACACAACTAATTCCAATGGCTTCCAAAAAATGGAAGTGGTAAAGAATCCACCTGCCAATGCAGGAGATCCCTGGGTCAGGAAGATCCCCTGGAGGAGGAAATAGCACTCCACTCCAGTATTCTTGCCTGAGAAATCCCATGAACAGTGAAGCCTGATGGGCTTCAGTCAGTGAGATCACAGGAGTCGAATACCACTTAGTGAGTAAGCAACCACATGAAAGTCACAACATAAATACCGTGTGCTATAGGTGTGCAAAGAAACTGATCACTAACTTTTTCATAATTATTTTATTTCCAGACTTAACTTGGGGGGTTATTATTTTGTCTGATATGTGATTTGCTTCATATAGGAGTCTCACAAAATCTTAAATGAAATTGATGGATCAGTTTATTTATGAAAGAGAAATCTGATTTGTGCAACAAAAACAAATAAATGTGTATGTGTGTGAGAGAGAGGGAAAAGACTTAGTGTGTACTGTGTTAAATAGTGTTTTCTCAAAATCCATGTCTACCGAGAACCTTAGAACGTGACCTTATATGGAAATGGGGGCTTTGTAGTGTCAAAGAGAACTAGAGCTATGCACTAAAGTGGTAAAAAGAGATTTTATTCAGTAACTATTTTAATATTGGAAAGTCACATCATCGTCAGTCATGTCCGACTCTGTGTGACCCCACAGATGGCAGCCCACCAGACTCTCCTGTTCCTGGGATTCTCCAGGCAAGAACACTGGAGTGGGTTGCCATTTCCTTCTCCAATGCATGAAAGTGAAAAGTGAAAGGGAAGTCGCTCAGTCATTTCTGACTCTTAGTGACCCCATGGACTGCAGCCGACCAGGCTCTTCCATCCATGAGTTTCCAGGCAAGAGTACTGGAGTGGGGTGCCATTACCTTCTCCAATATTGGAAGAGAGTTTAATATAGAAAAGAGATCAATTCTGGTATATAGCCAAGGAGCCTTAATTGGGATGTATAGCCAAAGAGGAGGGAGAGGGGTTCAGTGGATGGAAATTTACTGAGAAGGAGACATCAAAGGTAATGGATTCTTGAAAAACATGATTAACAGGATTTTTCATCCTTGATATCTGGCCACTGTGATCAGATATCAAGGATGATTATATACAATGGGTGGGAGGGTTGACTTAGCAAAACTATTTTCTAAGCCTGGATTGTGCAGGCTACAGGCAGAATTGGGGCCTAGGAGGAGGCTCAGTGATTAAAGAATCTGCCTGACAAGGTAGGAGAGATGTAGGTTAAATCCCTGGGTTGGGGAAATCCCCTGGAGGAGAAAATGACAAGCCATTCCAGTATTCTTGCCTGGAGAATCCCGTGGACAGAGAAGCCTGGTGGGCTACAGTTGTGGGGTTACAAAAAGTCAGACAAAACTGAGCTACTGAGTATGCACTCACAGAGACCTTGTCCAGAAAAGATCTCAGAGGAACCTGACTGAAGTTTGCTCAAGGAGAGAGTTTTTTTTTTTTTTTTAATCAGATGCAATTAATTAAGATGAGGTCATACAGGATTAGGGTAGGCCTTAAATCCACTGTGACTGGAGCCCTTAAAAGAGCACAGAGATATAAACACCCAGGGAAAAACTTATGATTATGGATGCAGAAACTGGAATCACTCTTCTACAAGCCAAGGAATTCACAATTCATGCTGGCAATCATGAAACACTATGAGAAAGGTAGGCAAGTTTCTTCTGTAGAGCCTTCAGAGGAAGCACAACCCATCTGACACCTTAATCTTGGATTTCTCATCTCCATAACTGTAAAAGACTAAATTCTATTGTTTTAAACCTCCCAACTTGTGGTACCCTATTACAGCAGCACTAGAAATCTAACATAGGGTACTGTACCTACTAGAGCCCAGGGACAGCAAAGATTAAGAATATGAACCACCATACCAACAAGGCTTTCTGTTTGGTGAGGAAGGTTGGAATGAGATGGGGTAAAGGAGGTGATTTCACATTGTATATTTTCTATAATTATTTTACATGGCAGACTTATATAGTGCTTTGTCCTTTCAGAAGTATGTATAAAGCATTACCAAAAAAAATTAAAAAAAGACTATGCATCTATGTTCATCAGTGATATTGGCCTATAGTTTTCTTTTTTGGTGACATCTTTGTCAGGTTTTGGTATTAGGGTGATGGTGGCCTCATAGAATGAGTTTGGAAGTTTACCTTCCTCTGCAAAATTCTAGCAATCAGAATCCAACAACATATTAAAAAGATCATACACCATGACCAAGTGGGCTTTATCCCAGGGATGCAAGGATTCTTCAATATCCGCAAATCAATCAATGTAATTCACCACATTAACAAATTGAAAAATAAAAGCCATATGATTATCTCAATAGATGCAGAGAAGGCCTTTGACAAAATTCAACATCCATTTATGATAAAAACTCTCCAGAAAGTAGGAATAGAAGGAACATACCTCAACATAATAAAAGCTATATATGACAAACCCACAGCAAACATTATCCTCAATGGTGAAAAACTGAAAGCATTTCCCCTAAAGTCAGGAACAAGACAAGGGTGCCCACTTTCACCGCTACTATTCAACATAGTTCTGGAAGTTTTGGCCACAGCAATCAGGGCAGAAAAAGAAATAAAAGGAATCCAAATTGGAAAAGAAGAAGTAAAACTCTCACTGTTTGCAGATGACATGATCCTCTACATAGAAAATCCTAAAGACTCCACCAGAAAATTATTAGAGCTAATCAATGAATATAGTAAAGTTGCAGGATATAAAATCAACACACAGAAATCCCTGGCATTCCTATACACTAATAATGAGAAAGTAGAAAAAGAAATTAAGGAAACAATTCCATTCACCATTGCAACGAAAAGAATAAAATACTTAGGTATATATCTACCTAAAGAAACTAAAGACCTATATATGGAAAACTATAAAACACTGATGAAAGAAATCAAAGAGGACACTAATAGATGGAGAAATATACCATGTTCATGGATCGGAAGAATCAATATAGTGAAAATGAGTATACTACCCAAAGCAATCTACAGATTCAATGCAATCCCTATCAAGCTACCAGCGGTATTTTTCACAGAACTAGAACAAATAATTTCAAGATTTGTATGGAAATACAAAAAACCTCGAATAGCCAAAGCAATCTTGAGAAAGAAGAATGGAACTGGAGGAATCAACCTGCCTGACTTCAGGCTCTACTACAAAGCCACAGTCATCAAGACAGTATGGTACTGGCACAAAGACAGAAATATAGATCAATGGAACAAAATAGAAAGCCCAGAGATAAATCCACACACCTATGGACACCTTATCTTCGACAAAGGAGGCAAGAATATACAATGGAGTAAAGACAATCTCTTTAACAAGTGGTGCTGGGAAAACTGGTCAACCACTTGTAGAAGAATGAAACTAGATCACTTTCTAACACCACACACAAAAATAAACTCAAAATGGATTAAAGATCTAAACGTAAGACCAGAAACTATAAAACTCCTAGAGGAGAACATAGGCAAAACACTTTCCGACATAAATCACAGCAGGATCCTCTATGATCCACCTCCCAGAATACTGGAAATAAAAGCAAAAATAAACAAATGGGATCTAATTAAAATTAAAAGCTTCTGCACAACAAAGGAAACTATAAGCAAGGTAAAAAGACAGCCTTCTGAATGGGAGAAAACAATAGCAAATGAAGCAACTGACAAACAACTAATCTCAAAAATATACAAGCAACTCATGCAGCTCAATTCCAGAAAAATAAACGACCCAATCAAAAAATGGGCCAAAGAACTAAACAGACATTTCTCCAAAGAAGACATACGGATGGCTAACAAACACATGAAAAGATGCTCAACATCACTCATTATCAGAGAAATGCAAATCAAGACCACAATGAGGTACCATTTCACACCAGTCAGAATGGCTGCGATCCAAAAGTCTACAAGCAATAAATGCTGGAGAGGGTGTGGAGAAAAGGGAACCCTCTTACACTGCTGGTGGGAATGCAAACTAGTACAGCCACTATGGAGAACAGTGTGGAGATTCCTTAAAAAACTGCAAATAGAACTGCCTTATGACCCAGCAATCCCACTGCTGGGCATACACACCGAGGAAACCAGAATTGAAAGAGACACATGTACCCCAATGTTCATTGCAGCACTGTTTATAATAGCCAGGACATGGAAACAACCTAGATGTCCATCAGCAGATGAATGGATAAGAAAGCTGTGGTACATATACACAATGGAGTATTACTCAGCCATCAAAAAGAATTCATTTGAATCAGTTCTAATGAGATGGATGAAACTGGAACCTATTATACAGAGTGAAGTAAGCCAGAAAGAAAAACACCAATACAGTATACTGACACATATATATGGAATTTAGAAAGATGGCAATGATGACCCTGTATGCGAGACAGCAAAAGAGACACAGATGTATGGAACGGACTTTTGGACTCTGTGGGAGAGGGAGAGGGTGGGATGATTTGGGAGAATGGCATTGAAACGTGTATACTATCATGTAAGAACGAAGCACAAGCCTATGTTTGATACAGGATACAGGATGCTTGGGGCTGGAGCACGGGGATGATCCAGAGAGATGATGTGGGGTGGGAGGTGGGAGGGGGATTAGGGATTGGGAGCTAATATACACCCATGGTGGATTCATGTCAATGTATGGCAAAACCAATACGGTATTGTAAAGTAAAATAAAGTAAAAATAAAATTAAAAAAAAAAAAAGACTATGCAATGGATATGGGAAAAATTTAAAACTTTCTCTGATGAAGGCTAAGGAAATCTACATATATATTATAGTGAATATTACCATGTTAGGTTAGGACGCCTTGGTTTTACCTCTTTACAATTACCACAAACAGACCCTGAGATATCATGAATATATGGAACTGGTAGGAAGTTTTAGCTGTTCGTTTTCTATTTTAAAATCCTATTATTTTGTGTTACTTATACAGTGACTCTGCATATTTTGGCACTAACCTGACAATTCACATCAGAAGGGGAAAAGGCCAGTTTTCTTGCTTTGATTTTGTGACTTGTATCTGGTATCTTATTCACCACATACTTATATTCGTTATGATGAAAATACAGAAAATACATATTTGAACCTTCAGCTTCAGAGAAGAAAATATACAATTACATGTTCTGTGAAGACAAGAATTGTTATCCATTTTGTTTATTGATGTATACTCAGCACATTCAACAACATTTTTACACATAGTCACATTCGGTAGCTGTTGATGAATGAAAGAATATAAGTTGTTATCTTTGTTTTTTGTCGAGAGTGCTAGGAAAATTATATAAATGACATTGACCCAGATATTCAAACAGAAGCAAAATATCTGCATAAAAGCATTCAGGTAAGATCCTAGTTCCAGAACATCAAACTTCAGGATGATTTACTTATTAATTATTGTGCCTTTTAGTGTGATCCAAGACAAACAGGTCATGGTGGAGTTCTGACAAAACATGGTCCACAGGAGAAGGGAATGGCAAACCACTTCACTATTTTTGCCTTGAGAACTCCATGAACAGTATGAAAAGGCAAAAATATAGGACACTAAAAGATGAACTCCCCAGGTCAGTTGGTGTCCAATATGTTACTGGAGAGGAGTGGAGAAATAACTCCAGAAAGAATGAAGAGACGGAGCCAAAGCAAAAATGACAAGTAATGGATGTGACTGATGATGCAAGTAAAGTCCAATGCTGTAAAAAACAATATTGCATAGGAACCTGGAATGTAAGGTCTATGACTCAAGGTAAATTGAAAGTAGTCAAACAGGAGGTGGCAAGAGTGAACACTGACATTTTAGAAATCAATGCACTAAAATGAACAGGAATGGGCGAATTTAATTCAGATGACCATTATATCTACTACTGTGGGTAAGAATCTCAGAAAAAATGGAGTAGCCCTCATAGTCAACAAAAGAGTCTGAAATGTAGTACTTGGGTGCAATTTAAAATGACAGTCAATGATGGCATCACCGACTCAATGGATATGAGTTTGAGTAAACTCTGCGAGTTGGTGATGGATGGGGAGACTTGAGGTTGCAAAGAGTTGGTCACAACTAAGTGACTGACTGAACTGAAAAATGACAGAATGATCTCTGTTCATTCCAAAGGCAAGCCATTCAATATCACAGTAATCCAAGTCTATATACTGACCAGTAATGCTGAAGAAGCTGAAGTTGAATGGTTCTATGAAGACCTACAAGACCTTCTAGAACTAACACCCAAAAAAGATGTCCTTTGCATCGCAGGGGACTGGAATGCAAAAATAGGAACTCAGGAGATACCTGGAGTAGCAGGCAAATTTGCCTTGAGAATGCACTGGTCACAGCAAAGATCCTCTTCCAACAACACAAGAGAAGATTTTATCCATGGACGTCACCAGATGGTCAATACTGAAATCAGATTGATTATGTTTTATGCAGCCAAAGAAGGAGAAGCTCTATACAGTCAGCAAAAACAAGATTGGGAGCTGACAATGGCTCAGACCATGAACTCCTTATTGCCAAATTCAGACTTAAAGTGAAGAAATAGGGAAAACCACTAGATCTTTCAGGCATGACCTAAATCAAATCCCTTAGGATTACACAGTGGAAGTGAGAAATAGATTTAAGGGACTAGATCTGATAGACAGAGTGCCTGAGGAACTATGGATGGATGTTCATGACATTGTATAGGATGCAGTGATCATGACCATCTCCAAGAAAAAGATATGCAAAAAGGCAAAATGGTTGTCTGAGGAGGCCTTGTAAATAGCTGAGGAAAGAAGAGAAGCGAAAGGCAAAGGAGAAAAGGAAAGATATACCCATTTGAATGCAGAGTTCAAAAAATAGAAAGGCAAATTAACAAAGCATTCTCAGTAATTATTTCAAAATAATAGAGGAAAAAAATAGAATGGGAAACACTAGAGATCTCTTCAAGAAAATTAGAGATTCAAGGAAATAGTTCATACAAAGATGGACACAATAAAGGACAGAAATGGTATGGACCTAACATGCATAAGAAATTAAGAAGAGGTGGCAATAATATAAAAAGAACTGTACAAAAAAGATCTTTATGACCCAGATAACCACGATGGTGTGACCACTCACCTAGAGCCAGACATCCTGGAATGCAAAGTCAAGTGGGCCTTAGGAAGCATCACAACAAGTAAAGCTAGTGGACGTGATGGAATTCTGGTTGAGCTATTTCAAATCCTGGAAGATGATGCTGTGAAAGTGCTGCACTTAATATGCCAGCAAATTTGGACAACTCAGCAGTGGCCACAGGACTGGAAAAGGTCAGTTTTCATTCCAGTCCCAAAGAAAGGAAATGTCAAAGAATGTTCAAACTACCACACAATTGCACTCATCTCACATGCTAGCAAACTAATGCTCAAAATGCTCCAAGTTAGACTTCAACACTACATGAACCATGAACTTCCAGATGTTCAAGCTGGATTTAGAAAAGGCAGAGGAACCAGAGATCAAGTTACCAACATCTGTTGTATCATTAAAAAACAAGAGAGTTCCAGTAAAACATTTACTTATGGTTTATTGACTATGCAAAAGCCTTTGACTGTGTGGATCAGAGCAAACTGGAAAATTCAAGAGAAAGGAATACCAGGCCACTTTACCTGCCTCCTGAAAAATCTCTATGCATGTCAATAAGCAACCTTTAGAATGAGACATGGTACAACAGACTGGTTCTAAATAGGTAAAGGAGTATATCAAGGCTGTATATATCACCCTGCTTATTTCACTTATATGCAGAGTACATCATGTGAAGTACTGGACTGGATGAAGCACAAACTAAAATCAAGATAGCCAGGAGAAATATCAATAACCTCAGATAGGCAGGTGATACCACCCTCATGGCAGAAAGCAAAGAAGAACTAAAGCCCCTTGATGAAAGTGAAAGAGGAGAGTGAAAACGTTGGCTTAAAACTCAACATTCAAAAAACGAAGATGATGGCAAAAGGTCCCATAACTTCATGGCAAATAGATGAGGAAACAATGGAGAGAGTGAGACTTTATTTTCTTAGGCTCCAAAATCATTGCAGATGGTGACTGCAGCCACGAAATTAAAAGATGCTTGTTCCTTGGAAGAAAAGTTATGACAAACCTAGACAGCAAATGAAAAAGCAGAGACATTACTTTGGAACAGTGGTCTATCTAGTCAAAGCTATGGTTTTTCCAGTAGTCGTGTATGGATGTGAGAATTTGACTCTAAAGAAAGTAGAGCACTGAAGGATTGATGATTTTAACTGTGGAGTTGGAAAAGATTCTTGCGAGTCCCCAGGACTCCAAGGAGATCACACCAGTCAATCCCTAAAGGAAATCAGTCTTGAATATTCATTGGAAGAACTGAGGCTGAAGCTGAAACTCCAATACTTGGGCTACCTGATGAGAAGAACTGACTCACTGGAAAAGTCCCTGGTTCTGGGAAAGATTGAATGTGGGAGGAGAAGGGGAAGACAAAGGATGAGATGGTTGGATGTTATCACCTGATTCAATGGACATGAGTTCGAGGAAACTCCGAGAGCTGGTGATGGAGAGGGAGTCCTGGCATGCTGCAGTCCATGGGGTTGCAAAGAGCTGGACACAATTGAGCGACTGAACTGCCTTATTAATTAATATTCTACAGTGTTTCTTACTTAACCCATTGTTTATCTACCTAAAATATGTTACTATAATAAGTAAAATAGATTACTATACTAAGAATCCATCATAGTTTGAAAATCTCCAACTAACCTTGTGAATTCTTAAGGGTGTGATATTCTACAGAGGCATAATTGCACTAACATAATCTCCTCATTTCCAAAACACTACTTTCAGTGACTTGCAGTTTTTCAACCTTTTAGCATGCCTATTTTATTGGAAATTATTTGCTCTGTATTCTATTGTATTGTTCTTATAGTTTGATTATATTTTACTACAAACTGTGCTTTATTGGCTATGCCAATGCCTTTGACTGTGTGGATCACAATAAACTGTGGAAAATTCTGAAAGAGATGGGAATACCAGACCACCTGACTTGTCTCTTGAGAAACCTATATGCAGGTCAGGAAGAAACAGCTAGAACTTGACATGGAAGAACACTGGTTTCAAATAAGAAAAGGAGTACATCAAGGCTGCATATTGTCACCCTGCTTATTTAACTTCTATGCAGAGTACATTATGAGAAACACTGGGCTGGAAGAAGTACAAGCTGGAATCAAGATTGCCGGGAGAAATATCAATAACCTCAGATATGCAGATGACACCACCCTTATGGCAGAAAATGAAGAGGAACTAAAAAGCTTCTTGATGAAAGTGAAAGAGGAGAGTGAAAAAGTTGGCTTAAAGCTCAACATTCAGAAAATAAAGATCATGGGTTCTGGTCCCGTCACTTCATGGGAAATAGATGGGGAAACAGTGGAAACAGTGTCAGATTTAATTTTCTCGGGCTCCAAAATCACTACAGATGGTGACTGCAGCCATGAAATTAAAAGACGCTTACTCCTTGGAAGAAAAGTTATGAGCAATCTAGATAGCATATTGAAAAGCAGAGACATTACTTTGCCAACAAAGGTCTGTCTAGTCAAGGCTATGGTTTTTCCAGTGGTCATGTATGGATGTGAGAGTTGGACTGTGAAGAAAGCTGAGCACCGAAGAATCGATGCTTTTGAACTGTGGTTTTGGGGAAGACTCTTGAGAGTCCCTTGGACTGCAAGAAGATCCAACCAGTCCATTCTTAAGGAGATCAGCCCTGGGATTTCTTTGGAGGAAATGATGCTAAAGCTGAAACTCCAGTACTTTGGCCACCTCATGTGAAGAGTTAACTCACTGGAAAAACTCTGATGCTTTGAGGGATTGGGGCCAGGAGGAGAAAGGGACGACAGAGGATGAGATGGCTGGATGGCATCACTGACTCAATGGACGTGAGTCTGAGTGAACTCCGGGATTTGATGATGGACAGGGAGGCCTGGAGTGCTGCAATTCATGGGGTTGCAAAGAGACGAACATGACTGAGCGACTGAACTGAACTGATTAAGAATCCTGACATACTTATTAGATCTATGGTGCTTTGAAAGGTATCTTTCTAGATTCACAGAAGAATGCAAATACATTTGAAAAAGCCCTCATTTTAAGCATTCTTATTTATGTACATATATGTATGTGCATGTGTGCATGCATGCTAAGTTGCTTCATCTATGTCCAGCTCTTTGCAACCCTATGGACTATAGCCTACCAGGCTCTTCTGTCTATGGGGATTCTCCAGGCAAGAATACTGGAGTGAGTTGCCAAGCCCTCTAGGGGATTCTCTAGACCCAGAGATGGAACCCACATCTTTCATGTCTCCTCCATTGAAAGGCGAGTTCTTTACCACTAGCGCCAACTGAGAAGCCAATATACGTGTATGCTGCTACTGCTGCTAAGTCACTTCAGTCATATCCGACTCTGTGCAACCCCATAGGCAGCAGCCCACCAGGCTCCCCTGTCCCTGGGATTCTCCAGGCAAGAACACTGGAGTGCGTTTCTATTTCCTTCTCCAATTCATGAAAGTGAAAAGTGAAAGTGAAGTCGCTCAGTCGTGTCTGGCTCCTAGCGACCCCATGGAGTGCAGCCTACCAGGCTCCTCTGTCCATGGGATTTGACAGGCAAGAGTACAGGAGTAGGTTGCCATTGCCTTCTCCTAATGAGGTCTTATTGATTGCTAGTTTTTAAATAGAAAGAAAACATGGCATCTTTTATATAATTCCATATTTCATAACTAGTTGTGTACTTTTATGTGTCACATTAGAAGATATAGACTTTTGGGGGACTACAGTATATATCATGAGGTCTCATTAGAAAATAAATTCCATCTTCAACCAAACTAGAACATGTAATATGAAAATTTCAGTGCTTAGAATGATTTCTCCCATTGCAGTACAGACTGGTTCAAAGATAATTAGTTAACTTACATTTCAGTGGTTTCTGAATAGAGCTACAATGAGTTTTTCATGAGAGATCAAATATCAAAAACAAACTGTAATGAACAAATCTGACTCCACATTGGATCTGTTTTATTTTAACCTTTATATACTGTTAGATTTTGCTATAAGTTAATCACCAAAGGGATATCTCCTATAAGCTTAAAGTATACAATGGCTCATCTCAGGGAATCTTGCCTTTGGTGCTTAAGTTTTAACCTAAGATACCTTTGTTTAAGTTCACAGGAAACATCTTGACCAGACCCACCAGTGAAAGGCTGCAGGAGAGAAATTAACACATTCCCTCCAGAAACTAGCCAGAACCAGGAGACATTTGCAAAAATGTGTTACTTTTCTTTTTCTATGTTGCTTCCTCACCTCCCCCGTTTTGTTCTCTGAAAGAAATTATCATCCAAACCTTCGCAAGATGGTTCGTTGGGACACTAGTCCACCATCTTCTTGGTCTGTTAGATTTCTGAATAAAGACACTATTCCTTGCTCCAACAACTCAACTCTTAATTTATTGGCCTGTCATATGGCAAGTGCTATAAGCTTGGACCCAGTAAGAAAAAAACGTACATGATGTTCATCCTGATTTTTTTCAAGGAAAGTAAACATTCTTGCTAGCCTCATAGCATATGGAAACCTCAAGTCAAAGACCAATGAATCGTTTTTGGACTATTTCTCTTTTGATTGGGTAGAGAAGTGCTGGCTTGTTCACGACCTTTGGTAGAAGAGTGTTGCCACAGTCTGAGAATGAGGCTGTGGATCACAAATGCCTATTGTTGCTGTCGTCAGTTAATGGTTATTGAGCTCTAAATGCAGTAGAGAGCATATAATGAGGGATGGTTTCTGACCATGGATGTTAACAACCAATGTTCAAGGGAAACTGTCTAGGCACTAAAACTAATTATTCTCCTCATCTTTGGTAACCTTAAAGTATATCAAATTAGGTCCCTATGAGTAATAAATCTTTTTCAAAAGGTTTTAGAGAGTTCATAGGGCTTCAGGATGAGACTTCACTGAACGAACTCAATCTGGCTGTCAAACATCATTAAAACTAAAATATCACATTACTTGGATTAAAGTTGATTCTATTTTAATTACAGAGTATAAATTTCTTCTTTGGTTAGCCTCCATGAAAAGTTCAAGATATCCCTTGGGCGTTTATCAGTCAATATATCTCCTTTTCCTTAATACATTGGGAAAGAACTAATACATATTAGCTATGACTGTGGACTATTTGTAAGGCCTCCCCAGACAGCCATTTTGCTTTTTTGCATTAATTTTCCATGGGAATGGTCTTGATCCCTGTCTCCCGTACAATGTCACGAACCTCATTCCATAGTTCATCAGGCACTCTATCTATCAGATCTAGGCCCTTAAATCTATTCCTCACTTCCACTGTATAATCATAAGGGATTTGATTTAGGTCATACCTGAATGATCTAGTGGCTTTCCCTACTTTCTTCAATTTGAGTCTGAATTTGGCAATAAGGAGTTCATGATCTGAGCCACAGTCAGCTCCTGGTCTTGTTTTTGTTGACTGTATAGAGCTTCTCCATCTTTGGCTGCATAGAATATAATCAATCTGATTTCGGTGTTGACCATCTGGTGATGTCCACGTGTAGAGTCTTCTCTTGTGTTGTTGGAAGAGGGTGTTTGCTATGACCAGTGCATTTTCTTGGCAAAACTCTATTAGNTCGGTGTTGACCATCTGGTGATGTCCACGTGTAGAGTCTTCTCTTGTGTTGTTGGAAGAGGGTGTTTGCTATGACCAGTGCATTTTCTTGGCAAAACTCTATTAGTCTCTTCCCTGCTTCATTCCGCATTCCAAGGCCAAATTTGCCTGTGACTCCAGGTGTTTCTTGGCTTCCTACTTTAGCATTCCAGTCCCCTATAATGAAAAGGACATCTTTTTTGGGTGTTAGTTCTAAAAGATCGTGTTGCCCTAGTGGCCTTTAAGACCAACTAGAGATGCCCCTGTTATAGTTTAAGAAAAGAAAAAACAGAACAATTATGCTGCATGTCTTATTTCATGTTCTTACTGTGTGACTCCAGGCAAGAGTAAATATTATTATTCAAAGGAAAGTCATGGAAGTATATCTTAAGTCATTGTCATATACAACTGGCAAAGCTAAACAATAAATAAGCTGCTTATCAGTACAATTCATGCAAACCCATGGGTCAATAACTTGGTTACATATCAAAGATACATAAGAAGTTCCTTCCTCTGGCCACCTGAAACTAATTTTTATCCACATAGTGACTTAAAAAAACAAAACCAAAAAACTCTGGTTTACTTTTTTAATCAGAAAAAAAAATCTACTTGACCTTCATCTTTCTATTTCACATTTAATGACTTCCTCTTCTTTATTCATCCTACCAAACCTTTCTCAGAGAAATAGATGTCTCATCATCTCATCCTTCCTTCCCTCTTCCATACATGTCCTCATCTTTGACTTGCAAATCTACAGAACTCAGATATTTAGAGAATGGCTTCTCAGACTTTAAGATACTTTGGCATGTGCAAAGGTCCAGTAAACATTTTCATTTCCATATCCTGATGGATCATCAAAGATGACTTTGAAAAACATCTACTACACAACTGGCTATCTTTACCAACTGGTCAAAACAGTATTTTTCTAACTCTCCCATGTTTGACTATATGTGAATGTGATTATTTCAGGAAGGTAAGCTTAATTATTAATTAATACTCTTCATATCACATGATTACCTTCCTACCATCATTTCACTGCTTTAAGTTTTCATGAGTTTGTGAGCACTTAATTTTAGTGTGTTATAATTTCCTAACTGGTAGAACTAATCTCATACTCTTCAAGTTCCTATCTTACACAAAATATTTAGCGGCTTAAAGTATCTTCATAATTATTTATCTCATCTGCTTAATTATCACTGTTTCTTTACAAACCTGTATTATACTTTTTGTCTGGCAGTCAGGAACTTCCGTAACCTATGTCCTTCAGTTTTTCTAGTTCTATCTAATTATGCTCCTATAAATTTAACATTTAGATTAAACCAGACTACTCACACTCTACTTAGATTTCAAGTGTTCTTTCTTATAAACTTGTCATTGTCTTACTGACTCTTTAACTGGAACACCTTAAACACCTACATATTCTATAAAGTACAAATTAAAGATTACTCCCTAAACAGTAATTTCAGAACAACCTGTATTTTTATCTTCCTTCACTCACCTCTTCTTGAATTTTTTAAAAATTATTGTATACTATATTGCTA
>SJYT01048974.1:26816-40032 GCA_006410635.1 Cephalophus harveyi
GAGATTGAAACTGTAATCAGAAATCTTCCCAAAAACAAAACCCCGGGACCAGACTCCTTCACAGCTGAATTCTACTAAAAATTTAGAGAAGAGCTAACACCTATCCTACTCAAACTATTCCAGAAAATTGTAGAGGAAGGTAAACTGCCAAACTCATTCTATGAGGCCACTGTCACCTTAATACCAAAACCTGACAAAGATGCCACAAAAAAAGAAAGCTACAGGCCAATATCACTGATGAACATAGATGCAAAAATCCTTAACAAAATTCTAGCAAACAGAATCCAACAGCATATTAAAAAGATCATACATCATGACCAAGTGGGCTTTATCCCAGGGATGTAAGGATTCTTCGATATCCACAAATCAATCAATGTAATACACCACATTAACGAATTGAAAAATAAAAACCATATGATTTTTGCAATAGATGCAGAGAAACCCTTTGACAAAATTCAACATCCATTTATGATAAAAACTCTCCAGAAAGCAGGAATGGAAGGAACATATCTCAACATAATAAAAGCTGTATATGAGAAACCCAGAGCAAACATTATCCTCAATGGTGGAAAACTGAAAGCATTCCCCTAAAATCAGGAACAAGACAAGGGTGCCCACTCTCATCACTGCTATTCAACATAGTTTTGGAAGTTTGGGGCACAACAATCAGAGCATTAAAAAAAAAAAAAGAATCCAGATTGGAAAAGAAGTACAGCTCTCACTGTTTGCAGATGACATGATCCTCTATATAGAAAACCTAAAGCCTCAACCAGATTACTAGAGCTAATCAATGAATATAGTAAAGTTGCAGGATATAAAATAAACTCAAAATGGATTAAAGATCTGAATGTAAGACCAGAAACTATAAAACTTCTAGAGGAAAACATAGGCAAAACACTCTCTGACATAAATCACAGCGGGATCC
This sequence comes from Cephalophus harveyi, assembly GCA_006410635.1. Classification (NCBI taxonomy): domain Eukaryota; kingdom Metazoa; phylum Chordata; class Mammalia; order Artiodactyla; family Bovidae; genus Cephalophus; species Cephalophus harveyi. The sequence continues at coordinate 27,742 of SJYT01048974.1, forward strand.
TCTATGACCCATCTCCCAGAATATTGGAAATAAAAGCAAAAATAAACAAATGGGATCTAATTAAAATTAAAAGCTTTTCCACAACAAAGGAAACTATAAGCAAGGTGAAAAGACAGCCTTCATAATGGGAGAAAATAATAGCAAATGAAGCAACTGACAAAGAATTAATCTCAAAAATATACAAGCAACACCTGCAGCTCAATTCCAGAAAAATAAACGACCCAATCAAAACATGGGCCAAAGAACTAAATAGACATTTCTCCAAAGAAGACATACAGATGGCTAACATACACATGAAAAGATGCTCAACACCACTCATTATCAGAGAAATGCAAATCAAAACCAGAATGAGGTACCATTTCATGCCAGTCAGAATGACTGCGATCCAAAAGTCTACAAGCAATAAATGCTGGAGAGGGTGTGGAGAAAAGGGAACCCTCTTACACTGTTGGTGGGAATGCAAACTAGTACAGCCACTATGGAGAACAGTGTGGAGATTCCTTAAAAAACTGGAAATAGAACTGCCTTATGACCCAGCAATCCCACTGCTGGGCATACACACCGAGGAACCCAGAATTGAAAGAGACATGTGTATCCTAATGTTCATCGCAGCACTGTTATAATAGCCAGGACATGGAAGCAACCTAGATGTCCATCAGCAGATGAATGGATAAGAAAGCTGTGGTACACATATACAATGGAGTATTACTCAGCTATTAAAAAGAATACATTTGAATCAGTTCTAATGAGGTGGATGAAACTGGAGCCTATTATATAGAATGAAGTAAGCCAGAAAGAAAAACACCAATACAGTATACTAATGTATATATATGGAATTTGGAAAGATGGTAATTATAACCCTGTATGCAAGACAACAAAAGAGACACAGATGTACTGAACAGTCTTTTGGACTGTGTGGGAGAGGGAGAGGTTGGGATGATTTGGGAGAATGGCCTTGAAACATGTATAATATCATATAAGAAACGAATCGCCAGTCCAGGTTCAATGCAGGATACAGGATGCTTGAGGCTGGTGCACTGGAATGATCCAGAGGGATGGTACTGGGAGGGATGTGGGAGGGGGGTTCAAGATGAGGAACACGTGTACATCTGTGGCAGATTCATGGTGATGTATGGCAAAACCAATACAATGTTGTAAAGTAATTAGCCTCCAATTAAAATCTCACACACTAGTAAAGTAATGCTCAAAATTCTCCAAGCCAGGCTTCTGCAATACATGAACCGTGAACTTCTAGATGTTCAAGCTGGTTTTAGAAAAGGCAGAGGAACCAGAGATCAAATTGCCAACATCTGCTGGATCATGGAAAAAGCAAAAGAGTTCCAGAAAAACATCTATTTCTGCTTTATTGACTATGCCAAAGCCTGTGACTTTATTTTCCACAATAAACTGTGGAAAATTCTGAAAGAGATGTGAATACCAGACCACCTGACCTGCCTCTNCTCATTAGAATTAAGAATTATACCACTGAGAGTCAAAAGTGAAGCCATAAATTATCAGAAGATATTGTCAATGCACATATTTGATAAAGAACTTCTATCTGGAATACATAAAGAACCCTTACAATTGATAAGAATATTACTGACTATGCAGTAGATTATATGGGCAATGACTTGAATTTATGCACTATAAAAATGATATGAAATGGTCACCAAACTTACAAAAATATGTTTAAAATCATTACACATCACAAAAACACAATTTAAAATTGCAATGCAATGCAGCTGCGTACTGAAAAGAATGACTACAATGAAATAAAGACAATACCAAATGTTAGAAAAAAAAAAAACTATAAATGAAAATCTTGTTTACATCTGGAGTCAATTTAAATAGAATCACCCAACCAAATCCTTTGTGCTATCTTCTAGGGCTAAACATACAAACATACTATGATTCATCAACGCTACACCTAGGTACTTACCTAAAATAAATGTGTACATTATTTGCCAGAGACATGTGAAAAAGTGTTTTTAGTAGGCCTTTACTTGATGATGATGATGTTGTTGTTAAGTCACTAAGTTATATCCAACTCTTCTGCAACCCCATGGACTGTAGCCTGCCAGGCTCCTCTGTCCATGGGACTTCCCCAGCAAGAATATTGGAGTGGGTGGCCATTTCTTTCTCTAGGGGTTCTTCCCAGACCAGGGATCAAATCCAAAACTCCTGCATTGGCAGGTGACTTCTTTACCACTGTTCCAGGAAGAATGCCCCCTTTACATGATAGTCCCAATTATAAAGAAAAACACAAAGAAAGGCCCATCAAATTCAGTAAACTGTGACATAGTCATGCAATACAATGTTATATCACTATGAAAACAAACAAATTTGTAATTTACAACATCACGAATAAACATGAGAAACAAAATATCACAAAATAATTCAGACAATATGATTCCATTGTTACATAGTTTTAAGGCATACATGAATTATCTAAAATGAAAATATGGATTACCTTACGAGTGTAACACTTAGTAGGAAAGAGAATGAGGGATTTGGGAGCTCCAGTAATATACTTTTAATGTTGATTACAGGAAGTGATATTAGTTTGTAACAAACTGTTGATATATTTTTATCATTTGTGCATATATTGATATGCATCTCCCTAAATAAATATGTGAACTTCAAAACCATTTTTCAATGAATGAATGCATTGACAATTTTGGAGCCAGGTCTTTCACTTTTGGAAAACTAAGTCAAAAAACTTGAAAGAGGACTAGAGTTCACCTTGTAGTTTCTTATTATATTGGGAGGAAAGAGGGATAAGAGAACAAGAGGGAAAAGGGACAAGGGGTAGAGAATGAATCTCCAAACATAAACAATATCTATAATATCTATATTTTTTAGCTGTGTCCAGTGAGAGTATCCTGAAGCAATGATACTCCAATAATGAACACTTTATCTCTAGATATTCTTATCAAAATCTCATGTTTCACTTAAGGATTCTATACTCCCTAGAGTAAAAGCTAAATCCAATACTGAAGCAGGGAAACTACAAGATTATCCTGGAATATGCTCATTTTATTGTGTCCAAAGTTGCTCAAAGAATACTGGAGACAAATCAAAAGGGCATAATTGCTGTCATGAAGGGGTTTTAAGTGTAATTTGGAAAAATGTGAATACCAAAATGAAGGTACTATTGGATTATAATGCTCTAAATAACATAGGACCATATAAGCCCATTGTGGCTATTCTTCTTTTTCAGTTGCTATGTCGTGCCTGACTCTTTGTGATCCCATGGACTTCAGTATGCCAGGTCTCCCTGTCCTTCACTATCTTCCAAACTTTGCTCAAATTTATGTCCATTGAGTCGATGGTGTCATCTATTTTTCTCTGTTGCTGACTCATTGGAAAAGACCCTGACTCTGGGAAAGACTGAGGTCAGAAGGAGAAGTGGCCAACAGAGGATGAGATGAGCCCATACTAGTATTAATATATTAAAGAATGAATAAGTAAATCTATTCAAATGGAAAGCCCTTCTTTTCCTTTTAACAGCAATTCATATAGATGAAATGAGGTAGTTAGAAAATCATCCAGTGAGACTAAAATTAATAATTTGATTGAAGAAAAGGGTATTTACATGTTTTCAAAGAATTTCATCCCAAATACTTATAAGTCAATTCAGTTCAGTTGCTCAGTTGTGTCCGACTCTGTGTGACCCCATGAAAAAGAGCACGCCAGGCCTCCCTGTCCATCACCAACTCCCAGAGTCTACCCAAACCCATGTCCATTGAGTCAGCGATGCCATCCAACCATCTTATCCTCTGTCATCCCCTTCTCCTGCCCTCAATCTTTCCCAGCATCAGGGCCTTTCATCAAGTGGCCAAAGTACTGGAGTTTCAGCTTCAACATCAGTCCTTCCAATGAATACCTAGGACTGATCTCCTTTAGGATGGACTGGTTGGATTGCCTTGCAGTCCAAGGGACTCTCAAGAGTCTTCTCCAACACCACAGATCAAAAGCATCAATTCTTTGGTGCTCAGCTTTCTTTTAGTCCGACTCTCACATCCATAACTGACTACTGGAAAAACCATAGCCTTGACTAGACAGACCTTTGTTGGCAAAATAATGTCTGATTTTTAATATGCTGTCTAGGTTGGTCATAACTTTCCTTCCAAGGAGTAAGTGTCTTTTAATTTCATGACTGCAATCACCATCTGCAGTGATTTTGGAGCCCAAAAATATAAAGTCAGAGTGAAAATAATAAGTTTACAGTGGAGAGAACTAAGGGATACTATCTTAACAAAGTGATTTTAACTGGCATCAACAATACTGAGAATAATACAATAACATGTCTGTGATATGCATCCCTAAAGAGGGATTGGAGGCAGGAGGAGAAGGGGACGACCGAGGATGAGTTGGCTGGATGGCATCACTGACTTGATGGATGTGAGTCTGAGTGAACTCTGAGAGATGGTAATGAATAGGTAGGCCTGGCGTGCTGCGATTCATGGGGTCGCAAAGAGTCGGACAGGACTGAGCGACTGAACTGAACTGAACTGAAAGAGTGAAAGCAACTAAATACAATGAGTACTCCTCTATTGAATCCTATATCAAGGAAAGAACAAAACCTATAGAAGACATTGTTGAGACAACTGACAGGATTTAGGTATGAACTGTGGATAATGTTTGATATATATATATATTTAATTTTGATTTAAAAATTACTATGGTTTTAAAAAGAATGTCTTTATCCTTGTTTTTTAAGAAATGTACACAATAATACTGAGGTGCAGGACACATAATATATTAAATGTACTCTCCAATATAAAATTTATTTTCATGTCCAATAGTGTCCATTTCTTTGTGATTAACCTTTGCGAATGACCTGAATTTCCTGGATTAAACCCTGAGAGACTATATATATAGCTATTGGTCACAAACAAATGAGCTACTGGTCATAGATATGAATTTAATCCAGTGCACAATTGATGTTATAATGGTGCCCTATTGAATTAGATATAAAATGCACTGGTTGATTCAATTGTGCATTGTAACCTTAAATCTGCAAAGAAAATGTGTGCATACAAACTTGCTTTGAAATATGCTGTATGTATGCAGTTCATGCTGAACCTATATTTATGTGTTTATATCCATATTCTTGAAATATTATTTATGTTAAAGTCTGCCACCTGAGTGCTGTATTGACTACACAGTGAGGTTTAAAACAGTATATAACCATTTAAAAAACAACTCATCTGGGTAAGAGAGGGCAATTATCATTATTGCCTGCCACTTATGTAAGTTAAATCCCACATATAAATATATTCTCAAGAGAAGATGACAGATTGCCTCTTTGTTAAATTAAGAAGGTTCAGAGTGACATTTCATAAAAAAATTGCCCTGCTACCTCCACACAGGCTGTACCTACTCGTATTTGTAATCAGACTAAAGTACACAATTGAACAGAGCTTGTCTGGATTCATAGCTCTACATCATATTCAGAAATTTTCTTTTGATGGATGGCATGTTGCCAACAAGCTCATCTGGGAACATCAGAGATAGAGTGAAACACATTAAAGCAGTCACATAAGTAACAGATCAATGACTAAAACATCTTTTCATTGATGCAATCAGAACACTGAAACATTGACAGGAAGTAAAGATTATTGGTAATATTTTTTCATTTTTTTAGCTACTATGAAGCAATAATGTGAAGTATAACTGTGTCTTTTATACTATCCTATGTGGGTGGGCATGTATATTAACAAGTGAAGTAAGTACTCTGAATAAAGCAACTTTAAAGACAACATAAATCATCCTGTCTACATTATTATTGAGTTTCCTAGGGAGCTCAGTATTAAGGAATCTGCCTGCCAATGCAGGAGACACAGGTTCAATCCCTGGGTCTGAAAGATCCCTTAGAGGAGAACATGGCAACACATTCCACTGTTCTGCCTAGAAAATTCCATGAAATGAGGAGTCTGGTGGGATACAGTCCATGGGGACACAAAGAGTCAGGTACAACTGAACACACAGAGGCATGTTTGTTACTATCATTAACAAGTAACAAACACAATAGTTGTTTGATATGTATTATATTTAATACTTAAATCTATACATTTCAGGGAATACTAATAAATGCATTCAAATATTTAATAACTTTCTATTTGATTTGACGCATCTGTTCAATAGAATTGGTGTTACTTGTCTTATAACACAATATACATGTAATAGAATGTAAGTATAGGTTTGCTTCAGTACACATATTGTTACTATCATTAACAAGTAACAAAGACAATAGTTGTTTGATACTTATTATATTTAACACTTAAATCTATACATTTCAGGGAATACTAACAAATGCATTCAAATATTTAATAACTTTCTATTTGATTTGACTCATCTGTTCAATAGAATTGGTGTTACTTGTCTTATAACACAATATACATATAATAGAATGTCAGTATAGGTTTGCTTCAGTACACCTTCCATTTAGTGAGATGGAAACTGAGTAAGTGATGCTCACAAACACATTTTTGAGCCTACCATGGTACTTGACACATAATATTTACCTCATAAATATTTATTAAATGATTTTTTTGCAAATATTTGGAAAGGAATGAGGAAGAACATTAAATTATCAGAACTAGTCAAAGATGGAACATGCTGGCCTAAGAGCCATCACATTTTCTAATGGAAAATATCCAAACAGATACATTAAATTATGGAACTGAGAAACTTGAAGTTAATTAGAGTTTGACCTAGTATCAGCGTATTTCCAGCTATTTTTTTTTTAAACCTCTGAATCAGATATAATTGAAATCTCATGTGAGGTGAAAGTTGCTCAGTAATGTCTGACTCTTTGGAACCCCATGGACTATACATATACAGTTCATGGAATTCTCTAGGCTGGAATAATGGAGTGGGTAGCTGTTCCCTTCTCCAGGGGATCTTCCCAACCCAGGGACTGAACCCAGGTCTCCCATATTGCAGGTGCATTCTTTACCAGCTGAGTCACCAGGGAAGCCCATTAAATCTCATGAAGAAGTCTAATTCACAAGAGATTTTTTGGTTTTGCTTTTAATAGGTACATAATAAAAACATTTAAAACCAGCTGCCAGGGTCCAGCCCCAGTGGATCCAGGGAATTCGAAGGGGAGACGGCATCGGCGGTCAGAAAAGAAAAGTTTAATTAAGTGCTAATTAAGGATATAAAGAGAGACTTAATAAGGATAGCTCAGTGAGAAAATTCAGTGGAGAAAAAGGGCTGAATAACTTGGTTTTATGTGGAATACCAATAAAACTGCAAGACAAGGAATTTGCACCACCTACATCTTTGCGTAGGCCGAGCCTCCTTCCTCATGACCTTTGCCATGGGCGGAGTTCCTCACGCTGGCTCCCAGCAACCAGCTTCAAAAGGGGATATGTGAAATATGTTGGTTCATGTACATAAAACAATCAAAGATGAGTTTAGCCTCTGTCAATGGAGTTATGGTAACTGATAACATTGCTCTAAGAGTGGATGGTGTCTCCAGAGCATTTTTAAACTTCATGGCCCTTGGATTATCATCAATAAATCAAGCAATTTTCCTACTCAAGGTGAGGTATCTGAGCAACATTAATTCATCAGCTTTGACTGTTTCTAATATATGCCAGCCTTCATAAAACTAAACATTAAGCAACCTAGTTAGGTTCATAATGTTATCCTCTTTGGGCTATGTGCATGTTAAGTCACTTCAGTCATGCCTTATGCTTTGTGACCCTTTCAACCCGACAGGCTCCTCTGTCCATGGGATTCTCCAGGCGGCAATACTGGAATGGGTTACCCTACCATGTTTCAGGGGATCTTTCTGACCCACTGATAGAACCCATGTCTCCTGCACTGACAGAAGGGTTCTTTACCATTAGCACCACCTGGAGAACAAATTCATGAGAGTTAAGTCACCACAGGTCACATAGTTAGAGAGGTTAACTCCTGGTTCTTAACTCATATATCTATACCTTTTGGTGTCTGCATCATGGTCAGTATTTGCAATTTGATTAACTGAATTTATAAAATGGGGAGAAAATAAAACTTCTTTAGGTTCTTGACTCATCACAGTAAGTATGTTTATATCTTCTATTAATAAATGGCAAAAGCATCTGAAGGGAAACACTTTTATTCCCTTGTCACTTCACTTAAGCATTTTTAAACCTACTTAGGAATCATGTGCTTTCAAAATCAGTCAACCAGTCTTTTCTTTTTATTTTTTATTTATTTATTTTTTTTGGCTTGTGAGATCTTAGTTTCCTGATCAGGCAGTGAGCTCACCTGCTAAGCAATGAAAGCTGGGAATCCTAACCACTGAACCACCAAGGGATTCTCCAGTCTTTTCTTTGACTTCTCTACCTTACAAGTTTCTTTGAATAAAGTACTTGATTAAGAAATCAGAAAGACAAAGCAAACAATTCTGTCTTCCTTAGTGTTGAAAGTTTAAGAAGTTGAAGCAAATTAGTGTAGCAGTACTACTTTCTCTCAGAAGGCATAAGATAAATTTAATATGCATTCCAAGAATTTCTTTTCCTAAAGAATACATTTTTAATTTAATATCATTCCTACTTTCCCTTTTGCAAATAATTTTGACAGGTGGAAAATAAGAAAGTTCTTGTTGTCATTGTTCAGTTGCTAAGTTGTGCCCTACTCTTTACAACCCCATAACTGCAGCACACCAGGCTTCCCTGTCCTTCACTATCTCCTGGAACTTGCTCAAATTTATGTCCATTGAGTCAGTAACACCATCCAACAATTTCATCCTCTGTCATCCCCTTCTCTTCCCACCTTCAATCTTTCCCAGCATCTGGGTCTTCTTCAGTGAGTTGGCCCTACACATCAGGTGGTCAAAATATTGTAGCTTCAGCTACATCAAGACTTCCAATGAATATTCAGGGTTGAGATCTTTAGGATTGAATGGTTTGATCTCTTAGCAGTCCAAGGGACTCTCAAGAGTCTTCTCCAACATCACAGTTCAAAAATGTCAATTATTTGGTGCTCAGCCCTCTTTATGGTCTAAATCTCACATCCATCCATGACTATCAGAAAAACCACAGCTTTGACTAGATGGACCTCTGTCAGCAAAATGATGACTCTGCTTTTTAACACAATGTCTAGATTTGTCATAATTTTTCTTCCAAGAAGCAGGTGTCTCTTAATTTTGTGGCTATAGTCACCATCCACAGTGACTTTGGATCACAAGAAATTGAAATCTGACACTGTTTCCACTTTTTCCCCATCTATTTGACATAAAGTGATGAGACCAGATGTAATGATATTCATATTTTTAATGTTGAGTTTTAAGCCAGCTTTTTCACTCTCCTTTCACTTTCATCAAGATGCTCTTTAGTTCCTCTTCATTTTATGCCGTTAAAGTCATCTTGTCTGCATATCTGAGGTTGTTGATACTTCTCCTGGCAATCTTGATTCCACCTTGTGAGTCATCCAGCCCAATATTTCATACGATGTACTCTGCATTTACGTTAAATATGCAGGGTCACAATATACAACCTTGATGTACTCCTTTCCCACTCAACACCCAGCAAAGCTATACATGCTCAATGAGCAACAGCAGTGGGACAACAATGACACCAGACATGTTGCCCAACTATGCTGAATGGTTGAAGGACATGTTCCTACTCATTAGGGCCTGAAAAAATGTGGTCCATTGGAGGAGGCAATGGCAAACCACTTCAATTTTCTTGCCTTGTGAACCCCATGAACAGTATGAAAAGGCAAAAAGGTATTGAGAGGGTAACAGGCAGGAAGGCCTGGGTTCTCCAAACGGAGGAAATAGCCTGCAAGTGTCAGACATTTTTATCTCTCTTAAGCAGGAGGAGGAAACAAACTAGCAATATTTTTTCCTTCTCTATACAAATTTAAAAGGAGGTTTCTCTTAAAATTCTGTGTTGCCATAGTGACACCTGGTTTAACCTGAAGTTAACCAATGCCCTTTTCTTATGGAAATGTTTATCTTAGGCTCTGCTAATGTACTATACATTTACCCCAAACACTGAATTCAAGTTGGTTCTGCCTTTTGGCTCAGAACCTACTTGACAAACCAGTATGTTATACTTAGATATTGTTCCTCTAATCCATGTAAATGAAACTATTTGTATGGTGATCTGCCCTTCTNATGCCCTTTTCTTATGGAAATGTTTATCTTAGGCTCTGCTAATGTACTATACATTTACCCCAAACACTGAATTCAAGTTGGTTCTGCCTTTTGGCTCAGAACCTACTTGACAAACCAGTATGTTATACTTAGATATTGTTCCTCTAATCCATGTAAATGAAACTATTTGTATGGTGATCTGCCCTTCTTCAAGATTCAAGTTAATCATTTTATGGCCCAGGATGAACTAATCTCTTAGCAGTCCAAGGGACTCTCAAGAGTCTTCTCCAACATCACAGTTCAAAAATGTCAATTATTTGGTGCTCAGCCTTCTTTATGGTCTAACTCTCACATCCATCCATGACTACCAGAAAAACCACAGCTTTGACTAGATGGACCTCTGTCAGCAAAATAATGACTCTGCTTTTTAACACAATGTCTAGATTTGTCATAATATTTCTTCCAAGAAGCAGGTGTCTCTTAATTTTGTGGCTATAGTCACCATCCACAGTGACTTTGGATCACAAGAAAATGAAATCTGACATTGTTTCTACTTTTTCCCCATCTATTTGACATAAAGTGATGAGACCAGATGTAATGATATTCACATTTTTAATGTTAAGTTTTAAGCCAGCTTTTTCACTCTCCTTTCACTTTCATCAAGAGGCTCTTTAGTTCCTCTTCATTTTATGCCATTAAAGTGGTCTCGTCTGCATATCTGAGGTTGTTGATACTTCTCCTGGCAATCTTGATTCCAGCTTGTGAGTCATCCAGCCCAATATTTCATACGATGTACTCTGCATTTATGTTAAATATGCAGGGTCACAATATACAACCTTGATGTACTCCTTTCCCACTCAACACCCAGTACAATCTTGATTCCAGCTTGTGAGTCATCCAGCCCAATATTTCATACGATGTACTCTGCATTTATGTTAAATATGCAGGGTCACAATATACAACCTTGATGTACTCCTTTCCCACTCAACACCCAGTAAAGCTATACATGCTCAATGAGCAACAGCAGTGGGACAACAATGACACCAGACATGTTGCCCAACTATGCTGAATGGTTGAAGGACATGTTCCTACTCATTAGGGCCTGAAAAACTGTGGTCCATTGGAGGAGGCAATGGCAAACCACTTCAATTTTCTTGCCTTGTGAACCCCATAAACAGTATGAAAAGGCAAAAAGGTATTGAGAGGGTAACAGGCAGGAAGGCCTGGGGTCTCCAAACGGAGGAAATAGCCTGCAAGTGTCAGACATTTTTATCTCTCTTAAGCAGCAGGAGGAAACAAACTAGCAATATTTTTTTCCTTCTCTATACAAATTTAAAAGGAGGTTTCTCTTAAAATTCTGTGTTGCCATAGTGACACCTGGTTTAACCTGAAGTTAACCACTGCCCTTTTCTTATGGAAATATTTATCTTAAGCTATGCTAATGTACTATACATTTACTCCAAACACTATCTTCAAGTTGGTTCCACCTTTTGGCTCAGAACCTACTTGACAAACCAGTATGTTATACTTGGATATTGTTCCTCTAATCTATGTAAATGAAACTATTTGTATGGTGATCTGCCCTTCTTCAAGATTCAAGTTAATCATTTTATGGCCCAGGATGAACTATTTGGTGCCAAGATTATCACAAAATGCATCTTATCAGTGAGGGGGCCTGGTGCCATTCTGAGTTTTAAGACATTCCTTTCTTTCATTAAAGACTACTCAGTTCAGTTCAGTCACTCAGTCTTGTTGGACTCTGTGCGACCCCATGAATCACAGCGCACCAGGCCTCCCTGTCCATCACGAAATCCTGGAGTTCACTCAGACTCATGTCCATAGAGTCAGTGATGCCATACAGCCATCTTATCCTCTGTCATCCCCTTCTCCTCCTGTCCCCAATCCCTCCCAGCATCAGAGTCCTTTCCAGTGAGTCAACTCTCCGCATGAGGTGGCCAAAGTACTGGAGTTTCAGCTTTAGCATCATTCCTTCCAAAGAAATCCCAGGGTTGACCTCCTTCAGAATGGACTGGTTGGATCTCCTTGCAGTCCAAGGGACTCTCAAGAGTCTTTCCCCTAAAGACAGGAACAAGACAAGGGTGCCCACTTTCACCGCTACTATTCAACATAGTTCTGGAAGTTTTGGCCACAGCAATCAGAGCAGAAAAAGAAAGAAAAGGAATCCAGGT